>JAODKN010000001.1:35027402-35044101 GCA_026774425.1 Petrocephalus zakoni
CTTTTTCCCAAAAATGAACTTGGAAAAGGGGGGGTCGTCTTATATTCAGGTCGTCTTATATTCGGGCCAATACGGTACATATGAAATTAATATACTATCAGACATACGTCCCATATATGTGTACAATGCATGATAAATGAATGCTTTTCAGTATTAGTTTGTATACATAATTCTTTGAATAACAGACAGTGGTTTTGCCCAACTAGAATGAAGTTTTGAGAAGGAATCATTCTTTTTTAGCTGATGTATTCACTTTGTGTTCTGAAACTGTAACATAGTTAATTTCAATGAATTTTCTCATATCTGATTATACCAACTGAGTGTGGAGAGATCATACATGTCTTTCGTTAGAATAATATAATATAAACTTTTATTAAGAACCAAGAAGCAATAAACGTATTTCCTACTAAAGTCATATGTTAAAATGTATGGAAAATGTAAAGTTCATGTAAAGGTTTTTATTTTTCCTATAGGCTTCTCCCTTGAATGCCTTACATGTCAGATGTGTTTTTTGGTATGGATGTGGCCATAATCATACACGACAAAACACTGACTTGTATTGAACATATAAAAAAATCATGTGTTGACATATATAAGTGAAATAAGAAAAATGCTCGATGAACCATGCCTTTTTCCTTATGGGTAGTACATGTTCTATTCTTATAAGTTGTTCATTTGTCTTTCTGTTTCATTTAATTAGGCTGTTTAACCACTGTTATCCTGCGCACAGTGTACAATTAGCTTTTAGCATCTTAACAACATTACACATTTATTCAGGCTTTTGGGTTTGAAGAGCCTCGGGGCTCAGGGTGACACAACCAATCAGTGAAGTGCGTCTTCCTCCCATATCCTACCTTTGAAAGTCATACAGGACTGTAAGACTATATTTCTTTAGGTGACCGAATGTGACTAATGAATGTATGTGTAGATGAGTTAGATCCCCTCAATTCACATCTCAAGCAACATGGTGCCTTGATAGGTAGCAAACTGGTGTCTCTAAATTGCCCGTAGTGTGTGTGTGTGTGTGTGTGTGTGGTCCCTGTGATGGACTGCCATCCCTTCCAGGGTGTCCCCTGCCTTGTGCCCTGTCTTTCCTGGGACAAGCTCCAGGCTCCCTGTGACCCAGTACTGAATAAATGGTTGCAGGATTGATGGATGCCTGTATCTAGTAGAACCCCTGACAGCAGATTGCCGGATTTCTGTGAGTGCTGTTTGCAGGGTTATGCATCTCCTTTATAGATGAAACGTGGGATTCATTCCTCTAATGACTTTTTGTCCAGTAGTTTGTGAGGTTACCTTTTGTTCTGCTGATGTACATGTTCCTGATCAATTTGAATATGGAACTTTTTTTGAGTTAGTAATGTAGAAATATTGTTTTGTTCTTAGCTAAAAGCTGTCCTAAATCAGATTGCTGCCTTGGTAATTCTCAGCACGATTCCAGCTACTGGTTTTAGCTTCCCCATGTTTTTGTCATTTAGTTTTATGTAACCGCATACTTGTCATCGTGACTGATTGGAGTGCCACCAGTGTATTGGCTGTGTTTTGCCAAAGAATGATTGTTTACTTATTATTTAGCCAGGCATTATTCAACTTGGCCTAACCTGAAAATATTTAGGAAGATTAATAATCAATTTGCAGATCCTTACTCACCATTTGGACATTGCGTATTCAGGCATTATGATTTTAATTATCCAAGAGGTGTTCTTAATAAGTGTGGCCGTCCTCTACATACAGGTTTGTTTGCGGGCTTGAGTTCTGTTGGTTGAAAAACCCCCAAACACAGTAATTGGAGCTGTTGTACCCAAGCTGGCCAGCATGCTCATCATGTGGGTAAGGGGCAGAGCGACAGGGGGCGTGCCAGCTGAAACGAGATCATAACATATCATTAAACTCTGATGCTACACAGACGGCGTCGTCTGGAATGATTTCTCACGAGTACATTACAGTGAAAAGACATTAGCGGACATCAGTTACCACTAGAGCGCAGAGTGACTGAGCAGCAGGACTGTAAATATGCCATGCAGATAGCGCAAACTCGACAGGGCAGCAGCGTGACACAGAGCACAATGAGCAGGTTTTGCTCTTCTGGGGTTTCCACTGTCGGGGTCTTCACCGTGGGCTGCTGGGATTGAACGAGCAACCTCGCCACACACACGCATCAGGCTCGCTCCACCAGCCCCTGCAGCCTGTTTGAAACGACTGACAGTCAGCGGTAATTAATATACAAAGACGCTCAGGGTGTCGTTTGGAAAGCGTCTGCAGTGTAAGTCGAGGAGCCGTCACCGGCAAGAAGTGTGTAGCGGGAAAACGTGTGAAATGTGAGAACGGACAGGGCCTACCGGGAGGTTTCCTGTGTTCATAAAGTGCCACTGTACTTGTGTGCCACGCTGGCTGAGTGCTCTTCAGGCCTGTGTATTTTTTGAGGATATATGTGAGTTCTCCTGCCCCTTGTATTTACATCACTTCCTGCACTTGTTTAACAGTCATCAGCCGCTCGCAGATCTGAGGGCTTATCTACGAAGGTCGGGTATCTCTGTAAGGGCGTTCCTGCGTTTGTTTGAAGGATGTCCTCTGTGGCTCTGTGTTGAATTATTCAGGTTCTCAGGTGATAAAAAGACCCAATTAAGAGCAGCGGCTTTGGAAACTGCGTAAGAGAGGGGCAGTCACATTTCTGACAGCGGAAGGCCATCTTCCGAGGTTCACACTTACTCAGCTAGATGCTCGCTGAAGGCTGGGGTGTCGGGGACCCGCTGGGGATCCGTCGTGATTGTGCTGCCGTGAGCGCAGGCCTGTAAAATGATTGCTATTTCCAGGCAGGACTCCTGATGTTTTTTTTTTTTTTTTTTAACCCTTTTCTGTTTTCTCTAAAACCGGGTATAATGTTTGACACCAAATGCTGAGTGAGCAGACGATGTATGTGATGCTGTAACATGAAGGGCTGACACGGATGTCTTGATATTCACCAGACTACCCACACAGACAGGCCTGATGGAAACCAGGCATTTCATGTGTCTTTGCGTAAACATTATTTAAAACTATATTTTTGCATAGATGGAATCCATTAGTAAATAGGAAATCTTGACATTTTAGGAACAGAAATAAAATTTGACTTGGCACAGTGTTATCTCATGTTAGCGACGACTCCCTGGCTGTCTGAGTAACACAGGCAAGCTGGTGGACCTTATGTAAAGATCACTATCCTAATGTGCAATGTATCTATATATAAAATAGGCCAGAAATTCAGAGAATGGACTGATAAAGGCTGACATTAGATCTAGGTATTAAGGGGAGCCCTGTCTTTTTGCCATGAGTAATATGTTTCCTACCGATAAGACCTTTTCTTACTGAATAAAAATAAGTCCATCTCATAAGATTTAGATGCTGAATAGGAACAGGAACAGTGACACTATTTGTGATTTCCTCTGTTCAGTTTCACGTTAAAACTAGAAGACACAAATAAACCTCATACCTCATGAATATGGAAGGAGGTGCATGTCACCAAATCACCTGGCCAGTGCAGCCTTTGGCCTCAAGGGGGCAAGGCTGAGTGGTTTGAAGAGGCAGGCACCCCAACCAGCCAGGCCAGGGGCATGTGTCTCTCCTCTCTAATAAATGCTCGATAGCCTTATATGAACCAAGCTTTTTTTGATATGGGTGGCCAGTCTGTCTGTGGGAAAAGCTGAGCGGCCCCGCGGGAGCTCTCCTTGCTCCGACCCTGATGCTGGTCTCTCCTCAGGGGCCCTGGACTCGGCGGCATCTGTCTCGGGCCATCTGGATGGCGGGCCGGGAGTGCATCAGGACATGGCCTTGTGTCACAGTGGCGACTAGTGGGCACCAGCAGTCTCAGGCGGATCCCAACGCGGCAGCCGCGGGCAACATCTGGGGCTCTGTGTGGCGTTGTTTACACTCCTGTAGCGAGGAGGTGGGGGGAGGGTGGGGGTGTGCCAGTGAGGCAGCGGGGCTGTTAGGCACGCGCAGTTCTGCTACAGGCTTGACGAGACGAAGCTACTCCAAGGCAGGGGATGAATCACGGGTACACAGATGTGCACAGTGAATAAAGAGCCAGCTTTGTGTCGTTTATTAAGGATAGAAGCAGTCTTACTGCATGGGAAGGAGCAGGTGATGCCGAGGGCCAGATAAGGGGGGGCGGTATCCCCATCACACTTATAGAGGGGGACCAGAGGGAATAGTCAAGCTCCATAACTTTCCCAGAAGGCACCACTTTGAGGATTCATTTTGCTGTAACATCGCAGTCACTCAGGAAAACCAGTATTTATAAAAACTAAACCTGGTCCTTTAGCTAGAATACCGTATGTGCTGCAGTAATGGTCCTCATGAATCTGAGGATTGTGGCTCGATATTGTTTTTTGTTTTGGCTTGTTTTGTTTTGGAAAGAATCTGCTCAAGTCTAATGCCTCTTTGAGAAATTTGGCCAGAGCTCCGTGATTAAATACACTGTTATGAAAAGCTATCTTTTTCTTCACATACCACTCATGGTATGGTATCCTGAAATGTGCTCTGGGTTACAGGGTTAGGGGATGGATGGATGGATGGATGGATTAGAGAACTTAGATGTTTTTAAGGCTCCTTCTCCTCCCCTGCCTTTGTACCTTCATTTTTACATAGAGCAGTAGGCTTTACTCTGTCTTACTGTATGTCTCAATAAGCAGTTAAGTGGAGTATGCTGCAATATGGTGGAGAATGATGGGGTTTGGTGGAGAATGCAGGAGGATGGTGGGGATTGCTGGAGTGTGGTGGAGTTCGGTGGAGCATGCTGGAGTATGGTGGAGTATGTTGGAGTGTGGCGGAGTTTGGTGGAGTATACTGGGATTTGCTGGAGTGTGAAGTTTGGTAAAGAGAGCCGAATCGGAGATCCACCTTCATGAAACTTCTTCACAAGGTATTCAGTGTAGCTTTAGCAGGAACTTTCATCCACTTTTGCCCTTTGACATAGATTAATGTACAGTTTTTATCAGCAATCCTTTCTTTTGCAAAGACAATTTCCTTTCATCTAACAACTGTCTTATTTTAAGGATTGACTCATTAATGGAAATGGAGTTGATTAATTGCCTCAAAGGTAGTGATGGATGCTTTTTCTTTTTCAAAAAGTTCTTTGGGGGGGAGGGGATACTGTTTCATTGGACCCCCCATCACTAGGTCTTTGGCTTTTCCATTCCCAGCTATTAGTGCCCTAAGGACTAATTACTGAAGTTCATTCACGGGGGGCTTTTCTTCAGTTGTGGGTAATAATGCCACCTTAGTGTTACCTTAATTTAAAAATACCACGCCGTACAGTTCCTTCTTGATATCCCTGAGAATTTAAGTTCTAATTGGATAACTGCACTTGTAATGTAGTTTTAGTCAATTATTGCCTATTAACATCATGTCCAGCTCATTAATTAGTGCTACTTCATTAATTGTATGAAGACAAAGCTGTTTGACCCATAGCACACTAGCACTGACCACACTGAAGCTGAGCATGGTGACACTGAGCACACGTAAGCTGAGCATGGTGACACTGAGCACACGTAAGCTGAGCATGGTGACACTGAGCACACGTAAGCTGAGCATGGTGAGGTTGACCACACTGAAGCTGAGCATGGTGACTTGGAGCACACTGAAGCTGAGCATGGTGATACTGAGCACACGTAAGCTGAGCATGGTGACACTGAGCACACGTAAGCTGAGCATGGTGACTTGGAGCACACTGAAACTGACCACAGTGACTCCAGACACCCTGAAGCTGAAGACACTGATTTGCAGCATACTCAAGCTAAGCACAGTGACTCTGAGCACACTAAAGCTGAGCATGGTGAGGTTGAACTCAGTAAAGCTGAACGCAGTAAATGAGCACATTAGCTGAGCAGAGTGACTCTGAGCACACTGAAGCAGAGCATACTGACTCTGAGCACACGGAAGCATAGCGTACTAGCTCTGAGCACACTGAAGCAGAGCATACTGACTCTGAGCACACTGAAGCAGAGCATACTTACTGCATGGTCACCAACCAATTTGCCTGTGGGAAGATGTTGCCTCGTGCTATAAGCGCTTCTGTGTGCCATCTTGCTTTTATATGTATCTGAAATGCAAAATGGAGGAAAATAGTTCTGTAAGAGGGGTGTTGGAGCCCTGGGCTGCTGTAATGACTTCTTGAAATGCAGTAATTAAGATGAGCGTGTGTGTGTGTGGGGGGGGGGGGGGTGTCATGTAACCGTATTTTTTTCATTTCTTCTTCGTTCTGCAAAAGACAAATATTTCTGTTATTAAAAGGAGCACGCAGTTCCCTTAGCAATGAAAATGATTTATGCTGCTCCTTCAGAAAGAGGCAGCGGAATCAAATTGCGCTTTATTGCTCGACGAAGAAGAATTAGGCCAGCCTCTGTTTTTCGGAGTGCTTCTCCATCACGCGGCAGGCCTGTCCCACTGTGATCTGCCCCTAATGAAGCTCTTAAGATCACAAAATGCAGGATGATTTGCTCCTGCCCTGAAATCAGCACTGGCACGAGAATCACATTCTTCCCTTTAATTACTCCTGAGGATGAGGGCAAATGAGTATCGATTGTGATGGAGCGACGGGGGTCACACTCTGCCACCCAGCCAGAATGCCTCCTCACGTTTCCAAATGACCATTTAAGGAGAGCAAGATAGAGAGGCCCCCACCTTCAGCCTCGCCGGTCTGCCCTGGCCCATGTCATCCTCAGTTTCCCCCATTCTGGGGCAGTTCTCAGGTTCTGAGAGGGCTGAAGTCCAAACCGTCGCATGCTGCCGTGGACGGGGAATCCTTCTGGCCCCCGTTCCATGACTGATGGTTTTAATTACCCATTAAGTACACCTGGCCAGGAAGTGGTGCTCAGCGGGTGTGCGTGATGGATTGGATGCGAGCTGTGATCAGAGCAGCTGCTGTTTCGCTGTGAATGGAGAAGGGCTCCTCTCAGGGTCTGCGGTGGAAGGGTACAGAGTTTTAGTACCCAAACTTGTTTGACTTTTTCCCTTTAAAATAGGGCAAATTTCTCGTTTTTCATACTAAAAATTATGTGCATGTGTTAAGGAGACCTTCAAGATTGAGGCAAAGCATTATAGTGTGTGATCATTTGAAAATTTGGGTTAGTTGTATGTGGGGATTTGTGATGGCTAATAACTGGTCAGCACATCTGAGCTGGCAGGCCTCAGTGCTGGCAGAGGCACTAATCCATTAGCCGCCATGGTCACTCACAATCCTTAGTGTGTCGCCTTCCAGGGAAATTCAGTCTATCAGCTTGAGCTTTCAGGTAATATTAATCACTTTATATTAAAAGAAACACAATCTCCATCGCTCCTCAATGTCAGCCGAAACACCGACTCTTCCCTTCGGACACGGGAGATGAGTTTTTGAATGCAGCGTTTTCACATTTCTGTCGAGGGACGTTAAAGTCCCTCCAGAAAAGTTGCACTTTGGATTTTGGGAAGTTACAGGGGCATTAATGGGAGCTTTATGAGAACTGCCAGATCTCTACCTGCCCTTTCACACAAGGGCCTTAGCAGCCTGGGAAGGACCTCGCTTGGGATCCAGCCTGTGTTGGATGTGCTCTCCACACTGGTGCGAGATTTGAACCTGGAATCCCGTAGCTCCTGTGTAATTGTTTTTTAAAATCGTGCTTGTCTTGGGATGGGACCTAATCACATGACCCTATGATTGATGGATGGATCGATCAAACCATCGGACTGTCTGTCTGTCTGTCTGTATATCTACCAGCAATACAAGAATTAAAAATTTCTCTGTGTGCATATCTAAGTGCGTATTCGCATACCACAAATATCATACATTCTGTGTGTGACATTGTGCATTTAAATTATTAGAGAGTCTTGTCATATATTATTTTACATGCTAAGTGAGGACCTTTCAAACCTTTGCTGGCTGGAAGAATTATGTAGGCCTGATTCTTCTCCTATTTCCCCATATTTCCAAAGGCACTTATATAGGTAGCGAACAGGCACGGCAGTAAATCACATGATAAATGGCCCGTTGAACAAACTACTACAACAACGTTTAGCTGCTGAGCTGATGTTTTCATCCAAAGCAGCTTAGTCTGCTCTCTTACACAGCTGGGTACCTCAGAGGAGCCATTCAGGCTGAACACCTTGCACAAGCATGCCGCCGTTAGTCGCCGCCCCCGGCAGCAGCCATTGGGTCTCGTCGTTGGCATGTGACCGCTACGCTGTCCCAGGCCCATGGGTGCTGGGGTGTCTTTGTGGTTCCTTGTCTTGGAATTGTAGCTTACACGACTCTTAAATAAGTCCCAGTAGGGTTAATGAATGGGCATGAGAGGAAAACCCCACACACCATGTTAGTGGCCATGTTAACTTCACTGTGGAGAGTGAGATTGGGGTTCACTATGCATTAACGTCTTGTCAGTCATCTTGGGGGTTTCCCGCAAGGGCCCTGCCTGGGAGTCTGCTTTGATGATAGATGAACTCTGTCCTGTTTCTGCATGTGGGGTGTGGCTGAGGCCTCTTCTGAATCTTAGACATGATACCTGGTACAAAGAGCACCGCATCATATACCATGATTTCTGGCCTGTCTGTCATGACCTGTAATTCACACCCATGCCGCGTGCCACAGGTATCAGCGTGACGGGCCAGCAGTGGGACCTCCAGGGGTGAGCGCCTGTGACCCCCCCCACCATCAATATGTTTTTATTATTTCCCTTCATGCCAGACCTCTGTGTTTTGGGGTGTGTTGGGCTTAGTTAGAAATTTTTGGTACGGCTGGAATGCCCATTATTTGGAAAATGCCCAGTAGGCTGAAAATTAAACTTTTGCATAAAGATGGAGGGTCTGTTTTTAATGTCTGGCTTTTATTTTGTGCCAGTTGTTTGTTAGGTAGCTAAGGGCTGCATCTGTTTCCTTACGGTGGGTTTGGTGATTAGAAAAGACTTCTGCTCAGGGCTGATCCGGCTTTGAGAGCAAAGTTAGCAGATTTGGCTCATTTTGGGCATGCATTCCCAGCACACTAATAAAGAGTGATTGGTATGAAATGCGTGAAATCACAGTGCTGTAGCCGCTTTTGATAATGAGGGGGTGTCCTCCCGTACCTGTCAGGGGAGCTGAACATGCAGCACTTTGCCTGAATTCCTCTGCTTTTTGTTTTTCTTAGTATCGCTTTTCTAATGCAGCGTAAATGTAGCAGTGCCGGTGCACAAGCACTACCGTTTAAAGGCAAAGTCCAAAGTGGCGCTGTAGCACACAGACGCCATTCAGAGCAGGTGTATCTGCTGTTAACAGTGTATCCTATGGGTTGGCAACTCACTTAGTATTTACCTGGCTAAACTGATTTTCTAGAGAGTTGATGGAAACCTTAAGGAGACAAAAGCTAATTAGAAACACACGGGTCAAGCACACCTAACGATTTTGCATTAATTCACCTTAGCTAGTGCTTATGAATTTCTGAATGGTTCATTTCCAGGTCCACCCAGGCTGCCTAGTGACTGGTGGCTTCTTTTTATCTGATCGGATGCCATCCAGCATTGTCGAGCAGTGAGCTCAGAGAGAGGATGTTACTGTCTAAAATAATTTGCAAAGTTACTCAAAAAGAGACTGGAACTGAGAAGCAGGGTCCAAGCCCCAAGGTCAAACAACAAACAAGGACACTCCTGCCAACTGGTGGTATTGTCCCAAAGTATTCTGGGTAAATACTTGAGTGGTTTGATTTTCAGACCATTCATGTGACAAAGATTTTTGTGAAGAGAGTAAAACAGTAACATTTAAGGAGTTTTCTGCCTTTTTTACAAAGTACCACAGAATTAGAAGTAACAGATTTAACATTTAGAGATTTACCTATAAGGAACAGACTGTTTGGTACCACACAATCCCCTGGGGGTTGGATGTCTGGTGTCCCTTGGCAGTATAACATCCAAATCCTGCAATCTGTGAGAGCAGCTTGGCTCTGCCCATTTGCTTACAGTATTAACCTCTCCAGCCTCTGGGTGCCCCCCCCCCAACGCAGCCTTTAAAAGCTCCCGCTTTCCCAGGCTGCTGGCCTGCAGGCCACCCATAGCCCAGGGGAAATTCATCCCCGGTATTGTCTGTAGCCCGGCTCACGATCAGCCTCCTCCCACATCTCCACGGCTACTCAGCAGCTGGCACCCGGCGTGAGCCGAGAACCCGAGTCAGCGGACTCGCCAGACACCGGCATGGGGGGTGGGACCTCACGACTCCAGAATAACCTGCATGCTGGGGAGGAAAGCAGGGGACGGACAGGGGTGTGAAGTTTAAGGCATGCGGCGTCGTGGCGGCCTCCCTCTGAGTCTCAGAGTCAGGTGGTAAGCATCGACGTCCTGGAATCAATAACGCCGGTCTGTTCTGTTTGCAATTATAAAGCTAATGAGATATTAATTAGCGGGACAGAACTTGTTATTGCACCTTGGCTGCTTTAGTGGGCTCCGGGTGAATATTTAGAAGAAAAATTCAATCAGTATTGGTAATACAAATTTAATCTTCTCTGTTAAATATTTGTTCTTTCCCTGCTATGAATAATAACGTGGAGGCTAGGCTGATATTGAATTTTGGTACTAAGAAATGAAAAACTTAGCATCAGTGTCATAACCTATTGTAAACCATTCCATATATTATAAGCATGAATGCAAAATATGTGTGTGTACCTCATGTTGTCTCTAACAAATAACCTGTACCTTTTTAATTCCTGAAATAGGATTTGGTTGATTGAAACATCAATCATTTATCAATTTAAACACCCAGAACTCAGACACCCAAGCAGCTGTCCCACTGTCATCCATCAGTAGCACCTTGCTGCTGTTTTTTAGGTGTCTGTGTTGTTGGTGTTTTCAGTGTCACTTTGAAATCAAACAGTCGGAGAATGGCCCTGTCTGAATGGCTTAACTGAAGCAGGTTTACGATGATGGGCACGCGGAACCCGAGTTAAATTGGGCTTGACGGCATATGCTGGAGGTGCCAGTCTTCTGCCTTGCTGGACGTGGCGCTTTGAGGGCATCTCACCTGCCAGGCTGTCTGCATACCAGGCAGCATATCTTGTTAAAGGGTCGCCGCTGTGTTCAGCCGGTCCTGGGCTTGGCTTTACCAGGGCCCTCATTAACACGTACTAATGAGCCCAGGGAAGCGGCAGACGGCTGTGAGAGTGGCCCGGCGCTGCCACTTTGGGGCTCATCTCTGCCCTGCCTTGCAGGTCCCCTGCTGGTGGGCATGGTGAGAAAGGATTGGGCTTCTCAGAACAGTATCGCCCTCTCCTGGCAGGAGCCAGAACAGCCCAGTTTGGCCGTGCTGGACTACGAAGTCAAGTACTACGAAAAGGTACAGTAGCTTGTTTTTCATATTTAATTAGACAGTTTAAAATTGTAACCATAAGAGTTTGTAGTTAATGTGTTAAGGGCAGTTACACAACCAGTGAAGTCATTAAATGCAACGTTATATTGAGGCTCGTCCTTTAAGTATATTCCCTCACCCAATCAGAATGCTTAACAGCCATTGAGATGGGAAATTAGCAGCGATGGCTGATCATTCTGTGTAACACCTGTGCTTCAGATGGGGACGGAGCAGGAGATGTTACACCTAATTGCATCACGGTTTGTGCTTCTCTGATAAGGCAGCTTAGCAACATCACGTTCAGTGAAACATAAGCAGCCGCACCCAGGGGACTCCGGTATCTGTGTGACTGCCACTGGCTCTCTGGTCCCCCCTGCAGGAGCATGAGCAGCTCACCTACTCCTCGACCCGCACCAAGGTCCCCAGCGTGATCGTTGCCGGGCTCCAGCCCTCCACTGCCTACATCTTCCACATCCGCGCGCGCACAGCGACCGGCTACAGTGGCTACAGCCCCGAGTTCGAGTACGAGACGGGGGACGAGAGTAAGGCTCTGCCGCCCAGCTCTGGGGGCCCCTCTCGGGGGGCCTCTCCTCGCCACCACGCCTCTTAAGCTCTTGCATCTTTTTGTTTTTGATATTGTGGGCTGCTACCAAATAGCCCATAGGCATGCATGTGTGAGGGGATGGATGTATGGATGTTGTGGGCTTGGTTACATTGAAGGTTTGGAGATTCTCCATGTTTTTGCTTCTTGCATTGCCATGTGACATCTTGAAGGGCTCCAGACCTTGCTAGTTCCTCCCAGTCCAGCTCTTCATGGCCATAAGGGGCGTGTAGATTCCTTGGTGGGCCACGGTGTCACTGAAGCCGCTCCTTGTTCAGCATCTGCCGGCTTCGTTTCATCAGAAGTGGTGCGATCATTTCCTGAACCAGTCGGGGAAATCTAGGCAGGCCTAGTGTCCTTCATTAAATTCATTGAGTTCCTTGACATCCATCTGCGACGTGACCCTACATTTTCATTTCAAATTGATATTCATTATATTTTAACACAAAAGCCAGATATCAACAATTGCATTTCAATTATCATTGATTAAGGAGGCTTGATAACCTCCTAATAAATGGGGAATTCTGAATATCGAATTGCTACCATTCAGCAAGGCAATCAAATTACAATTTCATGAGATGAATAAAACCAATTGAACAGGACAAAGCCAAATTCATGGTATAACCTTCAAAATATGATGATATACAATTTAGTATATTTTTGATCTCATAAAAGTTTGACCCTGGTTGAAACCCATCTTTTTACTTTTTGAATCTTCTCAGTGGTCACTGTTTCTTGATTGGTCAAGCTTGGGGCTGACATCCTACCTTCAGACCCACATTGTCTGTGGTCAGTATTGGTGGCTGATGGGATATCGGATGTGGCTATCTGCACACATGTGCCTTGCCTACCACTGCCAGCAGGGGGCATGCTGCTCTCCTTGCATTAGGCCACTTACCTTCAATATACAAGTGAAACGTGGGTGAATTATTTTTTAAGGTGGGAGGCATAAGAGGGCCGTATATTCATATAGAGGGGTCAACCTTATCATTATATATCACGTGTTTTGAGTGAGTGACAGGGAAGGGGGCACTCCAGTGGCCAATCAGGTTTAAGCCCCTGAAATGTGTTCAGGACACTCTGGAAAGGACTTAGCCACTGTGGGACAACACGTGGGTTTCTCCAGCCCACTGCATGACTCATGTCCATGGAAGCTGAAGGGTCTGTGCCCATGCCTGTGCCGTCTGTGCCCTCAGCTTCGGACGTGGAGGCGGATCAAGGCCAGGTCCTAGTCATCGTTACGGCAGCGGTGGGCGGCTTCACCTTGCTGGTCATCCTGACCCTGTTCTTCCTCATCACAGGACGGTAAGAGAGGCCCCTTCAATCCCCCTGATAACACATGCTGTGTTTTTGTATGTGGTGGCCCTGGGTGGGGGGGGGGGGGTTTGCTGAGGGCTGGATCTCCTCACTGTTACCACAAGGCACCTTCACTGGGAAGGAGGCACAGGGCTTTACGCCCTCAGCAATGAAAAATGCATTTTATAGTAGGCACATCTAAATATATCACTGCTACAAAGCAGCATTAACCTGGCTCACCGTATTCTCAGGAATAGAAGGCCATTTTAAATTTATGCAGCACAACCTTGTACTGACATTGTCCACTAAAAAGTGACTCGGTGGTGATTGTTAACCCTCTGTTTGGCTTTAGAGTGCTGTAGAGCGGTCATTTTCACATGGGGTCATGTGACTCTCATCTACATATACCTATATATTAAAGGGAGCCCCTGTGGTGTCCAACCAGGATCACCTTTGCTTTGGGCCGTGGTGGTGGACAGTCTGAAATGTTGCTTCAGTACCGACCTGAGACCAATCGCCTCCGGCTGTTTGACAGCTATCGCTGCGCTTGTCTTTGAGTCTAATCCAATTTGGCCCATTGGTGTGCCCATTAACAGGCTGACGGTCACACAGCAATCGCCCGCTCTGCCAATTGACCCTATCGATTTTCCTACTGTTAGACGGGACGTCTTTGGAATTATGGCAGCCAGGGGCCGTCGGCTCCCTAGTCAGCGGTGCGCATGCTTAATGATGTTTGTGCCGGTATTCGGCATTGTGCCTCCGCATGGTTTGGAGGGGACCTACGTGCCGTGGGGCCAGCACTGACTGGCCTCACTGCATCTCACTGTCAGTGCCGGGATGGCCCACCCGCTGATGCTCACATTTATTTCTATAGCAATGTATGAGTCTTACGTTACTGTTGGCATTCCCAGTATATTGTGAGCAAAAGGCAGCACAATCTAAACTACTGACGGTTTAAAACAATAAATGCACATTCTTCAAACTATGAAAAAACAGGAAATACATGTACTCCACACTGTCCAAATCAATATAATAATACATGGGAGGGCGGAGGGGGGAGATGCCAACACACTGACTATGAGGTACAAGGAGCCAATCAGTACCTAATTCATTTTAATGTCACCACCCCCTGGTCAGCAACTTTTACCATGTTGTATCAAACAGGTTGCTCCCCAGAATATCACTGCTCACCACCAGTAGCCAGTTCAGACTAGGTAGTGCATCTGATGCTAAGTGGGTTTGGGCCTGGCCAGTACTTGGATGGGAGACCAACTCAGAAAGCTGTGTTGCTGCTGGAAGAGGTGTTGGTGTGGCCAACAGCTTAGCCCATCCTGTGCTCTGTGTGGACCCCAATACCCCCGTGCAGTGACGGGGACACTGTGCTGTAAGTATGTTGCCTTCCTTCGGATGAGACGTAAAACTGCAGTCCTGACTCTTTGAGGTCATAAAGGATCCTGGGGCATCCTTTGAAAGCGTAAGTGGTGATGATGGTTGAAGTGGCTACCCATTGCTTCTGTGAAGTGCTTTGGGTGTCTGGAAAAGCACTATATGAATGCAACATTCATTCATTATTTTCTTAGTAGAAGCAGCTCTTACGGTAAATAAGGTTAAAGACTGCTGCTTCAAACATTATCACTCTTGACCTTCAGTTAGCATTGGGGTGGTTCCCGAACATTAGTAATGTTACTGAAACACTCTGTGTCATAATAGGGAGGCTGGAAAGGCCACACCAGGTCAGAAAACAGCACCGTGTCCATTTAAATGGACACCCCAGTCCTATACGGACATGCCGTGTTCTGCCACAGTCTTTCTATTTAGTCATAATAAAATGCATTAAACTTTGATCGTGTTGCTCCTGACGGGTGACGCGCGGGAGGACGACCGTGGCCGAGAATGGCTGCTTACTGGATTCCAGAGTCATGTGACCTTGCGAGCAGGGTTACCCCCTCGCCCTGGCCGTGCTTGAAGCGGCTGTCAGCAGACAGTGCCCTAATGGGATTGGTCTGTTTGCTCTCTCTGCAATGGAAACGGCGGCTTTATTCGGCCAACCGCATGTCAAATGATCCTTTTGAAACGGCGCCCGACATCTTCCCCGGCTTATTACCATGAGCCACGTATTAGTGGCTGCGCGAGCCGCCATGACAGCCTTTATAATCTGTTATAATCTTTTTCACAGCGGGTTTTTCCGTGCTCGAGCTGTGGTTGTTTTAACCTTTCCGGTAATGCCTCAAATACCTCCGGCTCCAGGCTCTGAGGATCTCAGTGCCAGAATTAATGGCGTCAGGATCCCAGCTGTTCACACGCTGGTCCTCAGCCTTCAGATTTAACAAACAGCCCCCTCGCAATATTTCAGCTCTAATCTGCTCCCCTGCAGCCGGGGTGCCGTGTGCAGGTGCCCCTGTCCCATTTGTCCCCATCTAACATGGTCTGCAGTCAGCATCCGTCTCCCACCCACAGATGGGGAAATCACCGCTCTGATGTCTGCTTAGGTGCGCATCCAGCACCCAGCTCCACACGAACATGATTAGAGGTGATCCTCGGGGCGCTGGACACCTCCGGGGTTTCCTGAGGGCCTAGAGAGGGGTGCGAGCCTGCCTGCGTGTGGGCTAAAACACCCCAGTACATACTGCAGAGGTCTCTGCAGCTGGACCCTGTGCCCTGGCAGAAATCCGCACCTGTGCATCTTTCTGCCACCTCGACAACACTACAGGATAGACAGGTTCCAGGCCGGGAGCCCTTCCCATCTTGCAACACTGATTCATAGCTGATTTGGACTGAGTAAGAAATGGCATGTGGCGCCTCGCATTGGCTT
The DNA here is from genome assembly GCA_026774425.1 of Petrocephalus zakoni. Classification (NCBI taxonomy): domain Eukaryota; kingdom Metazoa; phylum Chordata; class Actinopteri; order Osteoglossiformes; family Mormyridae; genus Petrocephalus; species Petrocephalus zakoni. The sequence continues at coordinate 35,043,428 of JAODKN010000001.1, forward strand.
CTTTGTTTAGTCAGTAGCTCAGCCCACTCAGTTCATGGTAATAAAAGCCCACGTGCCTGTGACCCAGGACAGAAGCTTACAGACATATTTACACGCCTCTGGCGCATGCTGGTGCACTGCCAGGCTGCACTGCTCACCCCCACACAGGCAGGTAACCCCCCCACCCCACACACACTTACGCGTCGGTAAAGGCTGTCGCTCGCAATCATGAGGCTCTCTCCATCATTGCTTCAGCCTCCCAAACAACCGCAGGGGCGGAAAGAAAAATTGTGGGCCCCCTGACAAAATGTCACTTTGTCCCCCCCATCCAATTTTACATATAATTTTACATAGTGAAAGGCCCCGGTAAAGAACTCGGCTTCCAGAATCTGCCTGGATGTCTGTGCCCCTACTGCAGCCTTGCCAAGGGCCCGCTGGTTTTGACTGGCGGGACCGCGGACTCTCTCTCTCCCCCCAGAGTGGGCGTCTTTGCTGGATGCCGGCAACTCGGCGGGGGCCTGGAGCTGGACACGAGTGTCTTTTACTGGCTGTTGGTTTCGCTGTCTGACTGTGGGCACGCTGACATGCAAACAGCTGCATGGTGGATGTTCACCCGCTCTGTCCTCCACTAACACATGAAAAGGAGGTCGTCCAAACTCAGGCCGGCAGTCTAATGTATCTGTAACATGGCACTG
>JAODKN010000001.1:35051135-35062322 GCA_026774425.1 Petrocephalus zakoni
GCTAAGTCCGGACCTCAACCCCATCAAGCACATTTGTGACGAGTTGGAAAATAAACTGGACAGATCTATTGTACATTAAAAGAAAGCCTTTGGCTTGAGTTGCAGAAGGCATGGGATACCATTAGTGTTGAAGCTCTCAGGAAATATACTGACACTATGCCAGAGAGATGTGCTGCTGTAATTGCTGCAAGAGGTGGACATACCAAATATGTTAAAAGTGGATAAAAACAGTAGGTCTCACTTCATCAGGTATTTGTTGTGTGCAACTATCTGCATATTTCATGAACATTATGAAATGAAATCATGTTTTGGAGACAAAAAGGTGTTCTAATCATTTTGGCCACCACTGTACATCATATATTAATATACTTCATGATACATGAGTATGTTTGGAACTTTTGGATAATTGTTTGTAAGTTATTAGGCAGTTTAGGCATCATAGTCCAACACAAGAACACAAGGGTCTTGGTTAAATAATTTAATTTTATTATAAATTAAACTTGTAAGCGCACTGGCACTGGTACAGACCTGTGTCCTGGTCCATATGAGGCCTGTCAGTGTCCTGGTTCATGTGAAGTCTGTCAGTGTCCTGGTCCATATGAGGCCTGTCAGTACCCTGGTCCATATGAGGCCTGTCAGTGTCCTGGTCCATATGAGGCCTGGTGCATGTGAAGTCTGTCAGTGGCCCGGTACATATTCCGTAAAGCAGAGGCTGAAATGGCAGGTTTAGTCATTGCTTTATAAGCCCCTTAAAAGAATGGCAATCACTGCAGGTGCGCTGTTCCCGCCAGCTTCTAACAATCTCATTGGCTTTTTCCTGCACATTCATTTGCATTAATCCTGCTCCCTGTTGCTCACGGCTTTCATGTCAGGATGCAGAATAACAGACAGTGTAATAAAAACCTGTAAACTGGGTCTGAGTCCTTGATAAATAACCCAGCATTTATTAGGCAGTGGTATTTCATGATGCAGTTCATGAGGTGCAGTTTACAGTACATCTCACAAAACACAATTGATACATAATATTTTTTAAATGTAATTGAGTGTAATTCCTTGCTGCCCCCCCGGTCCGCTGCCCCCTCTCTGTCTTCTTCACCCTCCGTCTCTGCAGCATGACACCATCTGCTGTTTGTCCCACTATTACAGACTAATTAAACAAGCTGGGTGCTGAAGTGAGCGACACAGGTACCCACACGGTAAGAGCAGGCAGCAGTACGAGTGCGCTCCAAGTCCTCTGTCTGTGCCTGGCGGCTGTCGGGGGATGGCGAGGGAGGGGGGCAGAAAATTAAAAGTCCTAGAGGGATATAGACTCAGATAGTGGAACAAGTTATTTCACGCTCAGCTCTAACACTTGTGCTGTTGTTTCTTGTAGAGAATGATGGGGGGTATTTCTATTTCTTAGCTCTGTGCTCACACCCGTCATACCGCTGTATTGTCCTTTTTATTGAATAGACCTTTCCAGCTCCACTGCACACCAGCGTCTGCCACCAGAGGTTGTATTTTGTTTGATATTTAATGCTGCTCTGCCCCACAGCTCTGATATCTGGATCAACACGTGTCTAGAATCTGTTTCTTTTTTCTTTTGAGACTCAATGCTTCAGTAGTATTCCTACATGGAATCCTAATCTTATAATTGTGTTGCGTCCTCTTTGGCTGAAGGCTGAATTCTATCCAAATGAAAGCCCACTACTTATTGGTTAATTCATATACCCCACTGCTCATTGGTTAATTCCCTGGTTTCCATTGCGTTGGGCAGGACGGTGATTGGCGGTGCATAGTTGTCCCATCTAGTGAGGATTTGGACACCTGGTATTTGTCATCACTGGTTTTCAATGTTCAAAGCAATATATATGTGTTATAAAGATAAGACCATGGAGATCATTTTACATCAGGACCCCTCCCTTTAGAAGCCTGCATGGGGAAACCAGTCCAGATGGGTCACGTGCAGCTGATGAATGAGTCCAAAACGGCGCCACAGACGTGGTCTGACTGGTGGAGTGATGACACACTACAGGTGTAGCAGAGGTACAGGTGTAGCAGAGGTACAGGTGTAGCAGAGGCAGGCTCCACTGGCATCCTCTCCGTGTTTCCTACCTGCCAAATTTACACTGACGGAGCCAGCAGCTTTAGGGTTTAGGCTACAGGGAGCGTGAGGACACATCTCACCCCGGCTGCCCCCAGTGCTTCGCTTTGTGTGACTCACTGTTGCAGACTGTTCCGGAAAGGAGCGTGCCCGCGTTGACGCGTCTGGGAAACAGGCTGGCGGGGGTGGCTGGCGGCTCACTGCCGAGAAACGGGCTTCCAGTCAGGCCATTACTTACGCGCCAAATTTGCCCAGACTGATGCCCATCTAACCCAATCATGTGCTTTAGGCTGCCACGCATCCTCCCTCCACGGCCGGAGATGGGTCGGGTCAGATCAAGTTGCCCAACGCTGGAACGGCTGTAGACGGCAGCAATTAATGAAATAACCATCTGATGTAATTACATGTAAGGCGAGACCCAGCCTCTTGGCGCATCCTCTCAGGCACGTCTGCCACTACGATGGACCTCCGACAGACAGGTGGCATTGCAGCTGGAGCAGAGTAGCTGTACTTTTTGCCCTTGTAATTTTTCTCTTCGTCCCATGCATTTTTTTTTAATAAAGATTGTGTTCGGATTGCCACATTCTTTGGCATGAGACTCTCGTGTGTGTGTGTGGATGGTTATCCTGCCTTTCCCACACAGTGCAGTCTGGCCTCCAGTGCTGGCACGCTGTCTCATTTGTTAAACCACGAGGCTGAGTCCCTCCTGTGGAGCTAACGCGTCCCATTCGCTGTACACACCTACAGCCAGTCCTTTCCCATCGGCAGCAGTCATGTGACGGCTGTGACGGGATCCTCTGGGGCCTGAACCAAAAGCCCGCTCCCTACTCCTCCAGAAAGACAGGGACCCGTAATTATGGGCTGAGTTACCCTAACCCGGGATTACATCCCCAAGGTGGGACCTGCTGAAGACTGCCTGCCAATTGCCTAATCTCACAGCTAACTCACAGTGGTGCTGCTTTGATTCCCAGTGTCCTTTTCCGCTTTCTTCACAGGTAGGCCTGTCATGATTGTGGTCGAGTACATGGAGAATGGATCGTTGGACTCTTTTCTGAGGGTAAGGTTCAGTTTTAACCTTCAGTTGGAAGGTTCACCTCTACTGCTAATCTCTCAGTCAGTCACATAGAGATTTTCTGAGGAGTTACTCTAAGACTGGCTCCAGGTAAGTCAGCAACAGGAGAAAGACTAAAAACACAGGGACGGGACATGGAATAGGGACTTTAAAGAGTGGGAAGTGATTTTGCAGTGTTCAGGGATGGCATGGGTTCAGCAGAGTGTGGAGTAAGACCATGTTATTGGCATGTAGGTTTGTACAGGTTTGCTAGGGCCTGGAAAGGACAAAGCACATCAGTTTGACCTGGTACACATTAACAAGGGCCAGCTGGACTGAGTCAGTGTGAACGACCCCAGTCTCCTGACTCTCCCGGGTGAGACAGCAATCTGCCCCTCAATCACAGACCAGTGGAGCTCCAAGGTGCTCTATATATACAAATGGCAGAGTAAAAACCCACATAAAAAAACTCCCTTATCCTATACATAAATGTTGAAAATGTTCAAATCCATTGCACAAATGCACGGAATTCCCCATTTGGGAGTTATCAACAGTTACATGTTATGATTTTGCAAAAATTATCTTTCAGATGAAGATGAATTACAATATCAAACACAAAGAACAACGATCCAACCAGCGTCCTGCGCAAAGAGGCCACTGCAAAGAGATCCGTTGCTTCTGTACTACAAATAAAAATCCCGTCCATGTGCCAGTCTTTAATCCATTTTTAAAATAGCTGTCAGTAAACATCCGCCCTCTGTATCATGAGTATGTTGGCAGGATGTGTAAGATGGCGCAATACCTCGGGTCAGAGCAAGGGACAGTGCCCGAGCACACTGTGAGTCCCCGTGAGTCGCCCCGCGCATCGCCCCACACGGCGCCCGGTGCTTCGCTCTGTTACTTTTCAGCTCTCCCAAAACGATACCCGCTTCATCAACGACAGCGTCTGACTCTTCCAGAAAGGCTATTTCTCCCTGTCAACTCCCCCATATGCCCCCCCCCTTCAGCGCATGCACACACACACACACACACACACACACACACAGACTCCTCTTCACTCCTTTGGGTCTCACCCACAGCTGTGACTCTGGCAGTCTCATGCAGCGGCGTGAACAGGATGTGTTGACGGAAACCTGGCACTTTCCGCCACTGCTTTGATTGAAGCGGTGGGGGACCAGAACACTCCACACACGCTGCTATTTATAAAGTCCCCTGTAAAATCTCGCCTAGTGGAGCGTGTTGAATGTTCCTCTTTAAAAAAAAAAAAAGTCCTCGATAAACTTCTCATCATCTGAATTCTTACCTCATGAAAAGAATCACGTTGCATTGTATCGCTGCTCTGGCACGTCAGGCACATTCTTCTGATGTCGCTACTCGGCTTTTTCTCAAATGGACCAACCGGTTGAATCATTCATCAGTTCTGAATTCCGATGAGTGGATTATTCATTAGAAATGCTGGGCTGTGTGCTGAATTTGGGGTCTGGTGGGCGCTGCTTATTAGAGGAATCTTAAGGACTATTCAGTCTCCCAGCTGTTTACACCAAGCATCAGGAAGTGACACATCTGCTATGTCTGGGTAGAGTGCGTCATCATTCTGGAAAAGGGTGTTAGAAGAATAGATACAGCTTCTCAGTTGTGTTAGTCTGCTTTGTTCCAGGTTTATATTTATTCATGTTCTCCTTCTTGTGTTCCTTCCTTATACCTTCAGGCTGGGAGTCAGCAGGGTTACTCTGATTTTCCATAATATTTGCTTGGCAGGCTTATGGCGAGTAACATTTCCCAGGTAATCTGCTCGCTGTTCATGTGAACCAGCAGCCCACCTTCTGCCACTCCAGGTGCAGCTGCTCACTGGAGAATCCTCAGCGCTTTGACTCTTTTTGACTCCCATTCCATGCCGATGCTGATCCTCATGCCACCTCGAGCACAGTAAGCAGGTCTTTGTTGGCCCGTGCTGGTCTTAGGGGGTCTCCTGCCTGTTCTCACCTCACAGAAGCACGACGCGCAGTTCACGGTGATCCAGCTGGTGGGCATGCTGCGCGGCATCGCCTCGGGCATGAAGTACCTGGCCGACATGGGCTATGTCCACCGGGACCTGGCCGCCCGCAACATCCTGGTCAACAGCAACCTGGTGTGCAAGGTGTCCGACTTCGGCCTGTCGCGGGTGCTGGAGGACGACCCAGAGGCTGCCTACACCACAACTGTAAGTCCTGGAATTCCCGTTTAACAAAAAGATATAAAAGCCACCACTCTCCAGTTTGATGCCATAGTGTCTCTTTTCAGTGACCTCCTTGCTGTTACGATTTGCATAATTCACTCTGTAGTAAAGATTTCACCCTGATGTCATAAACAAAGTCCTCACAGATTCCGGGGCAGTGCACCTTATTGAATTTTTCAGTTAATTAAGTTACTTGGATGTGGGTGATTTTGATTTACATGAGGTATATAACGGTTGTGCTTCCCCTCCCCCCCATCATTGAGACTGGTATCCCACAATCCTATGGGAGGCAAGACACAGCTCTAAACAGGGCTGACATCGCCATGACCTCTATTCCTCTGCCCCTTGCTGCAGGATATATTGCATTCTGGAAGCCATAAGCCATTTTCTGCATGACAGACACCTCAGCACACAAGCTTTGAGGCTCACTTTCGGTCCCGCCTGAAAAACAGGCGTGAAGGATTTGAGTGGGATTCTTATTTGACTTTAACCTTGTGTTGGGGGGGGGAAATAATAAAACTTCTCGGAAACAAGATACTGATTCTGTTTCTGAAAGAAAAAAAAAAACAAAAAACACTCACCAGGTTTACCACAGCACTGGTGAATTTAATCTTCCTACTTATGACACTGTGTTGATCTCTGCCTTTTGAGTTCACAGAGGTGAATTGTGTTTTCAGAGTATTTCGCAATTACGATATGCCTCTCTTTGCTTGTGCATTGGCAGGTTCTGCACATTCCACATCCAGATTATATGAATGCAGAGAGCCCGTCCTTCTAAAGATCTCACCATGTTTCATATGTTGAGAGGCCTCAGTTGATTTGTTACTTTTCTTATTTTTGATTTGCACTTAATTTATGTCCTTCCAATATAATTCATGCATGCTTATATGTTAGGTAAATGAAATTAGTGATGTAGTTTTGTGTAATGGAAGTCACTTTGAAAGATTTCAGGTGTGTCATAAATCTCATAAGTTGAAATCTTTGGATAGTGATATTAAGTAATGATATAAATGTTAAATAGATTGAATCTCAGATGTGAGCCCCTGAATTGATAAACACTTAGGACTTCCAGTATGATTAATACATGCACTCAAAAACCTCTTTTGTGCGATGACTTGAGGCCTCTGAAATTCTGTACATCAGGACATTCAGACCCACAGTGCCCTCTAGTGTTCCTTTAGAAACTTGCATCCAGACCCTTCTTTCTGAAATGGAATAGTTTCGCACAATTCCCAGTGACTGTTTTACCATCAGGATTAGACAACCCTTGAGACTGAGGGAGGCTCTCTTTTTACTGTACAAATGACAGCAGAACGGTTTGTCTGCACATTTCGAAGGAGAAACAAGAAAACACACAGAGGCTATCCTTACCAAGAATATATAAGAACGCAGACCTGGGCAGTGTAAGATGGTGTTCGTTTTAGCACAGCATTCTTTACCGTTGCAGCGAATCTAGCAACTGATTAAGTAAATGTGCATAATTTTCTTAAGAATGACATGTTTTATGCCTAACGTAATACTTATTATAAAATGTGAGTACTTACTTCTATTTCTAAAAGTCCTATTCTTATGCTCACACCTTCGGGCCAGGTGCCGTATGCCGTAATCTGCAGAGGATCTGACTCTATGGGAGAGGAAGAATGATGCCGTTCTGTTGCTGACTGTAACCAGGCAATGCAGCGTGCCTGAGCAGTGTGATAATTATTGGCAGCTGATAGATGAGAAGCACACCGTCTTATCTGAGCAGCACAAAGCCAATCCTGAAGAAACCTCACAAGCTTCTTAATCTCTGCCCCCTACCTCAGTCCCTATATCTGTTCTCATCCATAACCCATATCTGCCCTCATACCCCCAACCCACCACCAATCTGTCTTACCCCTACCTACACATCAGCTCTCATGTCTACCTCTATCTCTAACCTACTCTATTCCCAACATTGCCCTATTTTAAACCACTCTCTCTGCTAACCCTCTTTGCCTCCCATCTCTACCACTGTTTCTCCCCAAGACTTCTTCACAAACTCCACCTCAATCTTGTGTCAGTCCTCAATCTCACCCCCCCCCCCCAACCCCAGACAGGCAGATGGACAGAGGTGGGCGGTCCAGCTAAGACCACCTCATTCATGACAGCCAGGTCATGCCGGGCACCGCTGTCATAATGGGCTGCTCCCTATCGCTGCCGTCTGCCCGTTCTCACTGAGAAGAGGGCGGCCTCACATTCTGAATGACTGTGCTTGTAGTGGAGCTGGTGAATAGTTGGCTATGGGCTTTACCCCCGTGCGTCGAAAATGCAGCTATTCACGAAATCATATTTAATTGACCTGTAAGTACTTTTATAGCAAGGACTATAAAGGCAATTCCTGAAAAGGCCTGGTTTATTTTATTTTACATCTTGATTGTTATGCTCCTTGCAGTCTTTGTCAGAATAAAAATTAACTAGGGCAAGAACTACACATGCCAATATCCTAGGACGGCTTTTACAAAAGTGTGCACTGAGTTAAAGTGAAATAGAAGACAAAGTGAGGTCATTACTAGGCACTCTTGAGGACTTTTTTTTTTTCCCAGGGTGGAAAAATCCCCATCCGCTGGACCGCTCCAGAGGCCATCGCCTACAGGAAATTCTCATCTGCCAGCGATGCGTGGAGCTACGGCATCGTCATGTGGGAAGTGCTGTCCTATGGGGAGCGGCCCTACTGGGAAATGTCCAATCAGGACGTGAGTTTGAGTTTGCCATTGGTGTATACTCACTCTTGGACTTCTTCAGTCTCATGTCAAGTAACTCATTCTGGGGATGTTCCCTTGTGAGAGTTCACTCCCGGTGGCCCCTCACTGTCTGTCATTAGTCGTATTGTTGTGTCTGTGTGGCCATCGGCGTAGTAACAAGAGGACTAATGCCCTGGAGGTCTGGAGAAGATGATGCTAGCTCCCTTTAAATGGCGATGTCTGTGACTGCCAAGGGCACACTTAACCAGAGCAGGTGTGGGTGAGAGTGGATGATGCTCAGAAATAAATGGTTCAAGCTGGCAGTTCAGAATGCTTCACTCTTAATATTTTTACATTATTCCAAGGTCTGGCAGCTGCAGTATTAGGTGGCAGTATAAATGAAGGGAACCATTATATTAGAATTAAGATACCCTGTCCTTATCTAACCTAACTTTACTATTGAAGTTATGAGGTGTATTATGTCAAGATGATCAATATATACCTTTTTTCTATTGAAACAAAATCAATCCTTGCACAGCATTACTTGGGGGACATGTAGTCTGTGCCAGACAGCACAGGGCAGAAGGCCGGGGTCACCTCGCTGCTGCCAGTAAAGCCCCCAACCTCTCCATCTATCTACAGCACTGTTCGATGTTCAATTTGCATTATTCTTCTGGGGCGGCGTCTGCATTGAAACCCTAGAAAGCTGTCTATCTGCCTCGTTTTCCTCGCTGTACCCCCAGCTTGCAGAAATCCGCGCTGAGCCATGAGCCACATTGTAAGGGACCAGATGCTGACCTCCGGGGATTAAGGGCACGATAAGATGGAGAGTGTCATTCCTATGCTATTCCACCTTAATATCTAGTATCTTGTCCGCTCTCGTCGCACAGCTAAGCCACCGCGTCGTCCGCAGGGAAGTGCCGATCAGCCAGGACCCTGCCCCTGCAAAGCACATGGTTAATATTTTGATTTTTGCTTCCAGCCTGGAAAGTGACAGCTGAAGGAGAAGCCAGGCTAGAGTGTCAGAGCCTGGCTGAGCAGTGCCCCCCTTCCGCTCTCAGGTGTTTCATGGCCGGATTGTGCAGATCCTGCTGGCCTATCTCTACAAAGCAGAAAGAGCCGCCCTTAATCCCCACCCCCCACCCAGACCAGATTCACACCCGGCCATCCTCTGTTTGGGGATTTGGGCATTCTGGGGGAATTGCTCTGAAGCAGTTTGACAGACAAAGGTCTTCCTCTATCCGCCCAAAGCAGGTGCCCTGCTCAGGGTGCAGGGCTGGCAGGGGGCAAAGGCAGCGACTGACCTGGTCTGCTTCCCGCATAGAAGGCCAGCGTCCCATCATCATAGACCTTCTCTGTACCACAAAATCATTTCTTCCATTAACTTGGTAGGACCCCAGCTGGCTGAAAATCGAAAGTGGTGTCTTAAAGTGGAAATATTATACATTTGTTGCCTGCAGCTAATGGATCGGGGTCATTTATATTTGGTAGGGTTCTCGGTATCGAATGTGGACCTTGCGTCTTCCGCACCATAAATCAGCCTGCAGGACAGCCCTTGAACTCATGGGTAGCAGCGCGTGAAGGGTTGGCGAGGGCAGCTCGGGGACGGTAATCCAGTAGATGGCTCACAAGCGCCCGAAAGCTTCCTTTAGCAAGTGCCTGCCGCAGGCCGCTGGCAGCTTGATGTATGGCCTCAGTGTGGCGCCTCCCTGTGGAGGGCAGCGGCGGCGCAGGCTGGAGGACAGCGGCGTGCCTCTGCGGTGACTGCGGACTGCACGCTGGTGCTTTTGGGGGTTTGAGGGAGGCCGCTTATGCTGCGGGGTGCCGGCACCTCAGACCCGAGGCAGGGGAGTCTGAAATCATCATGAGGTATAACCAGTACTTCTTGTATTGCTTTATGTATTGATTAATACATGAAATTATATATATTTATTGATACAGAGAAGACTAATGTGACCCTTTATGCAAAGACGCCATACACATTTGTGAGGCGTTTTGTATTTTTTGTGGAGGTGGTGTGTGTTAGGGCACTGTTCCTGTGTTCAGAAGGGTGCTGGTTTGAGTCCCAGGGTAGGCAGAATGGTTACAGCGTTGGACCCTTGAGCAAGGCCTTTAACCCCCAGCTGCTCCAGGGACTGTCTGATCCTGCTTTCTGAAAAAATGCATAACAGCATCTGCCAAATAAATAAAATGTAAATCTAAAACCAAATGATCTGAACTATTGTTAAAATTAAAATTCATATGCAAATAAGAGTATTCAAAGGATATTTAGTATTTGATATATGAAGCAGTCATGTATACACAGTAAATGGCAATAGATGAATTCTCCAGTAGATTAAAAAAAAAAAACAGCCACAAATGAAAGTTGTGGAACCATTTGAGTTTTTCCTGTTAATTCAATAGCAGAGCATGTGCCTTTAATCATTGCTTTGGTTATTAACATTGTCGTGTGGCAGATTCATTCCAGCTGTCTCTGTGGAAGGGTGAGTTCACAGACAGTTCAGCTTGAGTGTGCTGGAAGGGGCGTCCAGGTGCCTGATGCGGGTGCTGCCCCCTGCAGGTCATCCTCTCCATTGAGGAGGGCTACCGCCTTCCCGCGCCTATGGGCTGCCCCCTGGCTCTGCACCAGCTCATGCTGCACTGCTGGCAGAAGGAGCGCAGCCACCGGCCCAAATTCAGCGACGTTGTGGGCTTCCTGGACAAGCTCATCCGCACCCCCAGTAGCCTGCTCACGCTGGTGGAGGATGTGCAGGGGTAAGAGGGGCAGTGGGTGCAGGGCAACGCAGACATTCTTAGGCCTCTCTATTAGCTGCCATTTAGTTTGTCTGCAGGCTTGCATGAAACATGTATACGTATATGTATATTACAAATTATATTAGCATGTACGTTAAATATTATGTATAGTTATTAACTATATTTATAGAATATTCTATTTATTTATTTGTTTTTTTATTTTGTTTATTTTTTTATTAATTAATTACTTTTTAATAGTCATACACTCCTGGGCAAAAAAAAAAAATTACACACACTGTATATATATAATATATACACTCACCGAGCACTTTATTAGGTATACCTGTCCAACTGCTCGTTGACGCAAATTACTGATCAGCCAATCACATGGTGGCAACTCAAT
>JAODKN010000001.1:35062408-35082864 GCA_026774425.1 Petrocephalus zakoni
GGAACGGGAGATTCACATCATGGATGTGCAGCCGACAAATCTGCAGCAACTGCGTGATGCTATCATGTCAATATGGAGCAATATCTCTGAGGAACGTTTCCAGTACCTTGTTGAATCTATGCCACGAAGGATTAAGGCAGTTCTGAAGGCAAAAGAGGGTCCAACCCAGTACTAGCAAGGTATACCTAATAAAGTGGCCGGTGAGTGTGTGTGTATGTGTGTATAGTGCTAAATATTATGTCTTATTCTTGCACAGATAACTACCTCGTTTTGTTGTAAAATGACAATAAGTTTGACTTTGATTTTAAGGCTGCATGTGGCAAAAGCCATGCTGTTTAAATTTTCTATTATAACTTACTATGAAAGAATTGTACTGTTTTTGAGAAACATTTTTTTCTTCCCCTAGCTTTTCTTTATAATTTTATCAATCAACAGCTACATTTGTTTTCCAATTAGACCATTTTCTAGAGAATGTCTACAGTGTCCTTGATAATATTTTTGTCCATTTTAGTTTACCAGAATCTCCTGGAGAGGTCCATGTCTACCCTCTGTATATCTCAATCGATGATTGGCTGGACTCCATTAAAATGAGCCAATACAAGAACAACTTTCTAGCCGCAGGTTTCACCACGTTGGATTCCGTCTCCAGAATGAGCATTGAGTGAGTGAGCCTTTTGTCAATAATAGTAAAGGTAGTGCACTACACCATGCGGAGCACAGATAGGAGGCAAAATGTGATACCCATTTTTATGTCTGCAATGTGACTTACAGATATCTATTTTGAAATTCACAGAAAAAGACTAAGCATCTTGCTTAGGAAGTACATGTTTGCACTAGAACAGTGTCATGTTAGAGCAGGCCTGTGCACAAGCTTGTGTTTCCTGGTGACTTTGTGCTTGTGCTGTTTCCCCGGCTCAGGGATGTCAGGCAGATCGGCGTGACTCTAATCGGGCACCAGAGGAGAATAGTGAGCAGTATACAGGCGTTAAGGCTGCAGCTGCTTCACGTCCAGGAAAAGGGGTTTCATGTATGAGACTGCCGCCCCCCCGAGGCAGCCCGGGACTGTACCTCGGTCACCTCGTCACAACCCAACTCTGTGCTCTCGCTGCAAGGCCTCTCTTCCCCTTCAAACGACTCACTGGCTTCCTTTGACTTCAAATAAACCAATGCAGTAATCGACATTGTTTAGAAGAACAAATGTCCGCTTTTTCTTTTTTTTAGCCAGACAAAGGACAGTGTACTACTGACTGTGGTTTTCCAAAAGGAACTCTGCTGTAATAGGATTTTTCCACACAGCAACAAAATTGATATTTAGAGTTGTATGGTAGATTTGGGAATGTGACCTACACTTTTTCTCCTTGTTTTGTGACCACGTAGCTGCTATCAGATGTGAAATCAAAGGACTGTCCTTGATATATTTATGATTTTTATAAGTAAATGTTTTAAGGTGTTCTTGTTAATTTATTAAACTTCTTCCCAGAATGGTATGGTATGCAGATACTTGAAATCTTTGAAAAGCCAATTTTAAGTACAAATTGAATGTTCAACTTTTACATGTATAATCCATTTACTGATTCTTATCTTAACCTGATATTTATCTATGTGATGTTCTGTATGTGAAAGCCCTAGTCAATTTCAATTATATTTCCTTAGATATATAATTATGGTTTTCTTTATCATAGCAATATATGCAGTTGTTTCAGGCAAAGACATACATCAAAAGTGTACACTGTCCTATTTAACAAATATTCAACACTGTCCACCTCAACAGTTATATTATGAGATATGTATGCTTTAAACTGCAGCTGAAAAGAGCAAAAAATGGTTGTAGATTTTAGATCCTTGTTTTGGACCTAATGTTTGCTTTATGAATGAAAGCTGGGTCTGTGTTCATCCTTCATCATGTGCTGGCCTAGTATTGTCCTGTTGTGATCAGAATTGAGCAGAACTGAGCATTTCCCCATCACTGGGAAAAGGTAATGACTGGACCAATTAGCCGAAGCAATCGAAAAAGTAATAATTAGTAAAAAGTAGGGTTTCTATGTGCAGGTTGTGAAGAATTACATCATCCCATGCAGATCCTCAGTACATAATGCAAGAGGGAGAAGTCAGAACATACTCTGGGATATATTTTCATTAGAATGGTAATTTCCACACACTCACGCCAAGCAGCACCCTAATCCATACCTCTTACCATGAGAAAGAAAGCCTTCTTCTGGACAAAGATATTACTCAACTAGTGATCCTGTACAGCAGAATTTTGCAGTAAAATTTCAAGCTTTCTCACACAGGACACCCAGAGACACTGGAGCTGGATAAACACTGTTTAGCATGGTACTGCTAAGCACTGGGAGGCAATCTTTTGTACAAAGTACAAGTACTTATAATTCTTGTATTTTATTTTTCTATAATTTCCAAAGAGGCATTGTCAGGTCTTACAGACTATATACGCCCATTTATGAAGATATTCATTTGCAAATAAAAGTTAATAGTTCTGGTGGTGACCTGTTGTCTGTGTGTGCCTGTGTCTGCTTTTATCATTATAATAATTATTATTATTATTCGTAGTATTAGTATTATTATTGATAATTATGATGATGATGACAACGACACACTTCACGCTATTTGTGATCTGGCTAGTCTGTTTCCTTCCTTTCTAATATGTTATATTAATTGTAATTGAAAGATTGCTGGTTCGAGTCCTCAACCTGCAAGTACCGCTGAGGTACCCTGAGCAAGGTACCGTCCCCAAACACTGCTCCCCGGGCATTCGAGTAGCTGCCCCCTGCCGTGTCATGACATCACATTTCATTGTTGTGTGCTGAGGTGCGTCAACAATGACGATGAATCACCTTCTCTTCACGTATTTCCACTTGGAACAGAATTTTCACCAGGGGTGCTTTAATGCAGTGTTTCCCAATCCACTCCTCGGGGATCACCGACAGTCCAAGTTTTTGGTCCCTCCCAGCTCCTAGCCAATCAGGAACACCAAATACCTGGTACAGCTGAGAGGAAGCAAAAACGTGGGCTGTTCGGTATTCCCCGAGGACTGGGTTGGGAAACACTGCTTTAATGCACAGGCTTATCCAGGCTGTGCCCCGCTGACAAAGGGCTTCCTCAAACCTTGTTTAATTAAATTTAAATTTTAAACCTGCAGTTGCCACCTGTAATCCCGTAATGAAAAATAAAATGGTGTGTCCCATTTTAAACCGCGGGTGGGATTTGTCGTGAAGTCTTCTGTCCAAACAACCCCCCACCCCCTTACATAATTTTATCCATGGTCGATAACTTTTATCATTATAATTACATTATTATATTATTGAGAAGAAAATACATATACATAAATACATATTGATTATAAAAAGATATAAATTTAGATGTTTAGAAATAAATTTAGAAATATACATGTAACGTTTCTTGACATTTTTTCAATCTTATTCCATTAACGTTATTATTATTACTATTACTACTCTATAAGCCTACAATTCCCTCTTCTCCCGGTTGTTGTTGTCACTGCCTTCTGGCCGGTGAAGTGCCGTTTTCTCCCTTTAGGTGGCGATATTGAGCGCGTTTCTGCAGTCTCTTAGCAACGTCTCGTACATATTTCGCTCCTCGAAAACCTGCAGATTCGCAGATTGCAGATTTTTTATTAAGAAAAAAAAAGCAGAATAGCCACGTTTGCTGGTACGGGCACGTCTGTCTGCGGGACTCGAAAGCGAAACCGAAAGTTGTCCGCGTCGCCGGGTGAGCGGCCTCTTTTTCTGCATATTTCTGTTTGATGATCTGTGTGTGCTTCTCACTCTCCACCATACCAGATGCTGGAAACCATTTATTTTTACGTGTGAGCTCCATAATTTCACATTGTTCTTCGCAGCGGGTCGCTCACGCTGGCATAACTCGTCACAAATGTCGTGTTTGCTAGTCCACTAAATTTGGGGATTATCCTGTTCGCAATGTACGGAAATCCCTGCGAAATAAAAGCAGACCGGCCACAGAGCCATTTTACAAAGAATCGCTGGATTTGCTACATGCGCGGTGTTGCTTCGGGTTTAACCAGCATCGGGGACCTTCGTCTATACAGAATGACACTTCTTGTGTAAAAGGTTTAGCAACAAACCCCCAGATTTCTACTTGTTATATGCATCTGCACCTCGCCGCGGTGAGACTTCGGTTTAATATGGCGAGGATGTATACGTTGTAGGCGTTGTTATAAATGTCGTGCAGTGACCGTAGTACTTTCTTTGTCGAAAAGCAGATTTCTTTTGTGTGATAACCTCGATCTTATATGATTTGAAATCAGTCAGATAAAATGGGAATGTAAGCCATCTGAATTGACAGACGTGATACTTAGGATTTCTGACATACGAGCCATTAAAATGGCAGACCTTTAGGTGAAAGCAAGTTGGTAGTTGAGCCAAAAGCTAACTGTCTGTTACCTGATGCTTTGAACAGGACTGTGGCACAGGGTAACCCCAATGGGCCTGTTCGACAAACTCGCTGGATGGCTTGGCTTGAAGAAGAAGGAAGTCAACGTGCTCTGCTTGGGTCTGGACAACAGTGGCAAGACCACTATCATCAACCAGCTCAAGCCGTCTAACGTGGGGCTCTATAACTTTATAACTAGTCCTGCATCCTAGAATTTGGATGCACTGCATGGGATGGCTGTAATAGCTGGTCATTTAAAATGGGTTAAAACAACAGTTATTGGATAGTGCCGTCCTCCACAAATCCCCCATACTTGTCATTGTTTCGTCATAAACAAAAAAGATAAGTTTTGGTTTAAAAAGTATTTTTGCAGGTTTATGCATAATGATCAGTGTGTCTGTTATTACACTGAAACTTAATTATATTAATCCCTTTATGAATGCCTGTCTTTGAGGTGTCACTGTGTATTTGTCTTAAATAGAAAAATGTGCATTTTCACTGTTGTAGTTATTTGCTTTATTTGCTAATTATAATCTTTGTTAATGGATAAATTATTCTTTTTCAGGCTCAGACACAAGACATAGTACCCACGATAGGCTTCAGCATAGAGAAGTTTAAGACATCAAGGTATCTAGTTGAATATGAAGCTTTTTAATCAATGCTTATTGAAAGTGGCTTTATCAGCAATCTTACCATTTAATTACCATTCTAATGCATTTTTTATTGCTGTCCTGTCAAGTCTGTCCTTCACAGTTTTTGACATGTCGGGTCAAGGCAGATACAGGAATCTGTGGGAGCATTACTACAAGCAAGTATTGATTTTTCTTTAAAGTATTTAACCTTAGTTGTCTTTAACAAAAATGCATATGAAGAGTATTATTTGTTTGCAGGGAGGGTCAGGCCATCATATTTGTCATAGACAGTGGGGACAAGCTGAGAATGGTGGTTGCCAAAGAGGAACTTGACACACTTTTGAATCACCCAGGTAACTCATGTGTTGTTGTGTTATCAGGCCTAGCAAAAATGCATGTCTTGTTAAGCAGCATGCTTATTGACCTATCTTCAGGATTCTTAATGATTCATTTGTTGGTAATTGAACACTATGCTATTTATATTGATATATTGTGGATGAATTCACAGGTAACAATTTTCAGTGTAATGTGGAAGTTTTAAAGTCTTCCTTTACATATTTTCCCTCATTTAGATATAAAACACAGAAGGATTCCCATTTTGTTCTTTGCAAACAAGATGGACCTGCGAGATGCACTGTCTTCAGTGAAGGTTTCACAGCTGCTCTGCTTAGAGAATATCAAAGACAAGCCTTGGCACATATGGTAGGCAGTTGTCTTCATGGTGTGTAGTGAGGTACCGATTCCATGGCTCTGTTCTGATCTGCCCTGGGAGCTTTAAGCATTCTGGTTCTTTCAGGATAAGAGGTATAAGACGGTGAGAAACTTATGCATACATTGATCTCCAGTAGACTGGGCTATTGTAATGGTCTCCTGGCTGGTCTTCCCCAAAAAAAGACCCTCGAACAACTTAAACTCTAAAAATGCTCTTGCTAGAATCCTAACTAATTAACTAATAAAGAAGAGGGAGCACATTACTCCTACAGAATTGATTTCAAAGTACTACTTATGGTCTACAAATTGCTGAACATTTTAGCCCCAAATTATACTGCAGATGTGTTTGAAGAATATAAGCCAGGTAGATCTCTTAGAATTGGTAGGTACTGAGGGTAAAATGGCATTTAGTTATTATGCAGCCGGGCATTGGAACCTCCTTCCATTGAGCATAAAAATGCCTTGCTAAGAAGTTTCATTCTCTTCTGCTGTCACAATTTATTTTTCAGTGTTAATTTTCATTTTAAAATTAATTTTCTTGTTTTATGTTCTTTTAACTTTCTTTTAAATTTATTTTTCTGTAAAGCACTCTGAATGAATGACATTTGTTTGAAAATGTGCTATACAAATAAACTATTTGTAAAATCTTATTTGGATATTAGTAAGCAGGGGCAGGTCATTTTTGACATTGTATTCCTATTTCAGTGCTAGTGATGCTGTGAAGGGTGAAGGTTTGCAGGAAGGTGTCGACTGGCTTCAAGGTACTATTCAGTTTTAAAATGGCTCTCTTTTAGTCTGGCACTATTGAAGGGAAAACAGCTGTGAGATTCTTCTGTGCTATTTTCATTTGTAAACTTGTTTTCCTTTATTCCATATATAATAAGAAATAAGTGTGGTGTAATAGAAACTTTATGTATGATGGTATTTTTGTGTTCTGCCTTTTCCACCTTACTTGCTGAAGTACTTTTATGTACACTACCAGTCAAAAGTCTTTACCACTTCTTCCACTTATTTCATAAACTGCAGATTTTCTGTAACGGTGCAAGTCTGATCCTATTAATTTGTTTTGTGGCGATGGCACAATCAAATTCTAGGCTGTCCTGTAACTTTAAATACACTAGTTAAGCCATGAAACAATACTTAATGTCCCTTGTAGAAAGGCTGCATCAAATTTGCTCTGCTGTTGTAACTGCTAGAGGAGGTTACTTTGATTAATCAAAGATGACATAATAAAATCCTAATAAGGGTGCTCAAATGGTGAACATGCTGTAAATTTGTTAGCAAAGCATATTGAGTACATGTTAAGTAACATGCAAATTTAGATAATATTTGTGCAAACATTTTTGACTGGTAGTGTACACGCACGAATGGTTAAAATTCAGTTCACTTTTTCCACATCTATAGAACAAATTGCTGTGTAAGTACTGAGTCCATTTGCAGTTCATGTGTTGGTGAACTGTGTTTGAAGTCTGTAGCATTAATACCTGCTTGTATTTCTGTGTTTATTATATTAGATTTGATGTAGCACCCTTAACTGTCATTAGTAAAGTCAGAAGAGTCAACTCTTCTAGTTCATAGGATATTTGCAGAAGCCTCTATTCACAGCTATTCACTGTCAGTTATGGCATTTCTGGAATAATGGAATCTGAGTGCCTCTGGTTCTTAAATGTCATGAACGTGTGCATATACCCAAGTCGTATCAAAAGCTATAATCTGTCACCATCAGCATAGGCTCATTTGGACCCATTTACAGGTCTTTACAACATTCATTCTTTCCCTGACAGATCAGATCAGAACAATGAAAACATGAACATCATCAGGGCAGGATCTGAGATAGCATGAGAACATCATCCTCTCAGACTGGTCTGAAACTGTCCCCAGAAGAGTCCTATTCAGCCTGACCTATGTCCCTGTAAGTCTGGACTTTTGGCCTTCTCTAGTGACCAAACTGCTAAAAGGGAGGGTCTTTTTTTTTTTTTTTTTTTACTGTAATTAAGAAACGCTTAATCATGTTTTCCTGGCTATATGGATGTGGGCGTACCTTTAGTCAGCAAGACTAGTTGCCGTTTTACTTTCTGTAAGGTACTTTGGACAGATTTATTTTTTTAAATTTCATATCTCACCTTATTTTTTGTATTAATGTAAAACAATAACTACTTATCTGGACACTAAATAAGACTATGTACTTATAATAAAATAAGACTTATAATTGCTTATTCTGCTTGCAAGTCCAGCAGATCAATGTGATATGGCATATATACTAGTTCTAAGGAAATTGATGATTGTTGCCTAAAATAGCCTGAGGAAATTAAAACTTCACCAGAGTTCCAGATGTTTGGTTAATAATTGCGGCATTAGTGTAGTCACATTGACTAGGATTTTGTAAAAATCCTGTTTATCCTCTGTTTAGTGTACGGCTGGGTGTCCTGTGTATGGCTAAACATGCATAGTAAACTGATTCTGCTTGGTATCTTCACAGCATAACAGGCTTATTTGGAGAAATCAATATTTTATAGAATATCTACAAAGTTTCATGTTTGGCTAGTTCATCATGCTTGTACATGATTTTTGTCCATTTCAAATAAATATCATCAATCTACTTAATCAAGACAATGAATCATAGAAATAAGCAAACCTCCAGACTCAGGGAAATTTTGTCCAGTACTTGTGAAAGTACTAAAAAAAACTTTTCAATAATAAAGTTGTTTAAAATCAGTTCTCTATTTCACAAGCTAGATAATGAATATCCTATTTATTGCTGCATGTATTGGAATTGCATAAAGGGATATAGTAACTATAGCTTGAGACTCATAAGCCATAATTGCCTCTTTTGTATACATTAATCAGAAATAATATAAATAATAATATTAATAATAATAATAATATTTTATAAATAAAATGGAAGTATTTTCATTTGTAGGAATTGTATGGAGAGATGGGGTTTACCAAACTGCCAAAAGCATAGGTGTTCATTCAAAATCGGAGAGATGCTATATACATATTATTAACGTATAGTACACTTTGTGACTCTTTTCCTCGTTTGTTCTCCCTATTTGGCTAATTTGATGACTCAGTTGTCCTTGTTTGGCTGAGTTTTGTCTGGTAGACTTGATTTATTTTGCGCACATCTGGGACTAGGCTGTCCTGTAACCTCAAAAAGTAGCCAATCTGTGGTGGTTATACAATGGATCTATTATTGTGTTATACAATGTATATCTGTTAAGATGAGGGATTCGACTGGAACATGTGGCGTACCACAAAATGTGTGATGGGAAAGAGATATGGAGGTTTGTCAAAAGGGATTATGCAGAATGAATTCCAAAATATCCTTTCAGCACTTTTAACCATGCTGGCTCAAATGCACACAAAATTATGCATAAATTGTTCCCCAACATCTTTTTTTGTTTAAGAATACAGCACACTGTCAAAAAAGTGCATTTAGTCTTCGTGTACTTAAGGCGTAACCCAGCTAGTGGATGCCACTTTGTACCTGTCAATCCATCTTAAATTTAAGCAAGGACTGCATTTATTCTGTGCTTTAAAAACTTCATTTGTAAATTTTAATTTCTTCAAAATATTGAATCAGAATATAACAGTACACCTAGTTAAATTCATATTAAACTTTAGTTGCACTAAGATATGTACATTCAAATATCTATTCATTAAGTATAAGTATAAATGTTCTAAAACATCAATAAATATAATAAATAATGCAGAAACTTGGCTTAATACATAGGTATATGAATAAACTGTGATTGGTATCGATTTAATTCGTAGAAACGAAGGGGAAAGAACAAGTAATATTCTGTTCTGACCTAAAAGTCCTCTACACATCCTTAAGGAACGTGTGGATCATCTCGGTGTGAAAATGGGCACTAGCGTTCAGGAGGCTACACAAATTCTGGAAAGAGTCTACATCCTCATTACGATTTGCTTGAGAGAGGGAAAACGCAAAGATGAAAAACATAAGCAGAAATATACTAATATTTAGATTTCTAAATAAATGCATAGATAACACTGCCATGCAAATATAAACTAGGTAAGTATTTAAAGATATGCAAATACAGTAAATAAGTAGTTTTATGTTTGACATAACTGAATTGAAGTAGTAGTAATAGTACTGAGATTTTTATAGCATTCCACTCAGCCTTTACCTGCCAGGATGACCTCATACATCTCCATGGTGACCTCAGAGAACATGTTCTCCACACTCTGTATGAAGGACCACTTGTCTGGGGCAGTGGAAAAAAACTTGCAGAGGTGTTGCATCATCTTCACTGACCAGTTCATGCAGTAACCATCCTTCTCACACACCTGATAATACATATTATTCAAGAGATACACTGATGACCATAAACAGGCTGAACACAGTGGAGGTGTCTCCTAAAATTCTATACCAGATATGTTCCATCAGTTAGTGTTACACCATCTGTACACCATAACCTCAAGCATGCACTCACCAGGATAAGAAATGCTATCAGCCTAGCAATCTCAAAC
Organism: Petrocephalus zakoni; assembly: GCA_026774425.1. Classification (NCBI taxonomy): domain Eukaryota; kingdom Metazoa; phylum Chordata; class Actinopteri; order Osteoglossiformes; family Mormyridae; genus Petrocephalus; species Petrocephalus zakoni. Next base: position 35,072,674 of record JAODKN010000001.1, read on the forward strand.
AGCCTTCCACTGATGGCCTTGCTTGCTAGGAAACTGTAGCAAATGCTGTTTCCACATAGAATGAGCAGACGTGCCGTGTTCTCTGTGTGCCAGGCCTGTGGCATCACTGTCAGCCATTAGAAAACATCAGTTGGCAAATATGCAGAAGGCCACAGTATAAAAATGAGCGTACAGATGCTGATAAGCTTGTCCATATCCTTCACCTATCTTAACCCGACCTAAAGCAAATCGTGACATAATAGCCATTTTAAACATGCTGTTTTCACAATGCGGCAGCATTTTAATTTTGCTACTGCCAATGACCATTTATTGTTTTAAAGGGCTGATATTTTGCAACTGGTGAACAACACAATTGTGGGGAAAAGGAATATAGATCTTCAATAGCTTGTCATTGTGGGGATGTCAAAATCCATATAAAATAATAATAACCAGTTCTTCCAGACAGCTACCTGTCACTTCTTCAATGATACTCAGGATGGTGTCAGCAGTCCAGTCTTTGGAATCTACACGTAGCAGGAGGAATGCCTTGGCCAGGTCCCACAAGGCACCCTGTGCCAGTACGCCACCCCCTACCTCACGCCAGGCAATCTTACCTGGAAGATTCAACCAGTAAGAAAAGTATTGTCACTGGTCTACATTGAAAAAGTAGGCAAGAAAGTAATCATAAAACATGTACAATACAAGGTACACAGAAGAAAATCACCCTCATAAGGCAAGTACAGCACACAGTGCTGGCAGGTGAACTAGGTGGACTGTATTATATGCAGTGTTAGTATCAATACTGCATGCACGTGCAACACATTACTAGTACTGCAATAGCTGGCTTGAAACCATCAGTTATACTGAAACATTTTTACTGTCACTGGAAACAAAATTCCACCAGATCTGCAAATTTAATTATTTGATCCTTTTCAAGATCATCTAGTATATAAAGTTTACTGCCACCGCTTTTGCTTGAGCTTTGCATGTGCTGTACATGCCAATTATAAATATTCTAATCCTTGCTGGACTCACTCATAGACAGTGTGCTGCATTTGTGAGAAATTTAATATGACTAAGATAGACGGATAGATAAGACTTTATTGATACCACACTGGGGAAATTTACTTGTTGCAATAAGGAGGTGATAAGTGACCATGAAGTGGTCACCAAATGACTTTCGTCTTCTACTGCATGGAATTATTTTGGATTCCACAGAGGCAATATTGAGCAAAAACAGTTTTTTTAGCACGTCTTTGTGTCTGTTGGCATAATTCACTGCAACAAGTGTAGGAGAAGCTATTTATGGTGCTGCTGTTCATTTTATGTGCACATTTAGGTTGTTAGGGTTGTTATTAAAAATGGCTATAGTTTATTAGCGGTAAAGTTAACAAACACGGCAGCCCAAGCACACTGAGGCTGCCACCTCCTTTCCCCATTACTGTATAACCGCACTGATGCTTTGCATCAGTTTACAAGCTACAGACAGTTAATAAGAGTAACCCTTCTACAAAGATTGCCCTACCATTTGGCTGGAGTGGGCCGTAGAGGATGAAGAGCAGCCGTGCCTGGCTGACCATGGGCCAGGGCTTCAGGATGCAGGTGAGCCAGAACAAAGTGTCCCGTCCATTCTGCCAGGGGTCCAGCAGTACATTCCTGCAGAACAGTCTGATCTGCAGCTCCAGCCTCTGCAAAGCTCCTGTCAAGAAAACCTTCCTCAGCCTCACACAGCATCACCTCTTCAGCCAGCAGCTGGGGAATGCACTATGAACCTTTGGCCCTACCTGGCTTTCCTGTAACAGTGCTTTCCATCTTGCGGGGTAGGTTGGTGAAGTTGCAGAGGAAATTAAAAACCCGGTGACACTCCAGCTCATCCCAACCAGCTATCAATGTCTGAATAAATAAAAGTTTTTACCACATTTTTAGACTGAAAGGGTATGTCCTAAGAGTGGTCGAGAGGCACAGCTAAATCCCAAATCTTCTATTCCAACCATATGAAACTTATCACCTGCAAAAACACCCCATAGCTTGCGAAGCCCAGACACTTTGAGGATGCTGTGCAGCCCTCCATCATGAAGCACGGAACCTGAAGCAGAGTAAGTAATGCCTGAAATGGATTCAGTTTTTTTTTTTATTAAAAGAACATGAGTACTAATAAGGCTCCTAATAATGCAAGCCGCTATTGATACAAGAATTTCTTAAAATATCCCAGAGTTTAGGCTCCAATATAGTATGAATAAAGGTTTAAATTATTCTTATGTGGGCATTTTTTAGCCGTCTTACCTGTGAAAAACAGCTATATAGGAACTTTAACCTGTCCTTTGTCGGGAATAAGAGAGTACATCTCTTTAATAATAACCCTGAGAAAAAAAGTGTTTTAAAAAGTTATGCAACAGTAATGTGTGACAACACAGAAAAATTTGTGAAGCAGTGGATGTTCTTACCTAGAGCTTTATAGTGATCTAAAATGCACTCCTCTTTTGAAGATGAGTGAAACTTCTGCAAAATCATTCTGTTTCTCCAGGTATGCGTGGAAATGTAGCTGACAATGTAACTGTTGATTGCCTTGGACACCATGCTGAACACACTGGTTTCCAACACTGACAGGGAGCACCAAGGTTTTGAAACAGTTTCAGGGCTACCAATAAAGCAGTTACACTAAAATGCATATTTAACTGTCAGACTTTAATAAAACTAATAAAGTCCAAAAAATCTGCAAAAACTTTATGAGGCACTAATTTAGAGAAACAGAAGTCTGATATTGTAGAAATATATATCCAATTCCAGCTGCCTACAAGATAGGAACTCCAGAATCATGTCGAAGACTTCTGCAGGTAACCTTCCAAAGAATCCCTGTGTGGACCAGGACTGGCGGCGCGTGGTCACGGTTTTGGCCGGGCATGGCCGCTGGGCATTGCGGCCGGAGCGGCGTTTGTTTGTCACCGTGAACTTCTCTGAGGTGGACTCCATCAGGTGAGCTGCTCTCTCAGCTGACACTGTGGCAACAGAAGGTCAGCGTGTGCAGTACATCCATGGTGTCACAGCTCTTCCCCTGCAGTTTTTAGCCTCAGACATCATGCAAACCCAGCTGTTTTGCATGAATAGATGCACTGAACAGACATGAGCAACATTTTTTAGCAGGGCCATGTATGTATTATTTATGATAATACAGGAACATCCAGGAGACGCCAGAGTTTGGAGAAGGGTTCAGACAGGCAATTCCTCTTTTTGGTGCTCTTTGACCTGTTCTTTTTAGAGAGGACAGGCCCTACTTCGGAGAGGGAAAAGCTGAGGAGTGAATAAACTCCGGGAATGCTGCTACGGTCCAGAGTCGGACATGCTATTACTCGGTAAAAGATAACACTGTGAGCCATATAAGGGTACCACTGATTCGGTGAGGAAGCACCAAAAAGCAGTGCTAGTAGGAGCCACTGTCAAACGCCCACCTCAGCGAGCCTTCTGGCCGGGAGGAAGGCCTCATCTCTGCTTCCTCGACTTCTTTTTATATTAACACTTAAATAATTTTAGTCCTTCAAATGGATAAAGGAGCGTATGCTTCGCCGCGACGACACCGTTTCCCAGAACCAGTACCTTAGACACGTTTCACACAAAAATGTATAAAGAAACTGCAAGCTTGGAGAATAAGAGCGTAATTACGTCGTTATGGGAACGTACCAGGGCAGTGGGGGCAGTTTATAAGTACGCGTAGGTAATTTCGGCGAGCGGGGACTCGGTCTGAGCGCCTTACTCACACGCGGCCAGCCGGCTGCCTGCTCGCCGATTACCGCCGCCTGAGCATGCGCGCGTGCACGAGAGGGAGGGGGAAGGGAGCTGCGTGCGCGGCCCCGCATGCAGTGGTGGAATTGTTAAATACACATTTAATATATCAATTTCTTGCTATGAAAAAAATGTAAATGCGACGGGTTGGCCAATGGGGCGGCCAGGGTTTGGCCTAGGTCCTAGATCTGGGTGTGCTCGACCGATCATGAATACCCAACGATTTACTGTTTTGAAAGTGTGAAAAACTGCACACGAAGTGCAATAATCGGTTGCTTGCATTTAGTATTACTTTACAATAATTACTTAAAGAATAATAATGGATACATTGTGGATACATGTGGAGTTTACAGTTTGTGTGTCTCCCATATTTTGGGTACTCAGATTTTCCAACGCAGCCCCCAGACGTGCACTGCATGGGTGAAATGATCGATGTTTCCAAACTGCCGGTGTGTTCGTGTTTGAGATATAAACAAGACGTAGTGGAAAAAGGTGCCGTGTTTCCCCCTCAGCTGAGCTCACCACCGCCGTATTTAATTAATATATGTTTCATCCCTACTAAACTATGCTACATTTCCAAATGTCGAGTTAAAAGCTGAGTTCTAAAGCCAGATCTCTTTGTGCACAACATGGGCAAGCGCAACATAACCCTTATTTGAGGATTAGCGGTTCACTAACCCTATTAGGCTCTATATTAGGACGTATAAGCGCCCCGGGGAGCAGACTGTATAATTCCCGCAGGGCTGCCGCTCCGGCCGCCTCGCTTCGCCCTTCGCCGCCGCAGGGCCGCTTCGTTCGGGTTGCTTCTGGTTAGTTTCCTTGTCCTTGACTGTGAAAGCGCTCAGAGCTGTATGTAAAACCTTAAGTGACACCTGCCTCCGAAGAGGACACAGATACTGAACTTTATCAGGTACTGTAGGCATGCATGTCCGTGCATGTTTCGTTTTTTCTAAGTGAGGTATAGAGATGGATGCATATTGTAACTGGTGTCATTTTTCACTTTGTGATCATTGTCGGTATTTTAAAAGCTGCAGTTTTCAGTGTGAAATCAAAGCCGACATCGGCTGTGTTGATGTTGTTAAACTTGTTTATATTTACGGTACCTTACTCATTTTACTTAATTATTCTTGAGACCTTGCAGTATTGTGCGGTTTCATTTTTCACTTAATAACAGCCTACATTTTGACAGTTTTCCCATTAACATTCTAGCAAGCACATGTAACTTCTCAAAAATAGCCTAATATATTACGCATAAATTTGATATTTCTACATGAGCAGACACTAACTCTTCTACAAGATTGACTCGTTTAAGTTAAACTACAATCACACGTTTCTTTTTTCCGACAGGCAGGCTTTTTTCGCTCAGTCTGTTTGCATAGTCATGTTAGCGAAACAATGCGCATTAATGTCTCCGTAATCCGAGTCGTATATCTCAGGCTTCAGAGCCGTTTACTTTTGCTGAGGTCTGAAAAGGACACTTTGTGTGAGGCGGTCGTTTAACGCCGCATCCCGGACGGCTCTGACAGCGCAGGAAGCGGCGTGAGTGATGCTCCAGCGCTGTGTGCAGCCGCCCCCCCTGACGGCACAATAACCTCCTTTCGCTCGGCGGCTGCGCTCTGATGCCCGGCGATCACGGCGGGGCGACGCGCTATAAGCGGAGCGCCGGCGGGTCAGCATCGCTGGGGATGAGGCTGACAGCTTGCTCACTGCAACAGGTAAGACACTGGGTATTCGCTGGCCTTGTGTTCTGGATGCCGATCTGTGCACATTTTCTCTGTTTTAATTTGATTTATGAAAAAATCGGACTTCCCTGACCTTCAGTTTCTGTGAATGTGAGGTGTAAATTAAAAATAGAAGCTTGCTAAAGTTAATCGGATAATTTCTTTGTTTCCGCTAATATAGTAGGTGGTAAACTGTGACCTTTTATACAGTCCTCATCAGGATTTTGCGTGGTTTAGTGATTTCTGACAAAGCACAATCTAACTGTAGGCTACTGTTATTGTCATCGTGGAATGTGCAGCTGGCAGTCACACTAAGGAATTCACCCATCATTTTGTATTCTGAACGTATTTCAGAGTTCCTAAACGGAGCGTGTGTGCTGTGTAAAACCACAGAGCTTGGCCTGTGAATAAAGCATTGATCTAAAAGGACACTGGGTGCACTGTGGCCCCAGAAAGAGAGATGAGGTTAGCAGATGGCATAGTTTAAAAAATCCAAATGTTAATAAAACAATCATTTAAGGATCAAAAGAATGGCTATGGCAGTATGTATCTCAAGGTTACCGGACAAAGATTATAATACTTATATTACAGTACCAGGCAGGAATGTGTATATTAGTTAAGGAATTAAACACATAGATGAAAAGTTCAGCTGTCATTGAACGGGCTGTTCCCATAGTCCTATAAAGTATAAAGTTTATTGGGGAAAAATACTGCCCAGATGGCTGGACCACTGAGACATACTGTTATACAGTTTCCATAAAGTGGATTTAACAACAGATTTACTAAGTTAATTGCAAGATATATGTATCAAATCCAGCTCTGAATCAGAAATTCAGTTCTCATTCACAGCATCAGAGAAAATGCTCATGTTTTTGTCATTTTTTTAAATATAAACCGGATAGCAGAGTGCACTCTGTTTTTTGAAGCTGCACAATGACAGATGGGTTTGCTTTGTCCCGCGGGCCCCCGTCACATCTCTGCTGAGCAAGCTGGTGCCAGCAGCACCACAAACAATGTCACAGAGCAGCCTCTCTGCCTCCTGTTCTGCCGGCTGATCTCACGTGTCAGAAACATCGCCACATCTGCCGGAGCCTGTCGAGTTTTGCGGCGCTGTTTGGTTCTCCTGCTTCAGATAGACTCGATATGTCATTTTGCTTGCTGCTTAGGTTTGATTGAAGAAATATGAAAGTTTGGCATTTAGCTCTTTAGCTTGTCTGCTGTAGTGCTGAGATGCCTGCTGTATAAGGAACACCAGCTGCTCTGCATCAGCACCATCCGATGTCTGTCCCTGAGAGGAAGGCTTTAGCACTATGTGCATCTCTTAAGGTATAGTTTACATTTACATTTACAGCATTTGGCAGACGCCCTTAGCCAGAGTGACTTAAGTGCTTAAAGACTCCATTAGTGAATACTTTCTGATACTCGTTCAACAAAACGCAGAATACGAAGAATACCATCTGTCTAGGACTCTGTTGGGGAAATACAGGTTATTGTTATTAGTTTTTAAAAGAGTGTAGTATAGAAGTGCTAAGTACGTCTGAAAGTTCCCGGCTGAGGCATACAGGGTTGTGTCTCCTCAGCAAAGTAAAATCATAAAGTGACTGTGACTGACAAAGTCATAGCTGAGGGAAGACAGTCCGCTAAAAAAGCGTAATAGGTAAACTAGAACAATTTTACTATCACTTCCACTGATCCTAATTATACATATTATAACATAAAAGTATTATTGAAATCCAAAGAACTGGGATTTAGACCACTGAGCATACAGATATGGACTATTAAACATATGTGTCCCATTATACCCTTTGTCCCGCTTAACTAATATTCACCCTACAGCAGGAGTCTCCACCTCTGGTCCTGGAGAGCTACTGTCTAGTACAGGGGTGGGCAATCTTATCTGCAAAGGGCCAGTGTGTCTGCAATTTTTTGGGATAACCTTTAGGTCAGCTGTACAAACCCAGGTGTGAGGACTCGTATGCCAATCAGTCCTCTAATTAGTAACCTAATTAGGGAGTTGCAGCGAAAACCTGCACACACAGCGGCCCTTTCTGGATAAGATTGCCCACCCCTGGTCTAGTAGGTTTTCCATCCGACCTGGCATCTGATGAGCGACACATGTTCTCAGGTAAATGCCAGGAGCAGGTGTGGCTCATCAGAAGACAGGTAAGATACTAACCTACTGGTTAGTAACTCTCGAGGACTGGAGTTGAAGACCCCTGCCCTATAGTATACCACAGTATTTTGGGAGCCCCACCCACTTGGAAAATTGTATCATAAAGAATTCATATCGGACATCAAAATACCACAATATACACCGCTGCATAATGTCTTGATGATATGAAAAATTAGATACTGCCCGAGTTCTCTTGTGATCTTGGGAATATTCCCTTCTTTCCACAGGCGGCCTTGGATACCGACATGGAGACTGTCAGAACCCTGAGGCTGTGAAACGTGATCAAACAGCAGGTTAACTGCTGGAACAGAGACCCCTTGACTGACAGGACTGATTGGCCAGACAGTGGAATTTAGATGACTGCTGGGAATTTATTTTAAAGTAAAGGACCTGAGAATTGCCAGTCAAATGTGAATTGTCATATTTACTGTTTTTTAAAGGTTATTTAAGGACTATTTACATGGTTTCTTTGGCTATACTATACTATTTCATTATTTTATATGCCCGTTTACCTGATGCCCTAGCTATGAGCACTTCTTGAACACATTTACACATCTGGACCTTTCTGAAGACTTTGGGAACTTTCTGCAAAGATGGCCCTCATGGCACTCCAGCTGCTGGGTTTCCTGCTCGGCCTGCTGGGGTTGCTTGGAACTGTCATCGCCATGGTGATGCCCCAGTGGCGGTGCGCAGACTACGTGGGCACCAACATCATCACGGCCATGGCTTACATGAAGGGGCTGTGGATGGAGTGCGTGTGGAACAGTGCGGGCGTCTACCAATGCGAGACCCATCGCTCCTCGCTGGGTCTGCCAAAGGATCTGCAGGCGGCCAGGGGCCTCATGGTGCTGTCTTGCCTGAGCTCCATCCTGGCCACCACCCTCGCCGCCATGGGCATGGAGTGCACACGCTGTGTCCAACGCGCCCCAGCCAAGCGAGCCCTGGCCATGGCGGGGGCTAGCTGCTTCGCCATCGCCGGCCTGCTCTGCCTGGTGACCGTATCCTGGACCACCAGCGAGGTTATGCAGAACTTGTCCAACCCCCTCCTGCCTGATGCCTTGAAGTTTGAGGTGGGACAGGCTGTCTATGTGGGGTTCGTCTCCGCCAGCCTCAGTCTCAGCGGCGGGGCAGTGCTCTGCCTCTTCTGTGGTGACTCTAAGAAGCACATCATGCAATCCCACAATGCCTTTCAGACTTTTGAGTGCCATCCCCCTGCAGCGTGGAATCATGCCCTGTCTCATTACTCAACCTCTAGCAGTGGCTACAGGCTCAGTGATTATGTGTGAGCAGCTGGGGGGGGAGGGGGCATTATCATAAAGTTGTAAAGACCCAGAAAGATGGACATCCCTGTTTTGTCAATGCTTTGTTAATGGTTGGTCAATGTCAAAGTTGTCAAGCTTGAGACTTGGGGCCAAATACAGACTGACGCTAAAGTTCATGATGACTGTACACAGAAAAAAGGGGAAATGTTGGAGCTAAGATTTGTCGAGTTGTAGAATACATTGTGGAAACACAGTAGCTGACATTTTCTGTACTGGCTGAGGTCAATTCATCCAAAAAACAAAGGAAAATAGAGATTGTAGTGCACACCACCTGTAGAGGGCACCATACAGGCAAGTCTCAGAACCTGGGGGCTGCAAGGCAGAGAAAACCCAGTATTCTGTGTGTGGAAAGTGCAGGGTGCTCCTGACTGAATCCTCCTGAAGCAGACTTCTTAAAAATCAAGCTTTCACCAACCATAGCTTAAAGAAGAAGGTATTACATGTGCTAGCTTATGCTGCAAACCATTAATTATAACTGATCTGCAACACGTGCCCCCGGCTCTGACGGGCAGCTTGGGTCTTCAGACACTGGCCAGCTGTCTGTTTAATCTCTGGCTTCCTGCCAGTCACTGAGAAATGTTACAACATGGCAGCCATCTGTTAATTCCCGCAGACCGATTTTACGAAATGAGGAAAGCCATGTTACTTTATGATAAATAAGGTGGGGAAATGCATAAGCAGCCATAGTAATCGAAAGCAAAATGGATAATATGATTTGTGGTTTGTAAATAAATTACAGGTTTATATTTAATTCAAGTTTAATTCAAGCATTGTCATTGGCCTCCAAATAAACTGAGCTTAACATCCACCTCTCCGTTAACTTCCTATTGAAACTTAGTGAACTAATGCTGTCTTTGTAAAATGATGTCTTCTGAACATTTCTCTGTAATGCATTTCCCTTGTCTTGCTGTGTTTTCTTGTTTTAGCTAAACAGGAATACAACCCCTGGCAAAAAGTATGGAATCACTGCTCTTGGAGGATGTTCGGTCAGTTGTTTTACTTTGTAGTCCAAAAAAAACAAATCACAGATATGACACAAAACTATTGTACCTAACAGCTGAACATTCTGGCTTTGTAAAACATACAGTGGTGGCCAAAATTATTAGAAAATATTGACTTTTTTGTCTCCAAAACATGACTTTATTTCATAATGTTCATGAAATATGCAGATGGTTGTGCACAACAAATATCAGATGAAGTGAGACCTACTGTTTTTATC
>JAODKN010000001.1:35084012-35103120 GCA_026774425.1 Petrocephalus zakoni
GTCTCAGGATCGGGAACCGGACTGGGGAAGGAGGAGATGGCAGGTAAGGTAGGCACAAAAGGCACACGGAATCGGGAGACGGAGGACAAAGAATCGCTCGGTACGGTATGTAAACATAGCACAATACTTCGCGAGTTGCTGCTAGCAGCAATTCGCCCTTTATAGCATGCTTAATCGCCCCCGGATCCGTCGCACCTGGGGCTCCCCGCCCCCGTGGGCGTAACACGTACTCAGCTGTTTTTCTTTTTCTTTTTGTGTGTTGTATTTATTATCTTCACTTAAAAATGCTGCTAAACAGAGAGCTGCTAAACTGTTTTTCACTGTCTCTGTAATAGTGACAATAAAGAGCTATCATCTTATTTTTGAAGTTTTGCCTGCTGTCCTGTCACAGAGACACAGAGATCGGCCAAAATAGATCACAAAAGCACACTGGGGGTCTTTTTTGGACAATAATGCCGATGATATAATAAGCGGTCAATATTGCAATATAAAGTTATAATGTAGACTGCAAATTAGCACAAAAACTCTTGTTGTAACTCCTGTGTAACTCCTTGTAACTCTTTTCATAAATTGAAAAGATGTACACATTGAAATTTTGACCTCATTGCACCGTGCAACCTCTCTCTGCCTACTCCAGTGGTGAACTCCTGCAGACCAACAGATGCACATGGGCTCAGCAAGGCGGCTGTGTCCTGCATCTGTGCATGCATTAATCACATTTCTGTTGTGCTGTGTGCACAGCTACATACAATGTTCAGTGGGAGGGGTTGCCTTGCATGGTACTAAAATTGGTTTTCACGCCACTGCAGGCATACCTGGCATTGTACGTGCAGTGGATGGAAAGCTCAACTCTAGTCATATTCACAGCCTCTTGAATCCCATCCGCACCTGTCAAAAATGTTTTTGGCACTAAATGTCCATGAAGGTGACATGCAACAATCAAGGACATTTTACAGAAAATGTCTCCAAGTGACCTGGGAGTGCACATGATGCTTCTATCTAGTCCAACGTTGGAGTGTCAGATGGCAAAGGATGGTGCAAGGATGAATTTGCTGGTGGCTGGTTATTGGGAGGCACCAGTCATCCTCTTAGTGAATACCAGCTAACTCCAGTGTTGAACCCCCAAACCGTGGCTGAGGAGAGGTATACCACCACACACCAAAGAACACACACTGCTGTAGAGTGTGCTTTGGTCATGTGGAAGATTCTGGTGCCTACACAAGTCCTTGGGAGTTCTAATATGTCCCCCTGAATGTTGCAATGCTGTTTTTGTGTGTAGCTTGCTGCACAGCATTGCAGTAATTATTATATCAAAATATTTTTACCTCCCTCCTCAAAAAGTACTTTTAAGGCTTCTTCTGAGAAGTGTTACTTACTTTCCATTTTGCTCTTTTTTGAAGGAAGCAGCACTCCATTTTGAGATTTTTATATTTTCAACAAATAGGTTAATTTATTTTGTTCTCTTTTTGGTTGCTTTGGTGTGTTTTTATTGAAATTTTTATAATTATTTTATAATATTCTTACATTTGCCTGTGCCAGATGTTACAATAATATAACACATTTCACCACTGAAATACGTGGGATCGGTGTTCCTGTTATCGACAGGCCGTGGTTTTCTTACGCAGAGGCGGGGGAGGAGCCAACAAAATACTACTTAAAGTTCATTTGTTATTTCTGAAATAACGAAGGGTTTTGGGAAACAGACGTAGACCTCGCTCGTTATTTCCCTAAGTAGTGCTTTATCTTGTTCGTTATTGACTAAGATGGATCGCTTTTGGGAAAGCCATCCCTGGTCCCTACTAATGTTGAGACCACACCAATGCCTTACCCTTGGCCCAGAAATTGTTGATCTTACTTCATTTAGTAATACATGTCCATCCACCCATCATCTAACCCTAATCCATCATCTGTACCCACTCGTCCTGTGCAGGGTCACAGGGCCTATCCTGGAAGCTACAGGAGTCTGCTTCTGGAGAGAAACATGGAATCTCCACATGCATGGATCTAGGGTTGCAGCTCAATCACGTGCCCCAGAGGTGCAAAGCAACAGTGCTAAACCACTGTGCCTCCATGATATAATTTTGACTGTTTAACAAGCTTGGAAATGTCGCTGTCATGACAGACTTCCATTGTTCTACCTCTTGCTATGACAACTTTGTGCATTAAATTGTTCCTAGTGACATGCAATCATCTTGCATCGTCTATCTACTGCAGGGGTAGGCAATCTTATACAGAAAGGGCCATTATGCGTGCATGTTTTCACTGCAACTCCCTAATTTGATTACTAATTAGAGGACAGATTAGCTGAAGAGTTCTCAAACCTGGGTTTGAACAGCTGACATAGAGGTTATCCCAAAACACCTGCATACACACCGGCCCTTTGCAGATAAGATTGTCTTCCCCAATCTACTCAGTACCCGTGGTTATTCCTTGAGTGTCCATCAGGGGGAAACAGTAGTCCGTATTTCTCTCCGGAACCTGACTCCGTTTAAGGTGCAGATTTCGGAAGTGCGGAAGAAAAATTCAGTCCAGAAGGCAGTTCGTGCAAGTAATTTTTGCCAGTATTAATTGTGTGTAGAAAATGTATGCATAAAATTTGTTTGTTCATTGCTTGTCTGTAAACATTTTGCTTGTCCCACAGATGTCCTGCGTTATGTTTTACGTTACGTTAGTTATCCCAGCAACCCTTTGTGGACTAATATTCCAAATATGATTTATATGTAACTGCCACACACCATCAGATCAGATTGTAGACATCTGACATGGCAGCATTTGTAAATACCTTTAAAAACCAATAAAATAAACTGAAAAATGTCAAACTACCGATAATCCACATTTAAAGAAACTCTACCATCCCCATTCCGATTCAAACTCGTTTTAAAGAACGAATTTTAACTTAGGTCTACTTATGTTAAATTGACCGCTATAAATAGCAATAGTATATTACGCCTTGTTTGAATGCATCCACTTCGTCCTGTATCGACTGATGTAATATAGGCCTAATCAGTATAATAGAATTTGAATATATTTAGTATTCAGAATGCTTGAGACACGTTGAGGACTGCATGCAACTATAAGGATACAGTGTGGTACTACCAATTTGATTAAAACTGAAATGCAATTCCATACGGTACTACTGCATATATAATTAATGGAACATACTGCACTCACTTACGTTATCCGTTTTTTTCTAAGTGAAAGCGGCTGTTTGTGCTAGGTGTGGCAAATAATGATAATTGTAATTCAGCTACAAATACCACTGCAACGAATGACTCAACTTCAGCACCAAGGATAGTCTTTCGCTGTCAAAAGGACACTTTATCACCAGCTTGCGGTATATAAATAAGTTCGCATAACAGCGTATGTAAAGAGAATAAATTATGAAATAACGGTAAGTCGACCCTGGACGTAAATGAAAGCTGCAAAACATACATCTATAAACTCACTGGTTGTCTCCCTCGTGCTATTTTCAATTAACCAATCGTGCTATTTTTGTCTACCCCCTGGAAGACCTTCAGAGACTTACTCCTCATTTGCACAAACTGACATCCTTATTCATAAAGCGGCCTCCATTCACATCTCTCTGACGTTAATCTTCAACAGACCTCTGACGAAAACTGGTCCCTTATAAGACCCAGATAAAAAATACGCACCATCCGTGTCAATTTCCTGGATTAGAAGAGGCTTCGCCGCAACTTCCCCACCTCTTTCGTTTTTGGGATATTTCTTGTATTCTTTTTAGATTTCCGTCATTTATAAGTGTTACTGGTGTCACTCTCAAGAGCCAATTTCCAAAGGTAAGCAACGCTTTCCAAGTCTTCTCATCAATGAATAAGGTCTAACGAATTCTGTTATTTTTTTAAGACAAAGTTGTTTTAATGCAGAAAACTGCCTTAATAGCTAAATGAAAAAAATGAATTCGGGCACATCTAGTTTCAAGTAAGTTGTGTGCGTGCATTTGCTTGCGTTTTTGCGATTTCTTCAGCGCTCCGGACCTCTACCAATGAAGATAAGGAGACCATCATTTATTTTTCATCACAGCCACAAAATAAAAGCTGCACTTAAATGTGTACCTTCAAAAAATCTTTCAGAGTTCATTCTTCACCCAAGCCACATCAGTTGACTTCGCCTATTTTATTTCGTTTGCTTAGTAAACATCAAGCTTAAAGCATGCTATGTTGTTTAATAACATGCGCAAATCAGAAAACACGTCAGATTAACGTTTCCCTATACAAATTCTTTGAGATGCGTTAAAATAATAGTTTCTCCGTTTAATAAAGCTTAGTGAATGAATGTGCTGTAACGATGTGTTTTTCTAAACTAGGTGCGAGTTGCAGCGGATCTCTAACTTTGCTGTCTTTTTGTTCTTTTCTACTTGTCGCTAGTTGGGGCAGCCTGACCCGCTGCTGGCTCCCTTCATCCAGCCCTCCATGAACCTGGCGTGCTCCTGTCCACAGTGATCCCCACGGGCGAGCATGACGATTCACGTGGAGGGGCTGGCGGCCATCGTTATCTTCTACTTGCTGATTCTCGTGGTGGGAATATGGGCGGCGTGGAAGAACAAGAACTCCGGCGCCGGGGAGGGCGCGGATCGCAGCGAGAATATCATGGTCGGCGGGAGGGACATTGGGCTCTTTGTAGGGGGATTTACAATGACCGGTAAGCGCGGCGGCGACCTGCCTGATCTGCATGCGGGCCACTTTTGTTTTATACTCAACTGATTTGGTATTATGAGTCACAAATACATACATATATTTATGTATATGGCAGAAAACAGCTGTAAAGAAAAGATGCAATGAAGTAATAACATGATAGAAATCTTTATCATCGTTAATATCCAAATTTATCCAAATCTGAAGATGCTACGATGTCATTTTCAATATCAATAATATTGTAAAGTGTTTTACGTGCTTAGAGTGTCGTAGCGTAGTAGCCGGGTGTGTTTGGTCCTCAAAGTAGTCATTGTTTTTAGAGCACACTTGGTGCGTCGCTTTCGATAATTAAATGCTCCTTGAGATTTAAACAATAAACTTTCTTCGATGATATTTTCCTTATTTCGGAATCACCGTAGACAAAGCAGGCTTAGATGCATTTTATTAAACGGAGGATTTATGAATTATTGAAGTGTCTTCTTAATAAAATTCATTTTGGCGATTTTGAGTTACCAGTCTTGTTCCGTCCTGCTTATGCTTATAAAGCATAATTCAAGAGACAAACTCGCATTTTATGTAGAGGTGTAACATAAAAGTCAAGGAGTCATTCTGTCGAAACAATTTATAAGTGAATCTTTTTCCCTTTCTTTTATTCAGCAACATGGGTCGGCGGAGGCTACATAAACGGAACCGCCGAATATGTGTACCTGCCGGGCTACGGGCTGGCTTGGGCGCAAGCGCCTTTCGGATACGCGCTCAGTCTGGTTGTAGGTGCGAACTGATAAATCCCATCCCTGTGCAGCCGATTGTCTCTCCTTCCTAATCGTGCAGCTGTGGCAGGCACAGTCTTTCTTTATAAATTTAGATAGCTTCACGTTTTTGAAGTTGATGACTAAAAGCACGGCTCTGTTTGTTGTGTTGTAATAATACTAGTATTTAATTTTGCATATTGAAGCACGTGCAATATATACTGAAGCATTTGAAAAACCTTTAATGTGTCAGTTGCATGCAATGCTCTGAAGCCTCAGGCGATATAGAACTGGAAACTGACATTTGATTGTGAAATGTTACTGCAGTACAGTCAGTAGTATATTGTGGAAGGGGTGGCATTATAACATAGTGTAACAGCAGAGGGAGGCGTCTGCTTTAGCCTGGGGATTCATGCTGTACATCCTCGACCTTTAGGTGGCCTGTTCTTCGCCAAGCCCATGCGCTCCAAGGGCTACGTGACCATGCTGGACCCTTTCCAGCAGCTGTATGGGAAAAGGATGGGGGGTCTTCTCTTTATCCCCGCGCTGATGGGCGAGATCTTCTGGTCAGCAGCCATTCTCTCAGCGCTGGGTATGCAGACAGTCATCTTGGTGTCAGTGCTCACAAAAGTCAAGCATGCACTTTGTCACGTTCGACTTGAGCCACTGCGGAGGCGGGATAACCGATTTGCTGTCTTTCCTGACATGACAGGGGCCACCCTGAGCGTCATTGTGGATATCAACATCAACATGTCTGTAGTCATCTCAGCCCTCATCGCCATTTTCTACACGCTTGTGGGAGGGCTATACTCGGTGGCTTACACTGATGTGGTTCAGCTCTTCTGCATCTTTCTTGGCTTGGTGAGTCTCTGCCTACATTCTTCTTCAAGAACTAGAGGGTTTTCAGAAAGCCAGCATACACAGACTGGTCATTTTGAACCTGCTAAAACATGACTATAAGCACTTTAGTAGTGCCTTGCTAGATGTCTAACTTCACTTGACATCTTTTCTACTGATTACTCATGGATACACTAGCAATACAATACATCATGTAAGACCAGTTCATAATAGCTTGGCGTGTACAATCATAATATGGCTTAGGAGACCCACGAATAATAATAATATATTATTATAATATGGCTTAGGATTCCTGACCTTTTGGTCAGGAATCACTCACTGGGTCTGCTGAGCTGACTATGGTTAGCTCAGCAGCTGGGGAAATTGCAGCCTTGCACACACAGCAGTAGCGTCTTTGTGACAAATCACCAATTAGCGCCGTCGCACGCTAACCAGCTCACGCTCTGCCTCGCCTCCCCTTGCAGTGGGTCAGCGTGCCGTTCGCACTGTCGAACCCGGCAGTGTCCGACATCACGGTCACAGCAGTCAAGCAGGTCTACCAGAAGCCCTGGGTGGGAAGCATAAAGTCCTCCGACACGTGGATGTGGCTGGACAACTTCTTCCTGCTGGTAAATTCAGCCCTGAAATGCTCTAGCTAATGTTCAGAGTTACTCTGAGTAGCTGGATTATTCAGCTGTAGGGCGAATCTCAATTTGCTGCCGTATGATATTAAACACAGTTAAAATAACAGTAATTTGTCTGCTTTATGAATTAGTAATGAGACCGAGTGACTTTTTAGAAATTATTTGAATTAATCAAAAGCTAATTTCTTGGCATTACTTAAAAACTATAAAAAGATTCTTAGGATTATTTTATGTGTTAGCTGTAAGCCACTAAGAGCCAGCTTTCAGTATAGCTGCAGTATTACTGCTATATCTGTTACCTAACAGTTATTTTGTACTGAATGTGATGTGTGGCTGTTACTTTGTTTCCGCTGCCTTTCTGGTGTCTGTATTTACAATGGCGTTTTTGTTTCTAGATGTTGGGGGGGATTCCCTGGCAGGTGTATTTTCAACGGGTTCTTTCTGCCTCTTCAGCTACCTACGCCCAAGTCCTCTCCTTCCTGGCTGCCTTCGGCTGCTTGGTCATGGCCGTGCCTTCTGTCCTCATAGGAGCCATAGGGGCTTCCACAGGTAACCGCGCAGCCGGCACCCTCAGCGGGACCAGCGCCTGGCACCAGCGACAGATCGTTACGGTGACAGATCCGATATCTGCACCATTCCGTAAAGCGCTCGGGCGAAATAACGGACACGTGCACAGTAGTAAAATGCAAAAAAGCTTTACCTATAAACTTAAGTAAAATACACTTTACAAAAACGTATTAAAATAAAAAAAGCATTCAAAATCTTTTTGCACTGTCGAAGAACTGTTTCACTCCACGCTCCTGAACTCCTTCCTAACAACGTCCTTCTTCCAAAGCAAAACTACAGGTGACCACGGCTCCTTACACACCAGCAGGGTCAGAGACCACAACTATCAGCACAGGTTTAGTCCTTTTTATTTACACAGCATTGTTAACAGAAGTAGAAACTATTACAACTTCAACTACATATTCAATGATAAGCATATAAAGAATAAGACAAATATTAAACTTTATGTGATAAATAACATATGAAATGAAAACATTACCTATGGCTCAAACACGACTTTATGTCACTGCTCTCTGAAAGGGCATGCAGGCCCCCTCCTGTCAGTGTCCTCCTCTTTACAGAGGGGCCGGTTAGTGGCATTCATTGTAAGGCTTCAGCAAAAGGACACACCGAGTTTCAGCATGGTCTCTGTCACACAGGAGATTTAACTGTGTATGTTGTACTTCTGGGTGGCATGGTGGTACAGTGATTAGCACTGTTACCTCGGCAGGTTCCATGTGTGTGGAGTTAGCATATTCTCCCTGGGTTGTCGTGGGATTTCCCCCACCATTTGAAAAACATATTGAGGTTAATTGGAACTGCCAAATTGCCCATAGGTGTGAGTGTGCCCGGCAATGGGCCGGCCCCCTGTCCTGGGTTGTTTCCCCGCCTTATGCCTGTCGCTTCCAGGATAGGCTCTGAACCCCTGCGATCTGGAAGGATAAGTGATTTCAGAAAATGGTTGTTGTAGAGCCTTCTATCTTATGACGAGTCGTACATCTCATGCTTGCTAGTTCTCAAGCAACTGGAGTGCCACATCATCATTTTGAACCCACGATCCACACACACCTCAGATGGCCCCAGAAGTTCCTCCCAACCTCCTGCCCTTGTCGTTTGCACCCAGGATGGATTACGTCTGCCGTTAGATCTTAAAAACACTTCAGACACGAGCAAGTCAATTACAACAGATGGCTCCTGTCATCTATTATTGAGGGGTATCTATTTGATGGCATGAAATCCGTAAATATTACATCTGAATGACATTAATTAACTGTCTTGCTCTCCAGCATTTCCATAAAAGATACAGAAACGGCAGGTTGAAAAAACACTTCATGGATGACTATAAAATAACAAAACATGCTTTGGTGTAAAACCCACACGCCATGTTCCTAGAATTTGGGAAAGGACAGCTTAAAGTTTTAAAAAGCTGGTATAACATTAGCCAAGTGGCTGTGAGCTGAATTTGATCAGATCGCCAGTCACTGAGAAGATGTGGTTAACAGACAGTGATTTGAGACCATTTGTGTAAAAAGAAATGATTTGCAACATGACCTTAGAGCAAGGTATCTCTTCAGTGGCTCATTGGGGAGTGCTCACTTAGGAAAGAATTGGTTTTATGAAGGACACATTCATCTAACCCACTGGCAAGGTACCACCTGGTATTGTCACACATGCATGAAGACTGTATGGTAGCTAACTCAGGAACTGGCCCACCCCTCATTTATTTACAGTAACTACATCATTCTGTCTCACTACTCTAACGTGGTTTTTGTGCAGTTTAATGTAACTGTGTACTGAAGATGGACCGAGATGACAAATTTAATGCTGAATGTCGCATTGCTGTGGCTTAAATACCTCCACTATGTTTATTCACAGACTGGAACATGACCACCTATGGTGTCATGCCGCCCATGGAGAAGGACGAGTCAGACATGATCTTGCCCATCGTACTCCAGCACCTGTGCCCACCCTACATTTCCTTTTTTGGCCTGGGTGCGGTATCGGCTGCAGTGATGTCATCAGCTGACTCATCCATCCTCTCTGCCAGTTCAATGTTTGCACGAAACATCTACCAGCAGGCCTTCCGCCAGTCGGTAAGAGGCTCTTAATGTGTGTGTGTGTGTGTGTGTTTTGGTTCAAAGCTTTTTGGTGCAGCAAGTTACCCTTCAGTCAAATCTCTCCAGGATACTTGCTCTAAGGTAAATTGTTTTGGAGGAAAAAGGCAAATATATAACTGCCTAATGTGCGCCCTGTACACTCTACTTCAATCATGTCTCACATTATGAAGCAGTTTTTAATGTAAGGAGGTGTCCTCCACCCTTGGGTCTCCACCACTGAATACAGCCTGCTACCCATTAGCAACATCTGAGCCAACATTATAATCATTATAATGTGTCAGACTCAATTATTAACCACCGCCAGGGACTTTTCTAGGGTCTGGAAAATGTTATGTTTTTATTAATTTGCCCTTGTGGTCTCATTTGCCAGTATTACTACTTAGGGGACAATATTGCTAAACACTGGTATTGATGAATTTACACTATTGGCTGGTACAGTAAAACCCAACAAGAATGGATTAATTGCCCAAAGAAACTGCTTTAATAGAACTGGGAACTCTGTAAATTTGTGGGAAACGCTTCCCGCACTGGTGACACATTAAGGAGTCTTCAAATGTGCCTGAGTGTTGATGGCTCTTTCACAGGCATCGGACCGCGAGATCGTGTGGGTGATGAGGGTCACCATCTTCGTGTTTGGTGCGCTGGCCACGGCGATGGCCCTGCTGACGGGCACGGTGTATGGCCTGTGGTACCTGAGCTCCGACCTGGTCTACGTCATCATCTTCCCCCAGCTGATCAGCGTGCTATTCGTCAAGGGCACCAACACCTACGGCTCCGTGGCCGGCTACGTCTTCGGCCTGGTGCTGCGCGTGGGAGGTGGGGAGCCCTACCTCAAGCTGCCTCCGTTCATCTACTTCCCCGGTTGGCACCTGGAGGAGAAGGTGCACCACCTCACAAGGGAGGTCGAGTACGTGATCGTGCAGCAGTTCCCCTTCAAGACTGTGTCCATGCTGGCGTCCTTCCTGGCAAACGTGGCGTTCTCCTACTTGATGAAATACCTCTTTGAGAGCGGCACGCTGTCCCCGAAGTACGACTTCCTGGATGCCGTCCTTTCCAGGCACAGCCGGGAGATCATGGACAAGACCACGCTGATGAACAGCGATAACATCACGCTGTCGGAGCTGGCCCCGGTGAAACCACGGCTAAGCACCACGCTGGCGGGAACGTTCACCAATAAGGAGATGCTGAGCGAAGGGGATACGAGTCCCGATACCTCTAATAACGAGATCGACTAGAGCCCCCCCCCCATCTTGGATAAAGACACAATCAGACCCTCGTGCTCAGTATCAGCCAAGTTTTTTAATTCAGTGAAATGTGCCACTCCACTCAGTTTCTCATCTGCTTCAGTTGCTGCTAAGACATGTTTTAAAAGAAAAATAAAAAAAGCTTGATCATAAGGAGGACAAAGTGAGAGAAGGCCTGCGGAATTCACCATGAAGCAGTGCGAAGACTCATGGCGAGGTGGTGAATTACGTGCAGTAATTAGCCGTGCAGTGGGTATGTATGGGACTCTCTCAAATCTTTTGGCATTACAGATGCAGATACAAATGCGCTTAGGACAGAGCAAACTGCCAAAGCCATAACGTTTATTAGTGGTGAAGCCCATAGAAGCTATTTTGACATCTCATAGAAGAATATTTATTTTTAAAGAAGTTTGCAAATGTTCACGCAAGCAGACGTGTATGGGTATGTTCTAACAGTAGTAGATTATCTTCCTTAGAGCTGAAATGCCAGTCCTGTGCTTTTAGCCATTTGTGGTGTCTGAATAAACGTGTGAACAGTACCAAATTACTCCAGCTGGCGTTACATAGAAGTCAGTAAACAAGAAAGATACACAGTACTTGTAAAAATAAAAACCCAAAGCTTGGTAAAGGTAATATATCATTGTTATTAAAGATGTAGAAGACATACAGTATATGTGAACCAAGCCTTTTAACATGAAAAGATGGACACCATCTGTCCTCCCTGTAAACTGCACTTTTGTTAACGGGTGATGTGACTGTATTTCTTGTGCTGTACTTGTCCTGCTGAATTTCGACAGTGGGAGTCTCCAGCTTGTCAGAACCTTCGGCTTGTCGCTTCTAAACATGATCAAGTGTGTGGCCATTATTGCGGAGACAACAGGGAACTAAACCTGATACAGGGCGTGTTAGTCAGACCTGAATAAAAGGGATATATCAGGAGAAGATGCTTAAACTGGTTATGGGATCATCTTTCAGTCAACACACGTGTGTTTTCTTATTGTCAAATATATCAGTGTAGTGTGCTCCATATCAGTATATTGTATATTTAAAAATGCATTAATCGCCTTATTCGTCTGGGGACTCAGTCTGATCCTATGCAATGTACTGGTGGAGAGTATTATGAAGTCTTGTTGAATGTGAATGTACAGTCTGCTAAGGGTTAAATAGAATCAAATACAAAACGTTTACGTAGTGTTTCACTCTAAATCTATAAAGTGACCAGGAATTACTGTGTGACGCACTAGTCAAATACTTGTGACTTTTTTGTTTTATTATACATGTTTAAAGAATAATATATATGTATTCAATAACGCAATAGAATTTTAAAATGTACCTGTATAAACGGCTTTTCAGTTTAGTGGGGAATCACCACTTACATCTCTATTTATGGAGTGTCCGTACAAATTATTGTGATCAAAATGTAAGTTAAATTGAATAAATTATATTATTATATTATCATGCCTGGTGTTCTGTTTCATCCTTGAGTAGAATCTGTATCCATTCTACAGGTGCCATGTATAAGCAGTACACAGTGTACAGTTGAGACGGTTAAAGTCCACAACACTTGTTCCGTAGAACAAAACTTTATTGAAGAGGGAACCGTCCACAAACATCAGGCTGATGATATGAGGAGAGCTCTGTTGACCATGCATGGACATTCCTGTCCATGGGTTCTTATCTCATGAAGTTTCAGAGGCTTCCTGTAATTTCGGATTTGCATGTAGGCGGTTTGCAGAATGACATATTTTTGTATGTGACTGATAAATCTCCAGACAACTGCGCATGAGACTCCAGTCTGACATGGTCCTTTCCGCAGGAAAGAGGATGACGTCCATCTCATCTGTTCCTTTATGACCCTATAGATGTGGCTTTCCACATATTAAATCCCACAGCTGCTCCTGATTGATGTTGCCCTGTGGAATGCCGAGGGGAGATAAAACACCCCCTCGGTGTGGCAGAAGAGCGGCCTACCGGGGCTGCGAGCCAAAGCCCTTACAGCAGCCAACTTCCAGCTCAGCACAGAATTCTAAAACGTAGGCGCTACAAAATAGCACAACTTCATCTGGTTCTGGATTGCACAAGACGGATGGACAGAAGCAAAGGATAGAGCAGCCACAAAGGGGCTCCCTGAGACGGGCAGGGCCGGGCGGCCCGGCCTCCATCAGGATCAGCGAGAACGCTCCTGGGTGCTTCCACACAAACTAAGTCGCCATATTCTGTGTCATGCTAATTAATGTTTGTCCCACAGCATTAATGATTGTGCAAATGTTTGTCCATGAAGGATTTTACAACCTCATAAAACAGCTGTATTAATCTCGTTTATAAAAGGTATGGAATGAGTTGATTTAGTGCAGTGGCATTTGCTGTATGAAATGTTTGTATTAAATATATACTTTTTGATTATAAATATTTTTCCTCTTTCTCAGTCTCCCATGTCATATGATACTGGTGGGTGCTCACTGGAATATTTCGACTGAAGAAGTAGATGTTCTTTCAGGAAGGTTTTTTTTTTACTCTTTGTGTAATAATGCAGAGACTCGCCGGAGGCCTGCCATACCAATTTGTGATTTCAGTATGAGTAAGAGGCCCTCCTGTGTTCATCCCAAAGATCCCTGTGGCACTTCATGCAACTGTGAATTCTCTCTAAACCTGTGGAGACACATAACGGGGAAATCCCTTCAAGGCCCGTGGTGCCGACAATGTAATTAAATCTGGGAACATAACAGACATTGAACGCTGGTGTCGGTGAGGGTTTGGAAGCAGAGGAGCGAGTTGCCAGTTTGTTTGGACGATTTTATATCAAATCGGTGATGTAGTGCATGATCTGCAAGGTATGGCAGAATAAAACTGGCAAGTTTTGCAGAAGGAAAGCTTTCTGTCTTTTTTCCATTGCCAGCCTCAAACAGTTATAGAAATCGACAGAATACACCCACACCTCCCTAAACACTTACCAAAAGCTCCCACATCACCCCACAGACCTATACAGAAAGCGTAACATCCTGGTCTTTTGCTCCCTCCGTAAGACTGGGAGTCACATCAGACAACGGCATCGGGGCAGAGGGAGCTCCGTCACAAAGGCGAGAACGGTTTGCTCGGCCCTAACCCAGGCGCTGTGTGTGTCTCTGGGGTTTCTGGAGCGTACACACAATCGTGGTTTGGGCCTCAAACCTGCCAAAGGGGCTCTTAAGAAACGGCGGGCTTCCAAAGGCACAAAGCCAGGGGGTAAGAGGTGCGGTCAGTCGGACTAACAGCAGCACTCCTTTGTCTGTGTCTTCCCCTTCATTACTGATGAAGCACTAAAAATAAGCCCAGTGTCATTCATATTACTCTGAGTGCTCTCTTTCCGGGGGGGAGGGTCCTGACTCCTAACACGGTTAATTAAGGAAGGGATCCGGCGCGGTGATGTACAGGCAGTGCCCGTCCAGGGGCTGTCCGCTGTGTCCTCTGTGTGCCGCAGAGTAATTCCACTAATGCACACAGCAGCGTCACTGCTGACTATTATGGAAGCATATAGAAGCTTCACAGGCTTAAAAACTTGTCTAGCATTTTAATGCATTCCCTTTGTTAATATACAATAGTTATGGACACAGGACAATGGACCGGTAGGCAGTGACCAGGAGAGTCCAATCCTATTAAAGCAGTGTCTTTGGGCGATTAATTCATCTCTTGCTGCATGAAATGGTAGTGTATCTGCGGGTCTGGTTATAATTGCCTGAGTTTAAGCTTAACTTACTCTCTTCCAGTGTTTATGCTGGGTTGGGTCCAAAATTTTTTATCCAAAGATCCAAAAGAAAGCTTAAGACAAGTCGCTCAAGCGCAGGTGAGGCGTCTCTTGCTTTCCATGCTGCTGCTGCTGCTGCAGCTTGCCCCTCCCCCGTATAGACGCTTAACCGGACGCTGTGCTTTCCCAGCTCCCCCCAGGCGTAGTCGGGGAGTTTATTAACAGGAGTGCTCACCGACAGGCCATTAATAACACCACGATTTATTTCGCTCAGTGTTGCGGGCCAGTAAAACATGATCCGAGGTTTTTTGCCGCTTTCCCTCCTGCTGAAAAACACGTTTTCTCTTTCATAAGTATGTTTATGCGTAAATGTATGTCAAGCCAAACGTAGAATAGTCAGTGTATTTTTCCACAGGTTTTAACATCATAAATAACCTGTAGCCTTTAAGAGGAAGTCTATCGGCTTTACTGCGTCCATGAAACCTACCCAATGTTACCGAAAACACCCGAGTCTGTGACAGAGACCAAAGGCTACATCGTCAGCTAAGTGTTAGAACTTTCCGTCCAATTACCCTGCAAGCGCAAGCTAAGCTCCCGCAGATCAATCTCCGTCCCTGCGCAGCAGTGCGCTCGGTAACCCGCTCCGGAGAGATGCGACGCGCCTGATCAATCTCCACTCGCCCGTAATTTGATTCACAAGCGGGACAGCACTCCCTCGCCCGCTTCCCGGTCCTGAAATAGCGGTGGCGACAGCCTGCCGATTTATTAGCAGCCATACGTCCCGGGCTGTCAGAGTAAACCATCCTTACCAGTCTGTTTTCTCAGCGCGACGCGGTACAGCCCCCCCCGCACATCCATGCAGGCAACAGCGACAACGTCCAGCACATAGTAGTAACACACTGCAAAAAAGCAATATAAACATAAATGCATTATTTAGTGTGATTTAAATATGGCCAGTCTATCTTATGAATATGAACGTCTAAATTGTTACAGATTCTGCTGCCATTGCCATATGGACAGAGTTAAGCAGACTTCTTCTGAGTTAGTCTGAAACATTAATAAAGAAGACAATAACAAGTGGTATGACGTGTCCGATTGAACCCCTTCTAACATGGAGAATCTTTCTGTTTTATTCCAGGATTGTCAATAAATGGCACTGCTGCATGGTAAAAATCCCACCCCCAAGATATCATCCTAGCTGACAGAACCTGACAAAATACATGCAATCTTATCAACTCACAAGAACCTTTGGGTATTATTGGGCGCGTCAATGCAGATGGCCTGTTCTAAAGCTAACATCGTGAATCAGTCAGTGAGACATCAATGTGCAATTTAGGTAATTGGTCAAATGTCACCGGAGAATGCAGAGTGGGTCACACTGGAATCTATTTGCACAAGGATATAGGATTGTCATAAAAAAAAAACAGCAAAAGATTCCCGGACGCAGCATTGATTCAGTTAAAGCTGGTGTAATTAGACGTAATTAGAGATTAAAATACAGGGTATATGCACTTCAGTGCACCAAAACGCAAACTATTTTAATAAATATAAGGGGGTTTATAACTGAGCCTGGGCACCATTGTGTGTGCCACTTACAACTAACCTCATAACACGGTTTGAAAGAGTGTTACACTATTAACACTCTGCTGACACCTACTAGGTACATACAATAATTTACAGGCACTTAGAGTTTCATTGGAAAAATAAAAGTTAGCTTAACTTGATTTGCTTGCACCTTACAGAACAGTATAAATATCTGTATCTCGATTATGAGGGAATAGCAGTAATGGTAGTAGTTGTTGCATTGTTTTTGTGATATCCAGCCCTAATTAGTAAATCAGGTAATTGAGCCTGGCCTGGGCTGGTGGCTGTTAGGGTGTACTCACACTTAGCCTAGTTGCAGCGCACGATTACCCCCCCACACACACACACACACACACGCACACAGCAAAGTGGAGTTTGTGATCAATGTCCTTATTTTGTGGCTTATTAGGAGTTGCCTTTTGCACAATGACACGTGACTCTCTCGTCAATTTATCGCGTATGCGATGCGGTGATTTTTGTTTCATCATGCCGCACATATGAAGGCAGTACCGTATCTTACCAGATATCTTGGAGTTTTTGTATGTTGTATCTAGTCGTTCCTGGATACTCTTGTCAGCCCAAATTCCCAGCAAACACTGCACCTCTGCTGTAGATGCCGCAATGTTCGTTAAATGTTTGGTACTACCCATTTTGCACAGCCTACTCGATCCTTTCATTCCAGGCCCAGGTCATGTATAGTGTACTTGTGTGCATACGTGTTGCAGTCGCATCATTGACATCACATTAGCGATCACACTGAATGCATACCGTGCCAGCAGAACTGTGCCTGGGTCCACCTTGTCAAATCAAACAAACTGGATTTTTGGGGTCAAATGTGCTCGAAATCGGGGTATGGATGGCCTAGTGTGAGTACACCCTTAGAGTCCAACCTTATTTAAGCATAGTAATGAGTAATTCTCACTGCTCGGTCTTTGCCATTGCTCTTAGAGTATAGGGCTCAGTTGGCGCTTGGTCAGAGGTTTGTTTCATGGGATTAGATGGAGAAGATCTGTTTTCTCTGCTTGTCAGTTGCCTGGTAGTTTGGTTGACTTTGGGTCATGCTTCTCGTTGACTGGCATCTTGCCTTGGACTTCTGGTTAGACAGATTCTAGTTTGGGGATTCATGATCCCAAGTAGCTGGCATTACACAGCTGGTGTGTGTGCCACTGGTACCCTGTCTTTGGGGTTTTCTTTGTGCGTGTTCTGGTTCTTGCTTATTTGTCCATTTTTGGGTTCCCTGGTTTCTGGTCCAGGATCGTCAGTCCTCGGCACTTGAGTCTGCCTTCTGGTTCTCCTCATCCCTCATCCTGGAGGAGTCCTTCCAATCAGGGGCCCATTCTTCCTTGTTCCCTATTTCCACACCTGGTGTGAGGGATGGATGGACAGCCTGGGTTGAGGTGGTGGCCAATAGTCAGAATTTAGGAACTGGATACTCTGTACGTAAAAGCTGCAATAGGCTTTGGAACTTTCTACACAGAAAACAACACTAAGAATTGTGACTGCAGCAGCTTAAATATCCAATGCAACCAAGTTAGAGACCCCACAGTGTTTGGCCTGTTTGTATCCTGTTAAGTGGCAGTCAATGTCCCCGATTTTCAGTCCCATTAAGTGATGCCTTGACTACCCTCACCCCCTCGACCCGGGGGGGTGATGTGGAACACCTGCCAAAATGGGAAATCAGTTGGAGGAGGTTCTCTGCTGAGTTCTGTTGTCAATGCTTTGGGTTTGTGTACCTCATGTTGTACCTTCTTTCCATATAATGTGAAAGCAGTAGATTTGGTAACAGGTCCTCACAAAATATGGCTCCTTTTGACTCAAAGTACAACTGGCTTACATCACCTGTACTCTTCATTAATTAATATTGTGATGCCTAATTCACACATGCCAGATGCTAACGTGGTGGCTATGCTTAATGACAGACAGTGAGAGAGGGATTATTTGTGGACCTCCTGCTAGTTCAATGCCTCCTTGTGCCTTAATCAAGTCAGGCACCCTCTGAGGGGGGCAGTGGAGCCCTACAGGTTCTTCGCAATCACAGTAATCAGCCGCACTTCATCGGGGGGGGGGGGGTCTCCAACTTTGCTGGTCTGCTTGTCTGTCTGGGTCATCTGTTGAATATTTTGTGGGTGGAGTCTGTGAGTGCAGAGCCCAGGGCCCGGCTATACGCCCTCAAGTGCCAGTGTTAGCATTTCATTGTGTTTATTGTGGTCACTTAGGTGACGGGTACATCTGATATGATGTATGAGGCTCCATAAATGTTACTCCCGTCATTTATACATCTGAAGGGCACCACAACAGAGCCTCAGCAGGCTGAAAACGTCAGGAATTTTCTTTATAAGCGTATGTCTCTAACAGCATTGCAGTCTACAGCTGTGAGTTTATAGCTGTGCTGCATTAACCTAGCACAACTGATTCAGTGATGTGTATGCAGAGATACAACCAATCAGCACACACTGACCATCCATCCATCCATCTTCTGACTGCTGACAAATATGTTTATGGAACACAAATAAAAGCCTTCATATGGTGCATTTTTATATATAGGATTAGTATTTGATATTATTGTTGTTTATGGTAAGCCTCAGTATTTGTCTCGAATGAACATTTTATCCATTCTCTTTTCATGTTACCCAGTCCTGTCTGAAAAGATTGGTCGTTAGGCTAGTCAGTGTGTCATAGAACAGACAACGTTTATATGCACCAGCAAGGAACTGATAATAGATTTTAAAACATATAAAAAATTTAAAAGCAGCATACAGCGGTGAATTTGTAGGAGGAATTTAATGGTTTATAAATTAGTGACTTTTTTCCTCCAGCCGTTGATGGGTTTTGCTTTACTTCTGGCTAAACTGAAGGCCCAGAGTCTGCTCATGGCAACAGTAACCAAATCATCGGCTTCCAGGGTGGACCCTGTAACCTTCAAAGCACAAATGATATTAGGGAGCAGGCAGGGAGCCGGCCAATCCTTTAATCTAATTTAGTTAGTGCGCAAGGGGGGAGGGGGGGTGGGGGGT
>JAODKN010000001.1:35103714-35120236 GCA_026774425.1 Petrocephalus zakoni
CCCCCCCCGCCCCCCCCCCCCCCCACCCCCACCCCCGCCGGCCGCCGGGGGGGGGGGGGGGGGGGGGGGGCGGGCGCCCGGGCTGGCAGCGTGACGGGTGAGACGTGTTGCACTGAGCGGGCCTGAGATGCAGCTATTCCACCATTTACAATCGGTCTGGAAGAGGCATGAATGCTGCTACAGAGTCACGCACATCCGATTATCCATCCGCTTCCTGCGCTGATCTAGTGCAGGGAGAGTTCAGAGCCCCTCCCAGATGGCACAGGACACCCCAAATTAGGACCCGAAGGAGAAAAATAAGCCATTTTGCACCCATAGTGCAATATAGACACAAAACAACCAAACGATGAGATTTTCTTCTTAACCTTATTGCTTTTACTCTTGGCTACGTAGCCCTGAATAAAGTAACCCTGCAGCAAAGTAAACACCTTACAAAACATATACAGAACTGTTTGTCTCCAGCACGAAATTAATAATATACTGCATGTCCAGACGAATGACTGAGCAGTGTGTGCGGGTGGCTGACCGGCTGCTTCCTGTCTGCGACTGGAGTTTATGCAATGGGGCACGGCTCCAGTCTCCACTCTGCTTTGCCCATCAGTCTAGCTAACTAGCTGCTGTCAGTGTCCCCTCACCGAGTCCTATGCAAGCCTTGCAGAGAGTCACTTTAAAACTGACACACAGCAGAATCTGGCGGGGCAGCACTTCTTCAGTGACCAGGGGGGCTTTGATGCATAGCAAGCCACCCCTCCCCATGTGTTTCGTCCCCCACAAATCAGGGGAGGAGCTCGGCTTGACAGCTTGGAACGGCCCCCTTCCTGTCAGCCCAGGGACTGAGCTGACCCAGCTGGGCCATCCAGCCACGGGAGCCTGTCAATATCCACCCCACTGTCACAACAGAGGGCGAGGAGCCTAGCCCCAGAATTTA
Source organism: Petrocephalus zakoni (assembly GCA_026774425.1). Lineage (NCBI taxonomy): Eukaryota > Metazoa > Chordata > Actinopteri > Osteoglossiformes > Mormyridae > Petrocephalus > Petrocephalus zakoni. The sequence continues at coordinate 35,104,643 of JAODKN010000001.1, forward strand.
CATGGAGGCTGAGCTGCTTTGAAAATGTTCCTTGGTTGATTTTGTCCAAATTGCTCTATATACGAATGACATTAGAATGTATCTCTCATACAATGAATCTTTATTCCATGCCTGTAAATCACTTACCGTCTCTTCAGAATGGTGGCCCTAGCCGGGCATTATTGAATCAAAGCAAGGCATTTTCTCAGTGGGGCAGGGAATCCTATTTGTGGTTGGAGCGGTAATCGATTGTGGGGACTGACAGAAGAGCTCAGCTGTTCCAGCTCAGCAGCTGATTTAACTTCTCGTGGTGCCCAGGCTGCAGATGCTCGCAAAATGCTCATTAGGGCAAACACCTATAAATAATGCCTTATGAGACTGTGGCGAATGAGCCAGGAACATCCTGAAAAAGGGGAAAGATGCCCTCGTGCGTCAGTGTCAGGCCAGCTAGCAGATAGCCAAAATGATACCAAGAAAGATCTGATGTTTCAGTGACCTGAAAACTACAGTAAGGTGCTAGTTGCTGAATAAATGCCTCATAAATATTTATAGAGATTTTTAGTGCTATCAGGAAACTTCAAAACCCTTAACTGCCCTCATAGTTAATGAAAATCCTGGTCTTTGTGGACTGCACACAAAACGTGATGCACTATTCAGTCTTTTTGATTTGCTCATGAAATGCAGGGTATTTCTGACATTCAGTATCTGAGTGCAGCTGACAGGGGTGATGGATGTGGGAGATATCACTCCTCTTCAAGGCAACGAGATACAACGATGCTGCCAGGAGCTGGATCTCTGGTTAACTGATTCTCTCGATCTGTTTGGCCCTCAGGTCTGTCTCCTTATATGCCCTCAGGTCTGTCTCCTTATATGCCTCACGGCTGCTCCGTGGATCTGACTGTCAGCACATTTCCCAGCAACCTCCGAATGTGGACAGGGTATGAATTTCTCAGAGGCAGCTGGGGTCAAACACATGTGACACTGCAAGGGACAGTGGCCCAGAACTGGTCAATTCATTACACCAAAAGGATTTATTAGTCCCTTAACAAGAGCAACAGCTGCACAACAATGCTATTTGATTTATATGTATTTGTCAAATCTACCATCAATGACCAATGACCTGCTCAAGATCCTAGCCTTCAAATTATTAAGCTGCACCAAGTCAGATATTCATCTCCACCCATCTTTCATGACCACTTACACTGAGCTGACCCCAAGAAGCACAGGGCACAAGGCCACCCTGGATGGGGGACCAGTTAATTCTTTCCAATATAATCATATCAAATATAATTAAACCTACAAGCAAGTCACATGACTCTGATCAGGATAAGCAGATAAGAGATAGATAGATAGATGCAAACAAGTGCATAAGAGGTGAGGATGTGACCTCTCACCATCCTGTTGTCACAGTCCAGGACCTAGCACACTATTTCTTTTTTGTTCTTTGGTCGATGTGGTCATGCCCACTTCCTGGTGGAAAATCATACACCTTTATTCAATGTTTTTAATATCCTTCTTGTTAATGTAATAATGCTTGAGGTTTTTGGCTTAATTTACCTAGCTTGGGTCTGTAAGTTGGAATTGAATCTCTTTGTTTGGTCCTGGGTAGGGATGGGTATTGTTATGATTTTAACGGTATCACTACTCTTACCGGTACTGCTTATCGGTCCGGTACTTTAACGGTATTCTTATCTGTACTTTTTGAAGAAAAGACATAATTAGCATTGCTTTAAACAAATCACAAATATTATTCAACAAATTTACCTTAAATGTGAAATGCAAAATAAATTTTCAAAAAAAAACAACAACAATGTAAACAATGTAAACAAATACAGATTTTCTGATAATGGAAATGTAAAGCAAATGTAATAAATGATTTTGATCTTTTAACTCTGCCATCGTCACTAGTTGCAGATGCCAGATCTTTGGTCCCTGCCTGATCTGCATACGCATGCGCATGTTTAGCAATGCATTAAGATCTCTGCCCTGTTTGTGGTGGCAGGAACAAACTTTTCATGCACTGCCGCCGATACAGTAAACTGACAAATACTCCTCTCATACTGGAGTTACAATATTACTAAAATCATTATAATAAAATAAAAATATACACAATAATTTTTGTTATTTTTGTTATTTCGTGTGCATTTATTCAAGTGTTTAACAATATCATGAAATAAAAAGCTGCGTATTTGCCTGGCAGGCAGGCTGTGCTTGTCATATATTTCAATGGCTACTAACGGATATTGTTAATTATCATGTGATTGTGTATGTATGCTTTTTATATGTCTTACACTGTATTAAAATGTAATTTTAAGTTTCAATTTATGCGCATACTCTCACCGATCGGGCCGGGTCCAGTGGATGTCAATATACAAATCACAGAACAGAACAGGACTTTGCACATGCGCACACAGATCGGGCATCGATACCAGCGTCTGTGTGTGTATAGCACAGCGGATGCAAGAGAACACTCTAGATGAATGTCTTTAGCAGAAAAGGTGCTGGTCAGATAAACTGGGAAAAATTACTTTTATGTAGAAACAAAAAATCTGATTTATTAATCTCCAGTACCTAAAGCAATACCATTACCGTCAGAGCTTATCCTTTGAAACATCCTACATCTTAGAAAATGTATTGATTTTTGAATCTTGAACCTTGTTTAGTTCTTCAGCACAGTCTTTCGTGGTATACATTGCTAGAGCTCGAGTGGTGGTCAGCCCTGGTGGTCCTGTATACTATGCGTACAAGGATCTCCAGCTGAGGAAGAAAGGTCTGAACTGTCAAATACAGGCATTACCCAGGATACGAATGATATCCATTCCCTAAATCTATCTTTAAGTCAAATATGTATGTAAATTGGAAAAAATAATAGTACTGTACATAATAATTATAATTATTGTACAGTGATAAAAGTAACTACATTTGGTACTGCGGAACTGCAGAAGCTGCACGATGTTTACACGAGCGTCACAAAGGCATGCATTCATTATTATGAATCATTGCATCTAATCTGAATTTTTTATATTATGGTCTTTATGGCAGTCCAGTTGTATGTATGAGTTGTCCATTCTCCTGTTCCTAACTCGGAGACAGCCTGGACCTGGCAAGCGGAGTGTTTTCAGTTTGGGGCGTGCCATTTGGGTAGCACTGGAGAAACCAATAATCTAATTTATTACATTTGTCTTATTTTTGTGATGCCTGGAGTGAGAGTTGGGTAAGAGGATTTGTCTTTGTTAGTTTCACCTATCCTGTGGTGTGGATAAATTTGACTGTAAATTTATTTAATTTTATCCTTTGGTCTGCCTTTCCTACTCTACAAAACTACTCTAAAATGCATTTCTTAAAATTAATTTAAGGTTTTGTTAACATTAGAGAACTTGAATTCAGTTCATTTTAAACTTCAGGGTTAGGTAGCTAATCAATGTGCAGTGTTGGGGTAGTAACTCAGTTACAGGCAAGTTCAGGTCCAGAAAGTACAAATCCAGACCACGGTTTTATTTCAACCAGCCAGTTGAGCGTAAACAGTCACAGTCACTGAGTATTCAACTAGTTCATTGAAGCAAAACTTTGGTCTAGATTTGTACTTTCTGAACTCGTCTGTAATGGATTATTTTTGTGAGTAACTTCCCCAACACTGTGAATGTGTTTCTAACTGAATACTGTAATGTAACTGCAAGGCATCGAAATGAAATGAAAAGAGAGATGAATGAGGTGAAGGGGAATGGGTAAATGTGGGGAAAACTGATTCCCTCATGCCTTGCATCTGAGCCATGCTCCTCATTTGTATCTATACAGGAAGCCATGACAGATAATTAGATTTGCATAAGAAACACAGGGAGTAACTTAATATAGTCCCTGGGAAAAATCAGTCACTGCCTTGTGCTACATTTTGGGACAAGCCTCAGTCTGGTCAATCAACTAGGATCAATTTGGCCATTGGAAATGGGTGCTCAGGGGCTTCACCGGGCAGAGCAGTGATGTCAGTTAGAGACCATGTTAAGAACAAGTTAAAGCTGGATCAAGAACACTCAGCAGCTCTAGGGGGATGCAGTAGGTACATACATGGAAGATGTACATAATAATATTCATTCAGAAATACTTAACAATAGTGTCATGCCACAAAGTTGAACACTCAGGCATGTGATAAGGCAATACAAAGAGCAGTTGTGATGACTGAGTGAGACCTGGTGCAGTCTCACCCGTATCCTATGTGTGGGGTATGCATGTTGTGCCCATCTTGTGCAAAGCTCCTCTGGATACTTAATTTGTTTCCTCCTACTGTCCAAAAATTTAGGCAGTTTTGTGCCAGGTATGTATATTGTTTGATTCTGTGTTGTGTGTCCCCTGCGATGTGCTCCGTGGTTCCAGGGATAGGCTACGTGCTCACTGTGAACTTCTGCTGGAAATGGAAGATGGACTAAGTGAATACATTTGAATCTTGTAAGATTCCCATCGTCTACATATTACATAAAGATGTTTTCAGAGCTGCTCGGTTTTGCTTGGTTTTGCAAAAGCTTCAAAGGAACAGACGCAGAAGTGTCTTCTTGGCTGGAGGCAGACTGGTCTGCAGCTAATGGGTTCCTCGCGCGACTAGAGCCGCTGCCTTTGGGAACAGGCCCGAGGACTCTCTGACTGCCTTTTGTAAGTACACTGCTCTGAATGCAGAGGGCTGGAGATGTGCAGAGCGTATTGACGGTGTCCCGATGTGTAGCCACAGGCAGCCACACACAAATCTTAGCCCTGTCGAAATATAATCCACAATTCAGCATACAAAAGGCTGAGCCTCCTTAGAAGCTTTTCAAAATGTATCCGGCTGAAATCCTGGGAGGAAAAGAGCAGTTGTACCTGTCAGCGAGGTGCTTTGTCTGAAATAGTTCAGTAAATCACCAGCTGTATAAATGGGGATCTGAATTAAATCTTAAGACTGTTGGTAAACAAAGAATTAAAGTGTGATGTTGGGTGAATAAGCATTTTTACAGCATGCCAGCAGTATGTGCGTAGTGTTAGGCTGGCAAACAGGGGAATATGATAAAAATTGCCTGCTGAGAGAAGTAGCCCGCTCTTCAAATTGCCTGAGATTAAGGTCAAAACCTGAGTCAGGTCAGATGTCAGAGTTATGTTTCTGTCAGTCATTCTCTGGTAAAGATGGCACCAATATTTCTCCCCTTGACATCATGAAAGGACCATCTTCTGCATCTGTAAAGATTACCAATAAAATTCATATAAGGATTTAATTTTAACAGGCAGTGTTGTTTTAAAAATAATACTAATAGCCTTCCCCTTCAGCGACCAACATGACGGAGCAGGAACATGTTCAACAAATTGTTATTTTATAGAAAAAAAATATTCATTGTGAGTTCATAACATAGCGGGGTTGCCAGCTGTCACACATCTGGAGTGACACACTTTCAGTCTCTCATGATCACGCCAGAAATCTTATGGCAAATCTATAGTATTCCATTGTAAACCTAAAATTAGCTAAATCAAAAGGGTAGCTGGCTAACCCTATAGACTATTGGCGAGGTAATAAAACTGTTACATACATGTAAATGCATGTGCATGTGTGTGCAGATTTGTCTCGAATTGAAAATCTCACTCCAACCAGCTGACCAAAGTTGATCCCATTACAGCCTGCAAGGAATGTACGGAAGAAAATGAAATGTATGAATCACAGTGCGCCGTTCTTCTGTAGATGTTACTGCAGTATATTCATCTTATTACGTTAAGTGTGTGATATGGCCGGATATGAAGGACATCGATCCAGCCTTATTAATAGGGATTTCAGAATAGATGGGGAGGTGGTGTTTAGTCTGCTGGCAGGCATGACGTTCATTCATAAACCTCCTCCATAAATCAGAGGCGCGCCTAGGCACAGCCTCCTTCTTCACCGCGGAGGTGAGCCCGCCAGAAGCCCGAGAAGTCCGTCATCACGGAGCAAAATGACACCCTCGTCCTTCCGCTGGTACAGAACGAAAGCACAGGGTCCTTTTTTTTCTTTGGAGAGACAGAGCAACAAGGGGAACTAATCAATACTGGCGTCATTAAGCTTGTAAGTGGCCGCTAATAAATTATTGATGGGAAACTCGCTTAATTACATTTGGGTTTGGCAAAACACATTTTCTTTATCAAGCATCACTAAAGACTAAAAACAATGATTACATACGTACATCTGGAGGGCTTTGCTAAATAATCTGTGCAATGTGAATCGTATGTGGGGATAGGGTTAGGGTACGATCAAAGCAAACCAATCATTTCAGTGGCAAGTGGTTTTTCTTGTTTTGTCGAAACAGGAACTGGCCTTGTACATCATTTGATACAAAATGCAACGTTTAAATTCCTAGCAAAAAAGGAAAAATTTATTGTCCCCAACCCATAGTCCTATTAACTTTTTTGTACTTTAATTAGGCCATTAAGATGAATTTATGATTAATTTTTGACTGATAATTATGTGTTACATTCATTACTTCTTATTGGCACAGCAATATGGGATAATTGGTGGTATAGAACCACATTTAATTCCTTTAGCTTTAATTCTCTATAAGTATAAGCTTAGGGCAAGGCACTTTTATCAAACATAACTTGCTAATAATTGTATTATTGCTGCTGTTGTCATGGTTGTGAGCACCCTTTTGTTGCGTTTTCATACTGATTTCGATTACAGGTAGAAATGCAGTACTGTATTGTCTGTTTTTTCTCAAAGGGAAAGCCACTTCCTCCCAGCTGGTTTAATGAGTCCCGGATGTTTTGGCCTCCTACTGATTACCCAGCTTGAATCCTCAGCCGGGCGTGGGTGAAAACCAGGGGCTGATGCCTCGGCCAGCTGATTTATAAATGTCTGCCATAAGACTGAGAGTGATGCATGAGTCTGCTTGGTGAGGGAACGCCATGCTTCAGGATCCCGATAGCAGATAGCACTATCTGCACTGACTCACGCGCTCTGTCGGTCTGTTTATTTACATCATTTATTTGTTGACAAGGGAAATTCAAGTATGCGTGTGGTACAACAAACTTTGTCATTTATTTTGAGCCCAGTGTGTACTTGATAATTGTTTTCAGGCCAGGCTACTATCAGAATGACACCTTTCTGAACTCTTTCTTGTACTTAACCTTTGACCCTGATGACCTTTACCTCAAACAGTCATGCCACCTATCTGGGAAAGTGACCCAGAATGGGATAGAGTTTTAGTGTAATGTGTACACTACATTTACTTCTGCAACAGTATTCATTTGTTCAAAATGCCTATCATATGTCCTTGAAAAAATATGAACAAAATGACAAAAATCAGTGTTATTAAGTAATTATTCATAATTGAGTTCTTTTTGTTTTTTTCCTGTTCTGTTTCTCCAGCATTGTATGAAAAACAGAAGATAAAAAATGTATCTTTTATTTTAAATTTTATCTTAGAGCAGTGCTTTCCGAAATGGCCAATGAAGTAATACTGATTATATTGTTAGTTGGTCGTCATGGTTCCTCTCCTGTTCACATACCTGCCTTCAATGTGAAATACGAATTTGGCTTTTGTCTCCTTGCTTCTCTTACAGTACATGAGGCTGGTTGTGCTTGGCTAAAGCCAAGGGCAGGCTACCATTTCAGCATAGCAAGTTCTACTTCCTTGTACTCTTGCCAGGGAGTAATAACATTAATGGAATCATTTGTATTGATAATTGGATGGTTCTCTTACTCCTGTGAGTGATGGTCTTTAATTGCGTGGATAAAGATTTAATAAATTCCCTGTTGCTGTAAGCTGATGTAGGTCTTCTTGGCCTGGGTCCACTCAATCGGGGAGTACAGCACATCTCTGATTCCATTTGAGGAGCATTTTCCTGTAACATTATGTCCATTTACCCCCATGTGCATGTTAAGGCATCTGCCAGAATATATATATTTGGATCAGGTTTGATATTTGTTCAGGAGCCACGTACAATCTGCCACATGGATAAGGTTTGATAGAAGGACCTTAGATCATGTTTAGACAGCCAATCAGAAGTTGAACCTGGCTGTGCCTCAAGAGAAAGTGATTAGAGACAGTATGGGTGTAGAGGAAACACGAAGCGAGTGTGCATCCTCTCAGGTCTTTTGTGAGCCGTCTTTTGGCCTGACACACGATCTGATGTTGACTGAATTTTGTATCTTTTGGTAATTTTATGTCCATCAGGAGGGACAAATTAGGAGAGGCATTACCGTATTTCTTGTGCGTGTGTGTAAATAACATGTACATGTACAGGGTTTTTTCTCCTCTACCCTGTCTGCAAGCCTGGCTCCTCCACTGAAATTGTCCCAATATGCCGAGGCAGGTAAGCTGAGGGTTGTTCTTTTCCATACTGGGCTGAACAAGCGCCAGCAGGTCCATTAGCTTTGATTGAAGGTGAAGCAGGGCAGATCTGACCCTGAAGCAAGGTGAGGAGTCCTCCGATGAGCTCATCACAGCAGACAGAGTTATGGCCACCCGGCCACTGAGGGATTAGGAGGCATCCGGGTCTGGTGGAGTTTTCCATTTCCCACCAGAGGTTCCCTGGTGCTAGGCTGCTTCATTTTGCCGAGGACATCAGCCCAGCTGCCAAAGCTAACAGCTAGCAGTCCCATCCGGGAATCATGTGACTGACCCTGACTGTGTCACTGATAATATTGTCGATTAATCTTTTTTTTAAGGCCCTGCTCTTTGATTTAGGGCATAAATACACCAACATACTGACTGTCAGTTGGTGATGTAATCTAGCTTTATAAATAAAATCAAGCTTGTTACGCTGGCCAACGTATACAGCCACTTCTCAGTGTCACTGCCGATGTCATTTACTGCGAAGGCGAACGCAGAAAGCAAGCAAAGGCACACGATGATGTCAGCCTAATGACATAATGGCTTCATCTGCTTTGTTCAGGTCGTTGGACAGACGCGGGGAACAGACAAGAGGCCAGGCTCTTCTTAAAAACATAATGAGGGAAAGAGCAGACCACCAGCATCTCCCTGGGGTCGCGCCTCATGACATCTGCACTGGAAGAAGGGACCCATGGAGCCAGACCTATGCTTTACCCTTTTCCATCTGACCTCTTCAGGGTGATTTCTGTGAATGACCTCATCTTCCCCCCTTTTGGTTTCCTCTAACTATTTCTACTGATCATTTGCTTCAACAAGGTCAAATAAAAACTCTGTGTCTCACAGGGCTTTGTTGTCCTACAGTGTTAAAGTGTTTAATTGTGCAAATGGTTAATTGCGGGGTGGCTAATTAGAGCCTGCACCTGTGCTACGTGATGGCTAATTAGGAAGGCTGGAGGTGGCTTGCTTTGTTGGGTATTCCCAGGGCCAGCTCTTCCTTTTCAGGGACCCTATGCTAAGCTTTACTCATACCCCCCAAATAATATCTATCATTTCACTTCCTCTGCAGTGCAAGTTATTCTGCCTATAGCTAGAGCTGGCCTTGGCTTTTTCTTTATGTTTTTTTGTGTGATTGAGGTTTTATCCTTATCTACATATCTGCTGATATATTCATTACCCACTGCCACTGTTTACAGATCTCAAAGTTTATACCATACCATATTTACATATTTGTTATGATATTGCACCCTTACACATTTACACTTTCATATTTGAGAAAATACAGTACTGTGTGTTTTATTCTGTTTGTTATCCTCTTATTATTTATTGTTCTGCCATTGTAGTACTCTATTCTATTATTATATTTTAAACTTGTTGAGCACACACTGGGATTCAAAAGATACTTCTTGTAAAATTTGTACCTCTATATGCTATAGTAACAATAAAATTGAAGTCAAATACATGAGTTGATTTATGTCCCAGTGTCATTTCAGAATCTCTGTCTACTTAGAGTGGTTACTGGTTGATCTTTCAAAGGGCTTATAACTGCCTACTGCAAAGCTTTCTGCATATAGCAACATTTAAATCAGCTTTAATTCATTTTCATTACAGGTGTGTAAAATAAAACACATCACTGGAATGTTATGCTGTTTGGTCCAAATAGAACTGAAAAATTGATTATTGACACAAAGGGCAGCTCGCTGGCTGACCATGGTTTTTGACTTATGAGGTGACACAGAGTGTAATCTTACCCTGAAAATGACAGATCACCAGAGGGACCAGAATGAGCTCTCAAAGTCAGCTTCATGATGCCTCATACCGTTACTGCTGGTTTCATTGGCTCAAAGTAGGGACATTTTTCAAAGTACAGTGTGTTCACACTTTTAATCTGCAAAGCTAAATGTCTACTGACCTGAGGTACCTGATGGTTAAAGGCCCCGTTTTTCAGAACATCCTGCCTGATGGCTCTTTGTGTAGCCTAAACCATCTTTTAGGTGATTTTTGACAATTGGTAATATCTATAGTACTTTTCATAGATGTTTCTTCAGAAGTTTCTCCACAAATAGTACCTAGTATTAGTACCTGAACAACATGATGGACATTGGAATTGCATACACTCTTTTATGAACGTGTTGCCTGTGCTTTACAGTGTTTTTACATCAGTGTTATAGTACTCAAGTCCGGTCATGACCTCAAGACTACTTTTTTACACCCACCCTCCCAGTAAATGTCAGGGACATGGTGTGTGTGCACTTAAGCACGTTGCAGCACTAATTACAGTATGTGTTAGTTATGTTGTTTTACATTTCAAATAACAGCCAGTATAACCAATAAAATACAGAGCTATTACATACAGCTTTTTACACATCTCTCACGTTGATCAGTGGCTCACATTAAAATTTGATTAGGCTAGCAGTGGTGTGGTATTTGGTATTTCAGATTAAATACTAATGTTTTAGATTAAAGGATTGCCATGAGTAAATAAAATTTTACTTTAAATAATTAGCAGGGGTGATGATGATAAATTGTATAATTAAAACCCTAAGTCTCAATCTTGACTCAGTCTTGACCCCGCCCCTCCCCAAGTCTCAATCTTGACTGAGAATTGACCCCTCCCCGTGTTCAATATTTAGTTAATCCCCACATTTTAAAATATTATTTTTTACTCAACATATTTTCAGTCTCAGCTTTAATTTCATCCTTTAATTTTTGTATCTTGATTGCCATTTGGATTGAAGCAGATTATATCACAAATCATCACTCATTATTTTGCACGGTTGTTCCAGCATGCCTGATGCTGTGTCGTTTCCCTTTCACACTCAGTCCCTTTTCCTGCTACATACTTAGGTGATCATAAACATTTCATTGCCACCTGTATTTTCCAGCTCTCTCCAGATCCCAGCAGGTGCATCAGAGATGGAAAATTAAGAAAAGGTGCCACGCTGAAGGAGAAGGGCCGAGGACAAGGGGTTCACATCGTGTTTTCCTTAATCAAGGCTGGCTGAGGAATGCAGATTGTTGGGAGCTCTGCCAGTCTGACTAATGAAGGCTTCCTTACCTGCTTACTCTGGCCTGACAGCCTCTCTGCGTCCCTCCTGGAGTCATCAGGTACCGTTATATTGGAGGAACACCATCAGGCAGTGACAGGAACCACTTGTTAGGATTCATGGGAAGCATGGCAGAGCATCGGATTGGATCATTTCCAAAATGCCTGCACGTTCAACAATGAGTTGATTCCAGACGGAGCGGCTTGTTAGGCACCGTCGCCGTGGTGCCCGTGACAGCCTCTAATTGTGTGATGGACTGCCATTCTTACTCAAGCCTAATCATCACTGGCACGCTAATGGCCCAGGATTTTTCACGACACAGCCAACAGGAACACATCACGTCACCAGGGCGGCTCTTCCCACTGCTGCTGTTTGTTATTCTCCTCCTGTGCCGTCTCTCATTCTTCAGACGGGGAAAAAAATAAACTTCACCCCGCCAGGAATCCCCAGGAACAGAGGAAAAAACGGTGATGCTCCCGGCTGAAGGGGTGCATCACAGCAAGGGGTTCCTCTAATCACTGACAGGACCCAACAGTTTACTTTTAAGAAAGGACATCATGGAGACATTTTCTTGGGTGAGATCAAAGTTCCAAATGGTTCTTTGTCTCTATACCATTCACCTTGTTACATTCCTGGTGTGCCAGTGTTAGTGCTACTGGAAGACTATGGTACTGAGTGAAGCAGGAAGTTCGGAGCTGGACGGGAAGGTCACTTTTCTGCTAAACCCTCTATCTCATTAGTCAACTATTATTACTATTCATTCAAATGATACGGTGATATGTAAGTTTTAGTAAATGATTGCATATGGATATTTTACACCTGTACTTTGTTTCTGGCATTGAGTGGAATGCATCCAGTCTCATGAGCTACTAATAGCTGGGTTAATAAGTGTAGAGGTCACTAGAGTCAATCTGTGTCGTTCAGATTACTGTTGCAGATACACTGGCCAGTCCTGCTAATTTCATTAAACACTCATAATGCTGGCAAGCTACTGCAGCAAATATTTTTTGCCTAGAAGTGGCTTGTTTTGCTTGTAAATTGGTACAAATGCCGCCGGAAAAGCTCCGACCTCACGTAGCTAATGAATGCAGACTGGAGAGAGAAGCTCAGATACATGATATCAGATGCAAATATTAAAGATCATTTCATGTCTCCCAGGAGCAAGATTGCAGATGTTGATTAAAACTGAATTTTGATGAATGGCAAGAAAGGGCAGGTTTCACAAACACTTACTGAAAACTGAAATGTCAAGATTTATGTTTATGTCGCATATGAACCTTTACCAAATACTAAAAAAAAGCCTTAAATTTTCTCTGTGTAAAATAAAAAAAATGAATTATATGAAATTAACTGTATAAATGATATATATGCCCCCTGCATACAGCTCAAAAGTAATTTCCCTTTAATAATGGATTACACTGCGTTTAAAGGCAGATGTGAATATTTTCATTTTAATCTAAGTTTTGCAATGGGACCCAGAGGAAGAGGAGGCTTGACGTACATCACAGCCACTGACACGTCTTTAATGTCAGCCAGAATGTGTGCTTTTAAGGTCGAGCATAATGCCCCCACCCTCTTGTGAAGCAGCTGCCCTCTACGTTTTAGAAGATGGCAAAAGCCTGTGATTTACGATAACCAAATCCTTTCAGTGGAATGACTGTGTAGACAGTCTGAGAACTACCTTTACATTTGGATGATGTTCCTCTCATTTATAAGTTAAGCCTCCGTTTTAATATGGTATATAAATACTTTAGCTAATTATAAAATCAAATCAACCAAACTCAGGAGATTTGCAGGTCTGCATCACTAAAATGATGTAATACACTTACACTTATGTAAGTCGCTCTAGCTAAGGGCGTCTGCCAAATGCTGCTGTAAACGTAAATGTAATATGCCTCTACTATAACCCAAAGCTACATCTTGCCCCACAGTGGAAGAACCGTGTTTGCACTGCGAGCTCATTTCATAAAATTGCCCAGCAAGGGGGAAATTCTTTCCCAGACAGCCACCAAGCTATGATTAGGCACAAGGAACGTAGGGAAAATGCCACCTGCCATCTAGAATTTATCTGGCATGAGCCTATATGCCTCTGCACCAGAAGTTTCTCAGGCCAAACAAAAAAAAAGTTTCCGGTAAGTAGATTGAAGCACTTTAATGTAAGCATTTCAAGAAAAACACTTTATAATCGATCTGGTTGCATAATAACTATCAGCAAGAATGTAGATGTGAAATTAAAATTCTTTGTGTTAGATTTGATAAAGAATGCTCATAAGAGGCAAATGTCTGCCTGTTGGGTTCACTGACTTCTTTCATTTATTTTGTAGAAGTAAATGCATGTCTTGCATCTGAACATAGGGGGGCCAAGGGGGGCATAAAGTCATATAAACCTCTGTGTTACGCCCAGCCCGGCCCGTCGAGTCTGTTTCCCATGTTTCCCTCAGGCGGGGCTTAATTAGCCTCACCTGATCCTCGTTGTGCTTACCTGATGTATCAATCCCCTTGTTTACCTAGCACACCTGCCTGGTGTTTCCTCCTTGATGTCCTACCCTATTTAGTCAGTCTGCGTCCTGTTCCCCTTGTCAGATATTGTTCATGTTTCCAGTGGCTTGTGTTACCCGTCTTCCCTGGTTCGTATGAATAAACGCCCCTGCGAAGGGCTTTACTACCCGCAGCCTGCATTATGGGTCGTTCCTCCCGCCGCAAGCACGACACTCTGCCTATTCTTTCTTAAATTGTCGAAGCTCACTCAGTTCAGGATACGCTCTTGCCTGGCAATGCATATTGAGATTTGGCTAATGCTGCTAATGATGTTACATTAAATGTACAGCCTAAAAATACAGCTGATCAGTAGATATATCTCAGTACTCAGTGAGTGACCAGTATATTTTACCTTACATATTATATTTCTGCTGGGAAAAAAAGATATGGATATAATTCAGGGTTTTATATATAAAGTTTTTTCTGTTTGCATTAAATTATTTTTAGGTATTTTTTACGTGATTGCTCATTCCTGCATTCTTAAGGATGCCACAAAGGTTACCAAAGCACGAGCCTGGCTGGCTCCCCTGGGTCTGTGGTCCATGACATCTTGTAATCAGCCAGTGAGGCTGGAGCAGATCTGAGAAACAGGCATATTATTGTATAAATGTCATGGGTCCGGCTCTGGCTTTTCACACTGTCAGCTGTGCATTATTATGGCCAGAGAATTAAAAGCGCAGCTTTGTTCCAACCAAGGCCTCTGGCAGCCGACCCCGCAGAATTACTATTCAAATAGCTTTCCTGGAGGGGTTGCACGTGAGGATGTGGGCACATTTCCCTGACAGCATTTAAAGTGACAGAAAGGTAAATGAGGTTATGAATAGGCACACAGATTGATCAGCGTCCCTCCCCCCACACACACACACATACACACTAGCCCAGCAGTCAGACCACCGCCCTCCAAAGTGACTGACGTGCAGGAGCCATTTGCTACATTTTAATGCGGCATCACGTCAGTTGCATCATATGAAAGTGACCCCCTGACTGATGGTTGTGATGGGGGAGGCCTCTGGAATGCCCAGGACCCTTTGGGGGGTGGGTGGAGATGCTCCCCCTGATGGATGGCTGTTTTTGACCCGGGTGTGCGGGTTGCCGCGGTAGTTGAGTGAATGGATGAGCCGTGGTCTTTGTATCAAGGCAGCCGAGCGCGACGGGCTGACTCAGGCGTGTCAGAGTTGGGCTGGGCCGCTGAGGAGGATCTGTCAGCCCCTCCTACTGATGTCAAAACAGACACACTCAATATTCTCTGTATGATAAGACACACAGAATGGACAGGCACTCAGGCCACATCCAGCCCCTCTCCATACCCACATCTATATTTAATAGCAATCGTGTCTTTCTGTGTTAAATCACATTTTTGCTTAGTTATCATGGTAATTCAGTCTGGAGAACAATTCCTGGAGAACTTATGATGGTCTGCGATTTAACCAGTATGGCCATCAAAATGTTAAGTGAAGTAGGTAGAGTAGATTCCTTCCTCTACACCAGTGTTTCTTAACCCAGTCCTCAGGGACCCCCAGGCAGTCCACATTTTTCCCTCCCAGCTCCTACCAGACCTGTACCAGGTATTTCAGGTCCTTGATTGCTTGATTGCTTTGTTCAGATGCACTGGGAGCTATGAAGAAACAAATACAGTAGAGGAAATAAGTATTTGACCCCTCGCTGATTTTGTAAATTTGTCCATTGACAAAGAAATGAAAAGTCTCAGAACAGTATCA
>JAODKN010000001.1:35126716-35152987 GCA_026774425.1 Petrocephalus zakoni
CTTTTTGGCCATGGTCCCCCTCGCAATTTCGTGTTTTGCTTTTTTGTTTTTTTTGGTATCTCCTTTTGGTTTTTTTTGTTTCTTTTTTTTATGTTTTTTTTATTTTGCATTAAATCCCCCCCCCCCCCCCCCCCGATGAGTGTAGCGGAGCCCTCTGACGCCGGCCTTGCTGATAGCTGATGTTTTAACCATCGGCTGTGCTTAGGCACATATCAGCCACCAATGTAAACTTGTTCCTTGTGTTCTGGATTTATCTCTCTACTCACAGATGGCAGGGAATAAGTGAAACATGAACATAGCTGAAGCAGTCAGTGGGCTAATTCCCATGCTAGTTAACATATGACTTGACTATTACTTTAGGGTTACTCATTTAAGGTTACTCATTTAGGGTTGCTCATTCCTCTCTTTCTTCCTTTTTAGGAGTCTCCAAATGATTCTGACCAGTCTGAAGAAAGCATGGTTACCCAGCTTTTGGCAAAGATTGGTAATGTATCGATTACTGAGCTTCCAGATTTAGTCAGGCCAATATCTGTAGTATAATAAAAGTTTCAAATTAATATTGCATTGTCAGGCAGCCCCGTGGTGAATTGGAAATGCCAAGTTGGGGGTGTGTGTATGCCCCGTATTGGGTTGGTTCCCATTCTGGGTTTTACCCTTCCTTGCACTCATAGCTTCTGGGATAGGCTCTGGAAACTCAGGTATAGACTTTCTTCCATAATCTGTTTATTTGAATGCATCATGCAGCCAACATCCAAAAAGAGAGTACAGAGAAAGAAGAAAAGATGAACAAGATAAAAGCTGTGGCCGTGAAGGCCAGGAAGGAGCTGGACAGCAGCAGAAAGGAGGTGTGCAGCTCATACCTCTCTGGGGCCACAGCAGGCACAACTATCATCCTCTGACATTTCCAGATTTAACAGGCTGTAATCCCTAATCTCAGGTCCTCAGTCTGAGAGAGGAGGTGGACAACCTGAAGGCGGAGCGTGACAAATTATCTAATTCGGTGAAGGATGTCCTGCAGGGTGCAGAGGGCTACAAGGTATCCCTGAACGTGCAGGTTTAGCATGTCCTCTTTTGGGGTGAAAAATCTGACTAAGGACTGTGTTTAAATGTTTGTTTGATGGTATTTTGTCAAATTCATTATCAGGAACTTTGTGGAACCTTAAATGCAGGTTTTATGTAATGTCTTACTGAAATGTATTGATGGAGAATCATGGGTTGATTGACAGTTAAGAGCTGAACTTTTGTTTGATGATGAATGTTGGCTTGGACGGTCTGGTTGCATGCCCATGTCTGTTTTCCCTGCTGGAAATGGCATCCCTGTCTGGGAAAGCAGGTCTAATGTAGTGCCTATTAGTGCTGAGCAGTGCTAATCTGAGTGTCGTCTGAATTGCAGAACCTTTTGGTGGAGTATGACCGACAGACGGAGGAGCTGGAGCAAGCGAGGGAGAAGGTGGACGAGACAGAGCGACAGATCGGGGATGTGAACAAGCGTTTGCAGTCTGCCCTTTTGCAGGTGACTGAGGTGGTATGACTGAGCCTCTTTTGACAATATGCCTTTCGTTGTCTGCCATCTGGAGCAGGTTTGCTTGAACTGGGACTTGTTATTCTAAGGGAAACATTTGCTGTGAATAAATGCTGCCATGCTGGTCATAATTGTGAGAGAAATCACAGATGGCTTCTGGAGTCAACGATCCAGGGATCCATTAGGGTTTTATTGTTTATTTTGCTTAATTACTGTCACATTCATCTGTAAATCCCGCTTCTTAGAAACTGCACACCGAGTCCAACTTCAGAGTGATGTAATAGGAAGTTGACAGGTTAAGATGGCAGAGTGTACCACTTGTCAGATGGGACATCAGGAACCAAAGGGGCGGAACAGCTGGAATTCATTTGTTTCCCTGGAGACCCCTTAGAATGTGGCGCAGGTAGAGCATTCAGGTACTGGCTCTGAACCAAGGTCCTCAGGGAACTTAAAAGGCTTGTTAGGGAATGCTACAATATGATGAGAGAAAGGCATGCTGGGTACAATGGAATCCCCCCCCCCTCCACATTAGGACACTGACTTGTCCTGCCATTTTTTTTTTTTTAATTTTTACCAGCATGAGCAGTTGACCTCCGATAGGGAGGACATGATGGCACGCTTGGAAACCCTGCAAAGCAACGGCAAGCAGCTGGAGGCTCAGGCTTTGGAGATGTTTAAGCTGAAGTGTGCTTTGGAGAAGGACCTGGAGGCAGAAAGGCTTTTAAGGGAACAAAAGGCGAAGGTATGGGGTTCCTGGGAGCGGGCAGGCGGGAGCGGCTCATGGCGCCCCTTCCCACACTGTAGGCCACATTAACAAAGTTACTGCAGTGGTCATTATAATGGGATGACATTGCCATCAGGAGCAGGAGGTCTGAAACGCTGGGTGCTGTGTGTGTGTTTCCGCGCTCTGAGCAGGAGCACTCGGCCGTCGCTCAGGAAGCCGAGGACTTGGCGGCTCAGCTGCAGCGACACAAGCAGCAGCTCCAGCAGGTGGCCCAGGAAGCCGAGCAGCTCCGGAAGGCACGTACCAGCTGGTATCCCGGCTGCTTTTGGCCTCTGTCTACCCCAAAGAAACGCCTCTTCTCTTACTGGATCTGGGAAGGCTGGAAAACAGGCCTTACCATGAGTAGAAACATCACCGTTCCTCTGTTGTCCTCTGGATCAGGTGTTTCTAGGTTCTTGGGTCGGTTACTAGGTAGGTAGGTATGTTAGATGGCTTCATTAACCCCTTAAGAGAGAGTCTCACCAGACAGTGTGGTGATTCAGTAAATAAAAGAAGCAAGCAATACAGCCTGTCCAACAGTGTCTTTACGGCAGAGTTTTGTGAAGCTGAAATTCCTGTAGCGAGTAGGAAGAGCGCTGGCAGCACAACGCTGTGCCAGCCACCAAATTTGAACACTGTTGGTTTTGCTGTGCCTGGCCAGGATGCCCAGCAGAGCACGCTAATGGACATGGAGATGGCTCACTATGAACGGCTGGTCAAGGAGCTGAACCAGAAGCTGTCTGAAAAAGACGGTGAAATCCAGGATCTGGGTGATGAGATACAGTCTCTGAGGAAGGGCAAGGATGGGCTCGCCGAAGAAACTGGTGCGGTCACGTGACGCGGGGGCCCGGGGTGTACGTGCGGACTCCCTGTGTCGTCAGTCTTCCTTTTGTCCCTTTGCTTGTCTAGAGTCTCTGAAGTTACGTGTGGAACAGGGTGAGGAGAAGACGTCTAAGATGAAGCAACTCCTAGTGAAAACAAAGAAGGAGCTGTCTGATGCCAAGAAACACGTAAGTCCTAACGAGTTAGTACCGCAGATCACTGAGGCCCCTCGGCTGATCTTGACTCGTGGCCCGGGAGCGATGATGCCAGTTTGGTCCCTTGCAGGAGGTGGATCAGATGTCTGCCCAGGCCTCACTGAAGGCAGAGCTGGAAGCTTATCAGCAGCAGCTGGAGGACTTCAAGGTTGTACAAAGAGACTCTCCTTTAGCCAGTGTACTAAGATTAGTTTGTGGATACTGTAGATGCAGGTACTATGGCGCCAGGTGTGCACACTCTGCTGAAGGTGCTAATATAGCATGGGGGCTAGTCGCTCTGTCTGCTAACACAGCACGGGGGCTAATGGCTAACCCAGCATGAAGGGAAATGGTAGCAGGCACTAACGCAGCACTGAGGGTAACGGCACAGAATGCGAACGCAGCGTGGGGCCTATGGCAGCGAGTGCTAATGCAGGGGCTCACCGGGCCGAGGGCTAACGCCGGCACTCCTGGGTGCAGATACAGTGCAGCAGCTTGGCGGCAGAGAAACACAGGCTGCAGGAGCAGCTGAGGACCGTCACAGAGCAGCAGCAGCGGGCGGCCGTCATCTCCCAACAGAGGCTGAGTGCCCTGCAGGAGGAGTGCAGCGTGGCCAAGGTACTGCCACTTACTGACTGTGGGCAGGGCTGTGCTTAAAGCGGAACGCCCCACCCCCCATTTCAGGGCCCCTATTAGCTGTGACAGCCTCAGAGCCTGAGAAATTATCGGGTTTCTTCCCATCTGAGGCTGGGAAGTGTTTTTCTGCTTCTGTGCACCAGGCAGGGGCTCCATGTGTTTTTTGTAGCTTTTAAAATTCAGCGCCGTAATTATGGCCAGCCTTCGCAGTTTCAGTGCCTCCTCTGATCATAGACGACTTTTCTGCTCTGTGGCAGGCCGAGCTGAGCACGACCACCTCGGAGTTTGAGAGCTACAAAGTGCGCGTCCACAACGTCCTTAAGCAGCAGAAGAACAGGAACTCAACACAGAATGAGAGTGAGGTGGCCAAGCAGGAAAGGTACAACCTCATGAGCACGCCCTGTCCCGGGAAGGGGACGCCCCATATGGGCTGCCAGCCCAACAAATCAAATCAAAGTTTATTTATCTGATGCATAACACTACTACCAATGGCTTTGTGTTTGAGGGCCAGCAAAACTTATCATGGGGGGACCTAACTGAGGCTACATGGCTGACATGCTGAGTCACATGCTGAGGGCACCAGTTCATTACCCATAAGTCTTTGGGCCGTGGAAGCTGCATGCGCAGAGCTGCGATTGGGAATGGCACCCTCAGCCCCAGAGTGTGAGGCTGCACTCTGCTGCCCTGACTGTGAATATGAGCTCGCCCCCAGCTGACATCACACACAGAGCCCACTGGGTTCCCTCCTGCATCCACAGTGATCCCTTAATTACCGTTTTCAGAGAAAGATGTACTCCCCCCCCCATGGGCTTCGCCCCATACAGAGTGCCCACTGAGCACCTGCAGCGGGTGCAGATTGTCCATGCAGAAAGTCAATGGACTGTTAATGAGGCTGAACCTCATTAGGGCCCGTTGTGGACTGGGGGGTGCTATGTACCCCAGCCCCCCCCAACCCCCACTCCATCAGCCACATTAAACTCTGACTGCATCTCCTAACACTGTCCTTAGTGAGTTGATTAAAAGCTATTAATGTACGGATTATTATGTGTGTGATTGTCATATTTCGGGTTCACTTTTCTTCTATGTTAGTACACGCATCTTCTGACAAGTGCATTTTGTTGCACTGCCTGAGGCTAACTGCGCTTCCCGTTTGCGTGGACCACAGGGAGCACGCGGAGAGCGTGCTGGAGCAGCTGCGCCTTCGGCTGCAGGACACCCAGCAGAACCTGCAGCAGAGCAGCTGTGACCTGCAGCAGCTGCAAGCCGAACACGACACGTTGCTGGAGAGACACAATAAGATCCTGCAGGAGGGTGTGGCCAAGGAGGCTGAGCTCAGGGAGAGGTGGGGCCCGCTGGAGTGAGGTTCGAGGGTGAATGTAGTGTGAAGGGGGGGTGTCGTCAAACCCACCACACTCTGCATTACTCTGCAATGGTCTCCACCCCTCCCCCCTTCCCAGGCTCCTCTCCCTGCAGTCGGAGCACATGACCCTGAAGACTGAGCATGCCCAGACAGTGAGCCAGCTGACCGCCCAGGCAGACACCTTGCGCAGCACCTTCCGGGAGCAGGTGCGCCACCTGCAGGAGGAGCACCGCAGCACCGTGGAGACCCTGCAGCAGCAGATTAGCAGGCTGGAGAGTCAGCTGTTTCAGCAGCAGCGGGAACCTGGCATTACCAGTAAGAGAAGAAGAGGGGATAGCCCAGCATTTATGTAGATCCTCCATCCTGGGTTCAAATGCCAGCTGTGCTGTTTGTAGAGTTGGCATGTTTTTCCCATGTCACATGGCATTTCTGCCAGTCCAAAGACATGTGGTTGGGCTAATTGGCATCTCTGAGTTACCCATAGTGTGTCACTGTTTATCTGTGAGAAGGAGTGTTCCCTGCAATGAAGGGCGTTTCCCTGCCTCCTGCTCTCTGCTGCCCACTGCTAGGGTTTAGTACACACTGATGTCTGTTGCTTTGTGGGCGGATGAGTCTGACAGACAGACGGAAAAATACTCACCGTTCTAGACACGGGCTCCATGAACGATGTGCACTAAGTGCTCTCGTCACCAAAAGCGCCACCTAGGAACATTTTCTTCGGACAGGGCGTCCAGTCCAACGCTGAACGAACGCAGTGCTCTGGCAGATCTAGCAGGACTAATGAAGTGGCGCATGCGAGCAGAGAGACGTGGGCCCGGGCTGCGTTTCCCCGTCTGCCTCCTGTCCGTAAATCCTCCCTGGGGTCCCTCTCCAGAGCCGCACTCCAGCGGTGCGGGTTGTTTACAGCGCCCGGCGCCTCCTTCATCTCCGCGCCAGCAGAAGCTCGTTAGCGGGGCCCCAGGGGGAGCCGCCCACCTGCTGCTGTAGGCTGGAAGCTCGCGGGGGCTGCGGCCGCTACCGGCGTGTGCGCGCCCTCCCGCCCATCCCAGCATGAAGGGGGGGGGCAGGCTCCCTCACTGCCCCACCATTGCAGCCAGATTGCGTCTGCCCACTCCCTGCCTTACACACCCCACCTTCTGATTTATTAGGCTGCATAAGAGCCTCGCAGTACTTAGCCGTCCTTCCACCTCCCATAAAAATCACAGTTATTCTTTGTGGCTTACAAAGAACGGGAAAGGCACAGAATGGAATAAAATGAGAGGTGCAGCATAGGGTGGGGCAGACCCCCCCCCCCCTCCTGATTTGTGTGCCTCATCCCTGGCTGTGAGCATTGTCACGCTGCAGCAGGTGTAGAGGGAACAGCTTCACTCAAATCACCTCCAAATCGCTCGCCCATCAATGAGTCCGAGGCCACCCAGTCACAGCATTTGCCACTGCACTCTGCTGTGGGACACTAGGGTCCGGTATGGTGAAGAGCAATGCGTCGTAAGTGGGATGTCACAAGGGGCCATGCTTTGAATCTGTCATCCAGTGGTTTGAGCAAGGGGCTCACTGTGAATGTGAATTGACTGCAGAATGGGGTAAATGATTCTGGGGAAAAATGTCCCGTTCTAGATAAATAATGTAACTAAGCTTACTGACTTTGTACAATAGAGTTGAATGACAACCATTGTAGTTGAACCATTATCTCCCTGTAGTGTATAGTTCAATGGCCACTTTAATAACAGAATGTAGAATAGAATTAAACTTAAAGTATGTATCAGGTGCATACAGCTGCAGCATCAGTATGTTGGAAAAAAATGACTTGCACAATAGTGCCCTCTTGTGGCACTGTGCCTGTAAAATTGGAACATTTAAGTATCCATCGCCGTTTTACTTGTTAAATAATGTTGAGTTATGATGATTTACTAAATATTAGTGTCTGTTTATTATTCTTTCCCCTTTCCTAGGTCCAGTGGCAGTACCACAGGCTAAGAAGACCTTGCAGGAAAGGAAGGCTGCAGACCTGGGCCTGTTGGACCTGCAGTCCATGGCGCGGGAAGAGGGTGAGGGCATGGAGACCACGGAGACGGAGTCTGCATCGTCGGCCAGCACCCCCTTACCGTCACTGGAGCAGCTGCTCACCTCGCCAGACCCCAAGCAGGGTCAGTGTCCTGCCTTCCCTTCTGCTGTGGTGGGAGGAACTTTCATTCACGTTTTGATGGCAGATACGCTTATTCAGATTCACAGACGAACATTAAATCAGCATGAATGATTACACTGTAGTGAACATTCCCTCTGTGTGTGCAGAGCCCTTCGTCTGGTTAGCAGAGGTCAGCAAAGAGGAGCTCACCCAGAAGCTGAACACGGCCACGCGCAGCCTGGAGCACGTGAACGGCCTGCTGCACGAGACCGAGGCCACCAATGCCGTGCTGATGGAGCAGATCGCGGTGAGTGAGCCCGACTTCCCGCAGCCACTGGGTCCTCGGAGCCGCCGGCGGTGACGCGCCCGTCCTGTGTGTCTCGCAGCTCCTGAAGAATGAAGTGCGCAGGCTGGAGAGGAACCAGGAGAGGGAGAAGTCGGTGGCTAGCCTGGAGTACCTGAAGAACGTGCTGCTGCAGTTCATCTTCCTGAAGCCGGGGAGCGAGAGGCAGGCCCTGCTGCCGGTCATCCACACCATGCTGCAGCTGAGCCCCGAGGAGAAGAACAGGCTGGGGGCCATCGCCCAGGGTATGCAGGAGCCTTGCCCTTATAAATGGGCTACCACATTTCGAACCCTTAAGTTGTGCCAGAACAACACAGTTTCAGTGACTAAACGGTGTTGTACACCATCTAGTACTAGAGTCTTTATTGTAAGTTCAGTTCAATTAAATTTTTTATATAGCGCCTTTCACAACAGGGAGCCTGGGTGCTTTAAATGGGTGTTGGGATACATTACTATATGCAAAACAAAACGGAGAAAATGAAATAAAGAAATGAAAGAAAGAAAGGCAATTGACAACAGAGGAGAGGAACCAAAAACTCCCAAGTAGGGAGGAAAAAAAAACCTCTGGGGGTCGTAGGTCAACTGGCTGCCCAACCCCCCGGGTATGGTAACCTCATTAAAAAAGAAAGTGAGCTTGCTTGCTCAAAGTGAGAACTGTAAGTGTAAGTCTATAACTAACTGGCCAACCGTGGTTTAACCATTACAGGTGATCAGGAGTCAGCGGCAGGATCCCGGGCATCTGGCTGGACTTCATACCTGCACAGCTGGTCGGGAATCCGGTAAAAAGTGAAGGGAGAGCTTGAACATGTGTGGCACATCAGGGTCTAGGGACACGCTTCTGAAAACACCTCTACTCCTCAGCCAGTCCTCTTCCCGCTATGTAACTCTTCTTTTCTGCAGATCTGTATTTTTGATAACTTTTTTTGACTTTTGTATACTTTGTCATTCTGGAAGCCATAAACTTCACATTACCATTGGTTTCAGCCTCTTATGGTCACTTACTGAATTTTTGCCTTTCTCTAATCAGTCAATATATGCATCTTAAGACAGGTATTTTATTTGCAATCTGCACTATATGTGTTTAAAGTGGCTAATTTTGTTTGTCTGTGTGGATGAGTGTCTGTATCTGTCTGAATCTGCACAGTGACTTGGCAGTGATGTCACTGCCCGGTGACAGTCTGGTAATTTTCCCAGGATGCTCTACTTGGTTCGTGACATTAACCACAGCCCCAGAGATACTCTCGTATATGTCCCCATAGCACCTCAGTTCATACATAAATAATAGCAAGATTGTTTTCCTTAAACGACTACCACGATGAAACAATTTTGTAACTGTGAAACAAACTTAATATTGTCTGAGCCCATATCAGTAATTCTGGCTCGTCCTTAAGTATAAAACTCAGGGGGAGGTGGTTAAAATGTACTGTAATGTGGAGGCAAACTGCATCAAATACTGGTAGGTTATTGATGTAATAAAAAGAGCCGAAGATGCAGTGTCTG
This sequence comes from Petrocephalus zakoni, assembly GCA_026774425.1. Taxonomy (NCBI): domain Eukaryota; kingdom Metazoa; phylum Chordata; class Actinopteri; order Osteoglossiformes; family Mormyridae; genus Petrocephalus; species Petrocephalus zakoni. Next base: position 35,135,979 of record JAODKN010000001.1, read on the forward strand.
AATGTATTTAAAGTAAAACTGAATACGAACCGTGTTTTAATGCTGTCTTATTTAAGTTCTGGTTTTTAGTTGTTAAATCCCTGTAGTCTATGTTTTAAACAAATCGCTAGGTAACTTTTTTTCTTTTTTTGGCTTGTTGCTGAATTTTGTGTAGTTCTGTACTAAATGCCTGTAGTACTGACTTGATATTTGGATACGCTGCAGAGAGATATATAAAATGAACCAGTAAGGGTGATTAAGAGGACAAGTGCAATCTGAACCATATCTTTAAGACCATGCTTTAACTGTGAATGATTGAATAAAAATATACATTTAAAATTTACTGGATGTCTTTGTATTCTCTGATTTTTTATTTCGCGTCAAGGTTTTCCTCACATATAACACAAAAGTTCAGAAAGGTATAAAGATTAAAGTGTTGGCATAAAATATTGTATTGGTTCTGTATCGTTTATAATTGTCAGCTGGGGGTAATTGTCCCTTTCTACGGTTAAACTGGTATTCATTACTCACCAGTGGGACTGACCTAAACAATGGCATCTCCTGGTCATTAACAAGCCTGCATACCACGTCGGCTGAATAAGAGACCATTGGGAACCATAAAGAATTTCCAGCGTCCACCGTTTATCATACAAAAAAAAAAACACTGATTACTATTTTCGGAACAGGTTCTCCAAACGAACCGCGTAATTCCGATGCTTTAATGCGAAAGGCCGTGTGCTGCGATGCGCGGTACGGAGGAGCGGCGGGGCGCCGCGAAAGGTAACGGTGCGCGGCCCGGCGGGCCTTGGCGGAGGCCGCCTTATAAGGAAAGCTATGCGCTTCCTGCCCGGCTTAAGCATGACAGGACCCACGATAAGGGAGCGCCGCAGTGACACGGGCTGCCCGCTGGTTTAAACCCCTCTTTTATTAATACCTGGCATACAGGGCCCATCGATTACAGCCGAGCGCATTCAGCCCCCGGCGGGAATATAACCCTCTGCTTTCGGTCACTTTTCTCACAAAAGTTCGCTCATGGAAGATACGTTTCGGGGAATGACTGATTTATTCAGGGAATAATTGACTTGGGATAGTAAAAAGCACGGAGTGATGAATTTGCCCGGCCGCATGTGCTTAACGTGCCGGCAGAGTTTGCCAGCGGACTGTACGGCTTTGCCGCGCTTTGCGGGGACGCCGCTCCATGACTCCCCCCGTCCGAAACTCGCTCCATGACTCCCGCAGCCCAACATGGCCGATGGCTCCAGCCGGGCCCCAGAAGGGGCGGATCTGCCCCAGCCCACAGCAGTCCACTCCCGGGGAAAAGAGGCGAGGTTACTTCGCCATTACTGCCTCAAATCGGCACGGTACCTCTCCCCAGTGGACATCTGGGGAAGGCGGTTAATACACGCAAAAATACTAATAATAATAATAAAGAAAAAGTTTCTGGAGCTGAGTTTGTGAAAGGGGATGCTGGGGGTCGCAGACATGACGGGCAGGTAAGCAAAGCGGCGATCTGGGCGTCCGGAGCGGCTTTCCGTGCCGTGATTTGTACGCCCCATTGCATATCCGATAAAGCCGATGCAGGGACCATTGCTTTGCGGCGGCCGGAACACGATGTACCGAGCGAGGCTGTGGTTATAAGCCCGTAAAAAGCGGCGGGAAGACTTTCGTACATTTCTGCGCGTCTGGGACGGCGGTGCCTTTTATGGCCGCTGGCCCGGATGTGACTCCCCCGGGACGCCCGCAGGCGCGCCTCGCCGCACGTCCCTGCCCTGCCTTCGCTCCTGCGGCTGGATCCTTTCCGATGGCTTCTCCCCTCTGAGATGAGCTCCTACGCCGCGATCTGGCCTTCGCGGCGGTCCGCGGCGCTTTTTATGACCTGTTGTTGCTGCACAGCTTGCGGATCCGCGTTGCCGTAGTTGAGTAAGGAGAGGAGTCCTGGAAGTTTGCGACGATTATAGCGATATGGTGGGTCATCATAGCCCTTTTTGCATGCCTGTAGGCAATATGCCGCTGTTAGCATGCCGACTGGGTATTGCACCCTTACCAAGTTTGCATGCCGAACTTATGTTACGGTTCTGGGGCCAGTGAGAATGCCAGATTAAGGAATTAAAACTTTTCTTATTACATCATCTATTTGACAGGGATACACGATGTCTGCCCTTCTACCTACAACTACAACAAATGCCCTCTGAAATCCAGGCATATACGTGGGTCTCTCGGCGTCTTCATAAAACAAATATATTTGTTTGTTTATGTTTGACCCTTAGCATGTGGTAATTTTTTGACTATAGTCATGGAGAAAGTCGCAGAAATGAACCTGGCAATTTTATAAGGAGGTGATTTCTACTTTAGTCAGTAGTGATGATACTTTATACATTACTAAGGCCTCAGTAAAAAAAAGTTTTCTGTGCATCTGAATTCGCAAAATGGGCATCTGGTTTGAATTTGCAAGTCTCGTTTGCCGCTGTCCCCGTTTCCTTATTATTGCTTTTCATCAGTGATTTTAATTGTGCAAAGCATTTATTATTTAAATAAATAAATTTCTCGGTGATGCTCACAGAAGACTAAATTCCTTTGCACTAACTATTAGTCAGCTCCCGCATACCCCGAAAGGTCTTGCCGGTTTTGCCTTTTTATGATTGAGTCTGTAATGCACAAGCAATGCAGTTTCAACCCCAACTGTCCATCAGTCAACCTTCTACCAGCCTGTTTTTATGAAGAACGCAGGGACGCATGTTTAGAGGAAGGGAGAATGTTCCCCTGTTATTCTCCTTAGGTGCTGGCCAGAGGTTTATTTCCACTTGGGCATCATTTTGTTGGTTTTGGTCTATGGAATCTGAAGGATTCGGATTGAGAGGATGTAATCACCATGCCCTAGTGCCATGTTTATCCCTGTTGCTCCCACCCAGGACTGATAGCCGGGGTGCAAACTGAGACTGATTCCAGCAAAGACATTAAGTTACTCAATGAAAACCAACAAATTCATTAAATTTCTTTTCTTATCAGAGTTTATTTTCAAAAAGTGTGTGTGTGTGTGTGTGTGTGATGGATTGTGTCTGATGTTGTGCTTTGCAGTGAGTACCCCTTTAGCTCTCTCTCTTAATGGTCTGAGTCCTTGTCTTCAGATCGATCTTAATGAGCAAATAGGCCTGTTGCCAGGCAGATGGCACCATAACTGGGCTTCTGATAAATGTGACAAGCACTTGGATGTGGTGCCTTTCTCTTTATTCAGTATTCCTATGCAGACGATGACCTCTGGAGGAAGGGAGGACATTTGTGTTCTTTATGCATAGACTTTGCATCTAAAGTTAGACCAGGGCATACCAAGTATTCCTACCCTACTAGGCGGCATTTCCAGTTTTATCAGTGATTTTCGGTGACCTGTTATCATGGGAAAGTCGTGGTTCAGTGGGTAGTACTCTGGACTCTTGCCTGCATGGCGGGGAATCAATTCAGTTACAAATAGATCACCATGACAGGTAAAAATCCAGTTTTTAGTACCAGTTTTAACTCGGACTGCACGATATCACATGGTGACATGCTTGCAATTATATGGCGCATGTACAATAATCACCAATGCTTTAGATGACGTGTGAAACATATGTCTGGATGCCAGCTTTTTGGTACTATATGGGCGTTTACTTACACCCACAGTTTGGTAAGCTGATTGGTAGTATACATATAATATTAGTAATCTGTAAGAATTCAGCATGTTCTTATGTTTAATAAACGTGTGGGACTATAAGTGGCAAGAAGTGCCAGAACAGATGTGTTTTACCTTGTTTATCATGTTTATCTCCTCATTTGAAAAATGTTGTGGTTGCTGAGCTATCCCTCTATTCACCACAGCTTCAGTGCTTATTGCTTCCATGATTTGTGAATCATGAACTGCATCCAATCTTGTTTTACTTGTACAATGACAAATAAAAGATTCGGATTCTTATTTACCAAAAACAGTAATATTTGGCGTGCTCCGCTAACCGAGTTTAATAAACATAAGGATATGCCGAATTTATACGAATTAACAAATGCCTGTATAGTACTGTAAAGCTGGCGTGCGGACGTACGTTTTCTTACATCAGCTAAAGCAATGGTAATTATTGCACATGCGCTATATAATTGTGAGTACATCGAGATGTGATATTGTGCAGACTTGGTTTAAACGTAGGTTAATGTAATTATGTTAGTCGCATTTGTTACAGGTAATATATCTGCCTAGTTGCACATGGTCCGGTTTTACGGGGCTGACATGCGCCAGTCTGGCATTTGGCAAACTTTGGATTCTGTAAGGTAAACGGACATCTAGACATGTGTACTACAGAGTATAGTTTCATATCTGTAGCAAGAAACACCCATATAGCCTTTTTTTTTTTTTAAAGCTTGGTCTGAATTTCACTTCAAAAGTGGCTTAAATGCCACAGGTAGACTGTATGAACATTCAGGCCAGGATCATACTTGGAAATGGCCACACTGTGGCATGCTGTAGTGCCAAATCATGTGTGACTGAATGTTCATTCGTCTTTTGCCAGGCAACTGGGTACTACTCTTGAGCGATATGTCGATATTATCATGGCAATGCTTGGCAGCCTTAACTACCAATATCAACTTTTGCTTTGAAACAATAACCATCAAACACGTGATACACCCACAGTGAATACAACAAAGATGGCTGAGCTGGTCATGAAGGAAATTACTAGATGGTTATCTTGCTTGTTCTAAACCTTTGCTGCTTGTAGTTAAAGCCACGTTCATATATTAACTCCAGACATTTTCCGGTGAATTACTCAAGTCTGGACATTTCAGTTGCCCTTCCACACATGTAGGACACCACTGAAGACTTTCTGCGTCAGAGGTGTTTACAACAACTAGAAATATTCCGGTCCATACACAGGGTGACATTAGGTTGCAGCAGGCAGGACATAATATATCCTTCCACAATAATGACGGTTTCTGCTTTAATATCAGTTCTATATTTGTTTGGACGTACCTGCAGTATCAACGAAATAATAGAAAGCCATTTACAGGCATGAAGCAGCTACATATTCTTTTGTTTTTGTACCCATGGCATGATAGAAACGTCATTGACACGCCCACTTACTCGCATTGAATTCTCCAGAAAATTCCCTGCTCCATTCACATCTGAGGATCAGTCGAAAATTATCCGGACTTTGTATTATGGATCTAGCAGGGTAAAGTCTATTAAATGTCAACACAAGTGTTTCAGACATTTTTGTTTACATATACAGTCCCCCTAGGTAATGTCTAAGACAGTACCGGGTGGCAGTGCATGTCTGAAAGGGGCTTAAAAGTGACATCAGCTAAATGCTCCCTTGTGGCCAAATTCAGCTATTTTTGTTAGTGGCACTTTTTTAAAGTAATGCAAACAATAACATCCTCTATCGCGATATTATTAAAATACATTTTAGCAAGTTTGAAAACTGAATATCGCCAAACCCTACTGGGTATCTTAACGCTAGGCCTGGGGGTAGTGCTGTATAGCAGAACTGTTCTTAATATCACATTTATGAAGTGTGGTATGGATGTTATATTAAAAACACAAATTTTACTAAAACTAACGTGCATACAGTACGCTAGGTAGGGTTGTTGTCGTTAATGAAAACATTTTCACAAACTGAAATGATACAAAAATAAAAAAACAACTTAACGAGAACTAGAAATATTGCTTCTGAAACTAACTGAAATTAAATAACGGAAAGTATTTGTCATTTGCTTTTTATCATTTTAAAATACTATTTAGCTAAAGTAATGATTTATCTTTGGGTCTTTTTCTCAAAGTGCGATCAATATTTTAGTAGCCCCGGTGCTGCCCAGGTTACAAACCGGAGAATTTGCCATCTCTGATACAGTGCTAACTGACTAAGCTACACACGACCCCCTTATTTATAGATTAAAGACTTGATGCATTCAGGCCAGGGGTGGCTAGTCTTACCCACAAAGGGCCAGAATATAGCAAGTTTTTTGGCTAACCTTTAGGTCAGCTGTTCAAACCCAGGTGTGGAATCTTCAGCCAATCAGTCCTCTAATTGGTAATCCAATTAGGGAGTTGCAGTGAAAACCCAATGGCCCTTTTTGGATCAGATTACCCAACCCTGATTCAGGTATATTTAGGCACCCATCTGCGAGAGTTATATTTGTCAGTGAATAAATTCTTCACGTTGTTTATTAAAATAGTGTTTAATGCTATAAAACTACGTTTTATATTCCTGCTTCCTAGCAACTTAAAAGTGGCAGTCTCTCTGAGAATGTCTGATGGTAGCAATGGCTCCCTCTGGTGGCGGGTGGATTCTTCTGTCGTTGAAGAGCATAGATGTGTAGGGGAGTATCGAAGCATTGGCCACTTGTCGGCAGGTTGCAATAGCTGAGTTCCCTGTGGACAGGGGCTATATTATTGTGATCAAGAGCTCCCGGCAGTTACACTTTGTAATGTTGTTGCGTTTTCGAGTTGGCTTTTTAATGTGTGTCAAATCCACATCTGAACAAAAGTAAGGACAGAGAAAAACAATTAAACTATTTTGCCGTTCAGTTTTACACTTGATAAAGATTCAGAAGGCTTCGTCTCCCCATTTTACTGGACAAGCCATCATACAATCATCATATGTCACTGGTTTAGAAAACACGTTGCAGTAAAAAGTACATTCCAGTGAATTATTGTGACAGCGTAAGATGCACAATATTTTCAATGTAAATTGACTGCAACGTAAATTCGGAGGAAATGAGGAAGTATGGTCGTAATTGCAATGCCCGTTTGTTCTCGTTTTTAAGTGAGCGCCATTAGATCGTATCGGGTTTGGGTGCATCTGCTGTACCCTGTAGCATGTTCCACCGCGCGGCCGAGCTCTGAAGCCATAGCTCCTTCGTAGGGGGCTGTCACAGTGACTTCCTAGGAAGTGGTGACACATCGCTGTCATCTGTGTGACTCCATGAAGCTTTCTGAAGGCAGCCTTCCGGCCCATTCGCTGTCTTATTCTGTGATCCTGGTAAGTAACTTCCTAACTAAGGACACCGATAGGTCTTTTATTCTGCAATACTTACATTTTTAGGCAATTAAAAAAACTTAAGCTGTTGATTGACGCGATTTTGTAGCAGGAGAAAATGAATGCCCGTGAGCCTGGCCTTAAGCGGCTTGCCGACCCAGTGGGCGTGTGCCTCGGACCGGTGCCTCGGGCGTTACCGCGGGGCCCCGCCGGATAAGACGTGTATAAGCGGACGTTTCTGCGGCGGCACGCAAACTGCCAGTTAGTCCGTTTCAGTCCGACTTCTGCCTGCTTTTTCGATTATATTTCTCTGACACACGAAGAAGAAAGGCAGCCTTGATTCTTGTCGTTATATACATAGAATATGTTTAAGAAGTGATACTAAATATACTTTATTTTTCTTAAAAACAGAAAAAAATGGTACTGAGCGCTTCCATAAGTTTATATTTAGCCTTTTGATGTTTTTTCCTGAGTCCGGCGCCGGCTGCAAACTGCAGCACCCGTCCTGGCCAGGAGGTGGCGCCAGCCGCCTTCAGCCTCAGACCAGTTTTGCCCGCGCTTGAGTGGCTGTGGTTTCTGAGTCCTGCAGTAAATTCAGCGGATCTGACTCTGTATTTCTGCAGTGTCATGAAGTCGGACACCACTCGGGGTTACCTTGCTCTCACTAGAGGCCACTGCAGCGAATTCAATAACCGACTCGGCTGATGCAGACCATGCAGTCACACTGTGCACGCAGCTTCCTGCCTAGATTAACGCTATATTTTGTTACGTGATCCGTGCTGCTGCCTGGGCACGTCGGCGCCTCCGATAACGCTGCGTTTGGCGTCACCCCGGGGCCGGGGGAAGGGGGCTCCGCGTCCTATCTCCGGGCGGCTTGGTGCTGTTGGTACCTACCGCTCTGTTCGAGTGTGATCTGTCTCTGTCAATGCAACTATCAGCACCGTCATGCGCTTTAAAACCCCAGATTGCACTGATACTAATTTTAGTATAATTAAAACACGACTATTGTCACTCATTGTCGTTATTATTCCGATGTGTTTATTCATACGCCACGCCAGCCTTGTTTTACTTCTCTATACCGTGTTCTTATTACTTTGCAAAGTATGCACACAGACATGCAGCGGATTTAGCAGCAGTTTGCGTATGGGTGTCCATACGCATTCAGCAGTATTTAATGGGTTTTGTAGAATGCCTAATTCAAAGGAAACCACACACACACACACACACACCTCAGGGTGAACAGTACAATGCTATCCAGCATTTCTGTAGGAAATCTACCCTTTCCTGCCACTTCAACAATAGTTGAGGACAGGAGAGGAGGGAAGTCTCTATATTGATCACGGCAGAACTAAACCTTTCTCCCTCCATCTGTGGCTTGAGAGGTTAAGAGGATATCCTGCTGGTGAGGAGTGCCTTAGTCTCGCTTGGTATAATGCAATGTATGTAATTCACTTAAGAGTGAACAATATCGTTTTGTCAGCGGAGCATAAAAATTCCTCAACTGGTCTTGAGGAGTAGAATAACGTCATGGGGCATGTGAGCTGGTTCCTCATCCCAGCAGGAACTAGCTCTCTCTTTACCTGTGCTTCTTAGGGGCGGGGCCAGACTCGGGGCAGGGGATGAAGTGGGGCGAGGAGGTGTACTGGGGCCGCCTTGTGTGTGTGTGTGTGTGTGTGTGTGTGGGGGGGGAAGAGGCAGCATCGCATGTGGCCATACCAGCGAGCGAGCAAGCGAGCGAGTGAGCGAGAGAGAGAGAGAGAGAGAGTGTGTCTTCCCATGGCTGGCTCTGTATAAGTTCCTCTTCAGGAAGAGGAGAGGCTGAGACGCATCGGTGGCATCGTGCTTCATCCCTGGGCTTCCCCATGCTCTCGCACTGCACACACATGCTCGCACACACATGCTCGCACACACACAGAGGCAGCAGCTCGCAGGGGAGATGGAGAGTCTTAGACTGAAGGAGCTGTCTCACTCTGACCTGTACCGGCGCAGACAGGAGCGGCCAGCCAGTTTCGGGGGTGCCCAGGACAGACGGAGGTGAGCTGGTGGGGGACAGCGGAGGCAGTGATCTCACCGTGAGTGTGTGAACGTGAGCGTGTGTTGTAGTGTGTGTGTGTGTCCGCACACGTGTGTGCGTGTGAGGAAGGAACACTCGGCACTCCTGCAGCAATAGACCGGCCATTTGGGGTAAAAGGTTTTTTTTCCCTACTGAAATCGTATCTGAAAGGAGAAGTGACTACCTGTGCGTGTGTCTCCAGGCCACAGTGTCGTGCTGTTGGGCACCGATCTCGTGGCGATTAGCGCTCCTGGTATTCCCGGAATGCCGGGCATGGGCCCAGGGCGTCCCCAGTGCCGTTGGGTGGGAGAGAGAGTGGCTTTCCTTCCTGCCCCACATGGATGTGCTTCATTTTGGCCGTCCTGTCCCCTGCGTTCCGCGGCCGACAGGCGGAGCAGCCCTGCCGAAGCCGTGCCATGGGGTGTATGCAATGGGGGGTAGCCGGAGCCGTGCCATGGGGTGTATGCAATGGGGGGTAGCCGGAGCCGTGCCATGGGGTGTATGCCGTGGGGTGTAGCCGGAGCCGTGCCGTGGGGTGTAGCCATGCCATGGCGTGGAGCCGGAGCCGTGCCATGGGGTGTATGTCATGGGGTGTAGCTGGAGCCGTGCCGTGGGGTGTATGCCATGGGGTATAGCCGGAGCCGTGCCGTGGGGTGTAGCCGTGCCATGGGGTGTATGCCATGGGGTGTAGCCGGAGCCGTGCCATGGGGTGTATGCCATGGGGTATAGCCGGAGCCGTGCCGTGGGGTGTAGCCGGAGCCGTGCCATGGGGTGTAGCTCAGGCCACCACCTTTACAGGGAGCTCGTTATTTCCTTTTGCAGATTATTTCTCTGTATATGTGGATTTAGGTTTTTTTTTTTTTTATAGATTGCCTCCATTTTTATCCGTAAAGCGGCCGGCCGCCTGTATGATGCGTTTGATATGTGTGCTGGGAGCCGCTCTCTGTAAGTGTCCCGTTCAGCAGTGACACACGGACTCTCTTCCTAGCCGTGCGTTTCCTATACGGCCTGTATCCGCTTTTCTGGGGAAATGGAAAACTCTGTCACAACAGGCAAGCTTTGTCCCACAACGGGGGGCTGCGAATGGAGAAGAGAAGAAGGAAATCACAAAGATGGTGCCAAACACATTTATTAACTGAGAGAACCTGTTACATTACTTTATTAACATTGAGAACCTGCTGTCCTTAAGCTGCACCTTTAGTACAATTTTAAAGCTTAAAAAAGCACTGGTATCTTTATTCTACGGGTGCTGTGGAGTCATCTTGATTTACTGTCAAATATTGGCCCAGTCCTGTATATTCTATGGCTATAATGTTGTTTTTTGTTGCATTATGCCGGTTATTTTTGTATTCCCTCCCACTCATAAAGGTTCTAATGGTGTGAAATTCAGTTCAAGGAAACAAGGTTTGGAGTTGTGGTTGGCTCTGATTTACCCAGAGGGTTTATACATGTGGCTGGTGGCTCTTTGCTGTTGCTCTGCTTCTGCAGACTTGTATCTTGCCTAGAGCTTCTTTCTTGTTTTTTAAAACAGGAATTGGAGGGACTGAAAACACTGTCATGCTTTTGCCTGATCATTTTTTGAGTAATTTTCCTGCAGTAAAAACAAAAACATCCCACGATTTCCTCCTGAATCCAGTGGCTACTTGGCAGGTATGCTTTGCTCAGGCTCAGTTGCTCTGGAGTTACCTCCTGGTGCTGCAGCCTTACATAAGACTGAGCCTGTCACCTGTCACACCCCCGGGAGGATAGCGGTGGAGCTCGGCTGATGTTATTCTTGCCGTCTTGGCATGGGAGTGCTTAGTGTTGTGCTCTTGCCAAGGGAGTGCACAAGCTTTAGGGTCCCACAGTGTTGGCGTGACATTATTGCTCACCAGGAGGGGAAGTTGGCCTTAAGAAGATAAGCCTGGCTGAAAGCTGCTGGATGCACGATGTGACTCTGCAAACCAAAAACATTCTCATGTCTCATATATTAAAATGTGCTTTGAGACCAGGGTGGGGATGAGTTGTGCAAGAGTTGATGTCGTAACTTCATTGTCCGCTGCTTGCTAAAGTGTTCAGCGTGTGTCATCTTTCTGCATTTGCTGCCTGCTGGTGAATCACTAGTGTGAAATACTCCGGTGTGAACATCTCTGATGTCGCTAAGCTATAACATTCTGGGGATGTTCAAGTTGTATAGTCTGGAATTTGACCTAATGGTTCTTGATACTGAAAAGCAGACTTTTATAATGAAAGTGAGGTTTGACCTCATTAAAGCATGACTGGAGACTGGTGTGAACAGATGTTTCTGCTGGGGCCACAGCCGCCCTGATGTTTAATAATTCTGGATGCCTTTATTATCCAATTCTGATTGTAAAAACAAAATGACACCCAATGTTTAGTCTCACAACTCAGAACCAACACCCCTACAGCTTAGAACTGTTGCTCATTAATCCCCAGTTGACACCCATGGGAGCTTTACTTACACAAACATGTTCTGAGGGCAGAAAGAAAAATGATTGGTTTGGAGAGCGAACCAATCAGATCTTGTACCATATGTCAGACCGGCCAATCAGATGTCTTGGTCGGATCTCTTCTTGGACACACCTCCTCTACAATCTGATTGGTTATCTTGCTGACCCAATCGTTTTTCGTTCTGCCCTCAGAACATGTCTGTGTAAGTAAAACTCCCCCGAGCTCAGTTGACTGGTTGGTCACTCACACATCTGTCTACTTAACCCTAACCCTCATCACTGTTCTGATTATGTGTATCTCCTTTGACATGCTTCTTCTCTTGACCCTATTATGAGCTTGCCTTTCTGGCCTTGTCCCTTATGCTGACTGAGATAGGCTTCTGATTCCCAGCTCCCCTTATGCAATTGGATGATGGTTAAAGTCTCTGGAGGCAGGCTGGGATACCAGTGATCTATGCCTCCACAATTAGCAGGGAGGGCCGTGCTTTGCCCGAGTGGGCAGCATGACACAGTGTTTCCTGGGAAAGGGGAAGGCCTCCCCAGCCACACCCTGGAAATGTGTGTCCTGGAAGCCTTTGGGGCAAGGAACCTAGTATGGAGGTGAGACTGTCAGCTGAGGGGCATCTGTTTGCGGAAGTGCCAAATAGCAGGGAGCTATGTAAGAGTCCTCCTCTGCGGAACACACACAAAATGGGTATCAAGAGTAAGGCTGATAGGAGTGTGTCCAGTGTGGGGACAAGTCAGAAACATGCTGAGCAGTTGTATCACCACTGCCAGTGGCAGAATCAGAACCAGAACCTTCTTTAGCCTTCATTGGCGGTAGGTCATCTTCTGTGATGGTCTTTTCCAGAGACTATCCATGACTCTAATACGGGTTATGTTCTGCTGGCTGCTTTGGGGGGGTTTATTCCCTAGTTTGCATATTGCATAACCACATTGTAAGTTTGGTTTTCCCCCTACTTGTTGGATGTGGTTCAGTGTTAAATACACAGCCCCAGCTGTGGAGCTTATGGAGCCAGAATTATCCCAAGATAAAGTATTCCCAAGCAGTGGTGTCACTTTTCTCAGTGACAGTGACTCGGTTAAAGATGAAATCCCAGTGTGTTTTAGTGGGTCTCCCTGGGATGTTTGGCCAGTCCCACCTTGTTTTCTAAGGAAGTCAATAGGGGTGCTTTTAATTTGAAAGGGCTTGTCCATATGTTACACAGAGAGAGAGAGAGAGAGAGAGAGAGAGAGAGAGAAAGCGCCAGCCGTATTAGTGTAGGGTCAGGGAAAACTCATGCAGTCTGAAGCAGACTTTGTAGGACATCTGGCCACCTTTTCTGAGGGTTTACTTTGGGGAATACCAGCCATGGATGTTCAGCGTCGGAGGATCCCTCCTGTGATCCCTGAAAACGGGGTCGCCCAGGTAGTGGTAAATGGCATGTCTGTTGTAGAAGGAGGGGAGGCGGAGGTGCCAGTCTCAAAGTCCCAGAGGAGACGCAGCGACATCAAGGTTTATAAGGAGTTCTGTGATCTCTATGCGCTTTTGTGAGTATCTACCTGAGCACCATCTGTTACTGCTATATTGTCTCCTTCGTTCCTGAGTTTAAAAGCTTTATTAAAAGTCGTATTCAAACTCTGATCAGCTGTTAAGTTCGTACCATGAGCTTCTTCAGAACAGTTTAAGAGACAAAGCGTTTTTGTAACTGTCTGGAAGTTTATGAAATGAGGATTCGGATGCCCAACTTGAATAGCTACATGTATTCGATGTAGAAAGGACCCTTCATACAGCTGGGTCTTGGCTCGCAAAAGGACTTCTGGCATGTTCCTTCTTTCTCAGCACCTACCTTTTGTGCATGTAAAATTCCCCTGTGAAGCAGCACCCATGCATTGGCTTCCTGCAGACGTGAACAACAGGAACAAGAGTAAGTTAAATGCCTAAACTACTGGAACATGAGCTCATAGGGAGCGGTCAATGTATTGTAGACCATATCAGGCAAGCGGGAACTTTGTGTGAGCTGCTGATCTTAAAACAACCATGCCTTGTTTTCAGAATGATTACCCTCCTCTATGAAGCACAAGTCTCTCATTTTTGCAATGTACTGCGAGGGCTTATTTCTCAAAATCGCTAGATAGACCATTGTCCTTGTACAGGGTATGACTGCTGATGTCTGGTGCAGCTGGGTAACTTTTCCTATATGTGTACAGCAGGCAAAAACATATTTGGTCTAGGAATCCTAGACGAATAGTGCTCAGTGTGTCCTCAGGAAAGAAACAGCCTGGACTGGAAGCTGCTCTAGCAGATACGCACACGCAATCAAGGCCTTTTTGGTGCTGTTGAGTGAAGGAGAGCTGGGTCTGTGCTTGGACAATTAGCAAGTGGCTTGAAGCGGATGTCCGTTTTCATCGATAGGAGGACGCCGATGCACACAGTCACCCAGTTGCTGGCTTGTCTCTGGTGGCTTTGATCAGAAGGCAGGGCAGAAACTCCTGACCTGGATACATGGAAATGCCCAGGGGCTTGTCATTTCCTCTCCGTGCTCTTGTTTGCCGGGGAGGGGCAGCCTGCTTGAGTCTGCTTCCGTTTTAGCTCTTCGCCTTGTATGATGGGTGAAGGTAGTTATTAGAGTGTATCAGAAGATTCCTGCACTACGGCCTCATTTCTTACACTCTTCAATGCCTCTTACTTCAGCCCTTCCCAGTAAATCGCTTGTTGACATCATCGTCTGTTAGTCGGCTCCTTATGTTGGGAATACAGCAGTTCTTTGTCCACATGACTTATATTTAACATGAAAAATGTTAAAAAGGAAAAAAATACAGGAGAGATTTTGTTTGTGATGCCCCCCCATAGAATTTATTAAACATGAACTCTTCTTCCAGCCCCATGGCTCCTAGAGAAACTTTGTTTGGTTTGGAAATATGACCATTTTCCCTTGGTCTCATCCAAATAAGATGGGCGGAGCTTCTCCTCTTGTAGCACACTCTGTGCTTGTGTGTGAGCTGAAGGTGAGCCAGCTCCTAACTCTGAGGCTTTCTGGTTGACTGGTCTGTCTGTGTAATAGTGCAGTTTGTTTGTGCTCATGGAGGCCAGGGGAGCAGGCTGTCCCTGATGGAGCCCGACTAATAGCACTCTGCTAGTGAAACACAACCGCGTTAATGATGCACATGTGGGTGGCGTTAGGGAGTCCCTGTTCCTTTGCATGTGGGAAAGACATCATTCCCTGGAAAGCGTGTCAGCGCTCCCGTGAAAAGAGGCTGGTCCTCCTCTACTCCCACTTTTGTTTAGAACAACAAGAATTACACTGAATATAATGGCCGGAAGTGTGCCCTGGAAAAGGCGACGGGTCAGCCTGGCCCCTCCAGGGCCGTGGGTTCGAATCCAGCTTTGCGTCTATGAGATTTCCATCTTCCCCAGGCCTGCTGTGACCCAGTGCTTGCCAAGTGGTTTTGGAGCGCTGGATGAATAACAGCAGAAGTATGAAAGATCACCGGGAGGGTTTTTTCCCTGTGCCCCTTTCTGCAGCAACATGGCAAATGCCCTGGCGAATGCCACCTGTGAGCGCTGCAAGAGCGGCTTCGCCCCGGCGGAGAAGATCGTGAACAGCAACGGAGAGCTGTACCACGAGCAGTGCTTTGTGTGTGCCCAGTGCTTCCAGCAGTTCCCCGAGGGGCTCTTCTACGAGGTGAGGCCTCCCGGCGCGGCCGTCTGCCTGCCTGCCTGCCCGCCTGCCCGCCTGCCGCGTCCCCCCTCTGCTAACCTGAGCTCTCCTCGTGCAGTTCGAAGGCAGGAAGTACTGTGAGCATGACTTCCAGATGCTGTTCGCCCCGTGCTGCCATCAGTGTGGTGAGTTACTCGGTGAAGCAGGCCGCTGCTTCCTCTCCATTTCCAGGTTCGCAGAACATGTACAAGGTTTAGAACAGAAAGTGGGAATGGCCGGCTGGACTTTGCATCTCTGGGATTGTTGGTGATGTTACTGTATTGAAGGCCCACATACAGCTGAATGATTTCAGTTGAAGTTAAAAATGCAAGTGCAGAAACAAATGGCTATTCATAACAGTAGAATACAGTCACCCCTGTTTAAAAAAAAAAGTTTATAAGAAAAGCCACAAAAACGGGTGTCTTGGTTAATAGGTTTGTAAAACAAACTGCGAAATATGTAAATATTGCATTGTATTAGTAATCTTCAGGGATTTTTTTTTTTGGACTGCCATTCAGTAAATGATCACAGACTGAAGCAGTCAGGCTTCAGAATAAAGCAGAGACTCAGAAATGCTCTCAACCCCAGGCCTTAATCCCCGTGGTGCTCTAGCCCGGTCCACAGTGTATGTCTGGCGTGAGTTCCTGCTGCGCCAACCCCCCCCCCCGACTAAGGTCTTCCCTGTGCCCCAGGCGAGTTCATCATTGGCCGCGTCATCAAGGCCATGAACAACAGCTGGCACCCAGACTGCTTCTGCTGTGATATCTGCCAGGCTGTGCTGGCCGACGTGGGCTTTGTCAAGAATGCCGGCAGGTGTGTAGGGCTCTTTGGGTGTTACAGTATTACATCACGACTACTATATAACCATGTCATGCCCCTACCAGGCACCTGTGCCGTCCGTGTCACAACCGGGAGAAAGCGAGAGGCCTGGGCAAGTACGTCTGCCAGAAGTGCCATGCCATCATTGACGAGCAGCCGCTCATCTTCAAGAACGACCCCTACCACCCCGACCACTTCAGCTGCACCAACTGCGGGTCAGTGAGCTCAGGGCCTCAGAGCTGCCCCGCAGGTCATCGCTTCTGCAGTCTTTGTAATTGACTATGTCTGGGATTAAAGCTGGAGGACATGTCCCTCTTGTGGTCGTCCCTTTGACTCTGGGTGTTTAGCATCCAAATCCACCAAGCCTTTGATCAAAAGGTCACTTGAACACATCTCAGGGTCGGTAGAGTGATTTCACGATTTAGGCCCCTTCAGCAAAGGTCTTAACTCGCCGTTGCTCCAGGGCCTGTCTGACCCTGATTTCTCCAAAATAAATAAAATGAGTGTAATTGTAGTAATTGAGGGGGTGTGTGCGCTTAGGGTCTACAGCCGCCACCCTCATCCATCTGGTCACTGTGGTGAGAATGTGCTGAGAGGAAAAAGTAGCTTGACATTGTGCAGTTTGCAGACAAAAGCGTGCCGCATTGATTTTAGAGTAAGTGGGAGCCAGTCAGGTGCAGAGATTCTGAAACCCCCTTCATCCTCCTTTTGGCCGCAGCAAGGAGCTGACGGCGGATGCGCGGGAGCTCAAGGGGGAGCTGTACTGCCTGCCGTGCCATGACAAGATGGGCGTGCCCATCTGCGGGGCCTGCCGGAGGCCCATCGAGGGCCGCGTGGTCAATGCCATGGGCAAGCAGTGGCACGTTGAGGTGCGTACCCCGTTCCTGTAGATCGCTGGGTCCGTCCAGCACCCAGGCATGGTGAGCCTGGAGGCTGTCCCGGGAGCCGCGGGCCTCGAGCCTGGAGGCTGTCCCGGGAGGCGTGGGCCTTGAGCCTGGAGGCGAGGGGTGCGGTTGTTTAAACATGTTTTTCT
>JAODKN010000001.1:35157104-35173946 GCA_026774425.1 Petrocephalus zakoni
GGTGCCCATACATACTGTGGGAAAGCCGGGATTCATTAACATGCTAAAAGTTTTACACCCGAAGTACGTGCCTCATTTTTCTTAACACTGGCAGTTTTTCAAAAGCTTTCTTTTGCAACATGTCAACCCCAATGGCATCAAGTATTAATTAATACCAAGCTGACATGATAAAATTGTTGTGTTTCTACTCTTATTACAATATTACTTATTACTTTTATTTATAAGTTTGAGGGTGTATTGTGTTGTTGCCAGTTTTAAAATAAGCTATAGAGAAAGCTTTCTAAAAGTGTTTACAATGGCGTGGTCTGCCATCTCACTTACAAGCATCTTTCATGGCTTGTCAGATTGCACTTTAACCCTAAAGTAAAAAAAGCTAAATTATAGTTAAAACTTGTTTTGAAACATTTATTTGTCATCTGCAGTTTGATTTTGAGTAGGGGAGGGGAAAATCGATTTAAATCGGAAATAGTTTTTTTGTGAAAAAATCTGAGATTTTGTTTTTAGGCCATATCGCCAAGCTCTAGTTGCGGGTGTCACAGTGCCGTTGCTGCTGACGGGCCTGCTGACTGCCGTGAGGCTCAGCAGGTCGCTGCTTCAGATCCCTGGCTCGGAGGAGAGATCTCATTGTTGGGTCTTGGCATCTGCTAAGTAGATAAAAATGCGCAAAAGGATGGGGAAGGTGTGATCTCACTGTGCTGTCCTTCGTGTGGCTGCACGTGGGCCCTGTTACCACTTCGTGACTGGCAAGAGGTTGGATTGCAGAGTGGCTTTTCACGCTGCGTGTGGTTTGTACCTAGGAACAAGTTTGTGGAGTTCGACATGAAGCCGGTGTGCAAGAAGTGCTATGAGAAGTTTCCCCTGGAGCTGAAAAAGCGGCTGAAGAAGTTGGCGGAGACCGTGGCCCGCAAATAGTGATGGGGCCCTCGAGAGCCGCTCCCCATGCTGGAGTCCCTGTGGTACATCACTGCAGAGAATTTAAACGATGGCTTAGGTGAAAATGTTAAAGGTTAAAGTTTAAGTCTGCACTAAAAACCATACTAAAGCCCATTCTATATCTTAAATGTTGCTATAAATTTTAAAATTGCGGACCATCTTTTCATGTATGATTCCACGTTGGTACCCGTCCTTTTTAGTAATATGATGATGATTATTATTATTATTATTATTATTATTCTTAGAGAACGGTGTGGTGTCTGAACCTGATACTGTGCATGGATCAGCTCATACTGTATCAGTGCACTGCTCTGCATATTTTGTGCATGTTTTATATTTGTTTAACCCCCCCATGCCTTATATTCTGTCTAATGCAGGTTGATTATTGATATGTATGCAGTCTGCAGTCTTAATGCAATTATAATGTACAGGATTTTGACAAGCACTAAGAACTGAATTCCATATTGTTCACACGGTTATTTTCATTGCTCATCTTGAGTGCAATCCAGACTACACTGTGACCCTCATGGACCAGAGCTGCACTCCCCCGGTGGTGCTAAATACTGGCCAACTGAGTAGGTCTTGAGAGCATTTTGTCAGGGGGTAGGCCAGTCTGCCCTCGTTTGTCACTTGAATTTTTCTTCATACAAAGCTTAGCAGCTTTGGTGAATTTAAAGTCTGGAGGTATTGACCTAAAAAAATTTTAATGATTCCTTTTAAAAGATGACATTTAACTGTCATGGCTTTGGACCCTAGTAATCTGTCCTGAAATTTTCGTACATGGGAATATTTGTCACAGATTTTGTTGTTTAAATTAACCAAGGTTTCCTTCTGAAGAGCTCGTTTTAGAATTTAGCATAACGTATATCACACATATAATGCACATTCCACTACGGTATGTTAATGTCTTTACAAAAATGCACACTGTGCACTGCAGTTAGAATAAACAAATATTTACTAATCGATGCCAGTATTGAAATGTATATCCAGCTATTTAATGTCCTGCATGTTTGCAGCTCTTAATGCCACTGGATGTTCCTGTATTTCCTGCCTTAATTCTGCACTGCACTCCTCACTACTTTTCTCTGCTTTTGTTATCCAACTTTGATGTCCCAATAAAGAGAAATTTGCATTTTCACATAGCAAGAGTTAAATTTGTTTGGATACAGTGTTTTCCTCAGTGTGAAATGTGATTTTCACATTTGGGTACACTTAACTACCATTTAAGTGAATGCAGATTTGTTTTATATAAATCATACATAATGTGCCATAGGGGAGTGAAACAGTCACTCAGTGGTTGTGGACTCTAGCATCACAGCTTGAGGGCTGAGGTTTTGAATCCTGTCCCTAGTGTTGACTTAATAGGATTTGCATGTTGTCCTCATATTTGCACAGTAAATATGGGGACAACATACACCCCCCCCCACACACACACACACACACACACACACACACACACAATGTTACACTGGTATTCCATGTTGGCGTCGTCATATTTTCTCGGACAACTCATTTTATGTATAGCTTTACCATCACATGTTCTTTTAAGTTATTGATACCCTAACATATCACACAAGGCCTGGAGTTAAAATCATATTTCTACATCAGGCACAAGAGCACAAATCTTGGCTATCTTTCAGAGAAAAGGTATTTTAGTGCACTCCTCCGCCCTGACAATGAACACCAGTTCACCACTGGGCTGTGTGCTGTCTTCCTTGTTGTACTCCCTCTTCTCTCATGGCTGCATACCTGCCCACAACCTCAATATAATCACTAAGTAT
Organism: Petrocephalus zakoni; assembly: GCA_026774425.1. Taxonomy (NCBI): domain Eukaryota; kingdom Metazoa; phylum Chordata; class Actinopteri; order Osteoglossiformes; family Mormyridae; genus Petrocephalus; species Petrocephalus zakoni. Next base: position 35,159,819 of record JAODKN010000001.1, read on the forward strand.
GCAGATGACACCACAGTGCTAGGACTGACAGTGCCATACGACTGTGTGGGAGGAAGTGCAGCACCATGCACGATGGTGCTCAGAAAACCGCTTGGTTGCCAATACCATAAAAACCAATGGAACTCATCAGTGATTTTGGGAAAGGAGGTGAGGTAGCTGCTCCAAACATCATCAATGGAGAAATGGTGGAGAGAGTCTCAACTTTCAAGTTCCTGGGCATCCACGGGTCAGAGGACCTGATATAGACAATGAACATCGCAGCACTGGTCATGAGAGGACAGCAGAGCCTCTTCTTTCTGAGATCACTCAAGAATGTTAACCTCAGCAAACATCTGCTTGTGACTTTCTACCATTGCAGCATTGAAACCATACCAACCTACTGCACCTCATTATGGTACATCGTCTGCAACAGCATGGGCAGGATAGCCCTGTCATCAGGGCAGCACAGAGGATCACCAGGACCCACCTGCTGACTCTGGAGGACACCCATGGCACTCAATTCCTCCAGAGAGCAACCATCACCTCCAGTGACCCAACACAACCGTCAGCACCTGTTTACCCCCCTGCCTTCGGGAAAGTGCTATAGAACTATTTACACAAGCCTTTCTGAACTCTGAGGAACAAAACGGCAAATACAAATAATGACACCATCACATACCAATTTGCATCTTGAATGAACCCATCTGCCACCCGGCGCCCCCCCCCCCCCCAAAAAAAAACCTTTACAATTTAAAGTGCTATTTATGTTTAACCACATTACTATTTTTTTTAATATGCACTGTACATTGGTTCACTATTCAGCTTTATACTGTACATCAATATTGTATATCTTTTTTTTCATTTTTTATTTTCTTTTTTATTATACGACGCAATATTAGCGGGAAAGCACGCAGACTTCGCTGTATATGTACAATAAAGATTCTCCATTCTGTTCTATTGTGTAAACCAATCTGCACTGCCCTCTAGTGGCCCTCTAGTATTCCTTAATTCACACAGGTAGTTTTTTCCCAAATATATATACGAAGCTGATAAAATAATATGTAAATATTAAAAGATTTAATTAAATGTATGCGCCGTATTCTCTGAAAGACTAAGGGTGATTATATATACATACGATTTCAGCGATATTTACCTTTAAAAACACAGTTATTGCCACACTTGAGCGAATCGTGGCCTTGTAGGAATGTCCTCTGACCACGTGACCGAGTGGGAGGGGGCTCCTTCCGGTCGCTGGTAGCGCTGCGTCTTTCGGCCGATAAGAAGGCTTAAAAGCACACAACTCACGTTTGCCCGTCTGGACCCATGCAGCGAAACGGAGTTAACGCGGACAGCTTCGTATACTCCCCCGCGGCGAAGGAGGTGAGCGAAAGCTGCCCTGGGGCTGCTCGGTGCCGCCCGCCAGCAGCAGGCCTCAGTGTCGCCTGAGAGGCGCGTATAAAACTGCCGGCTCGTTGTCACATTCAAAGCGGTTGTCGCGGGAAAGGCGACATACCGGGACGCTTTTGGGCGGCTTAGCAGTTGCAGCTGACCGGCTAGGCGCTGCTACTCCTCGGTACGATGAAATTATTTAAATTTTAATGAACATGGGACTCGGGTGCCCGGCTGGGATGGTCCTTAGTTGCCCGCTATTAACAAGGCAGAAGCTTGAGCATGATTCGGTCTGGTACGCCCAGAAGTGCTTGCTTTGCGCTGGTGTCCTGTGTCACTTTTCGAGTGTTTCCGATTTACAGGCGCCGGGGAAGGGCTTCTCGTTGGCCACAAAGTACCTTCAGGATGGTGATCTCGAGCTGGCCAAGAGGTGAGAGACTGTGCAGAAGCCCGGTGCTGGTCGAGCCTCCTGATGCTGCCGTTTTACCCACAATCCGATCTCTGTTTAGACACGTGTCAGCCTACTTGGCCGTGAAGGAGAGAGACCAGAAGGCACACACACTGCTGGGGCGGATCTTTGAGAAAGAGGGAGATGTGGACAAGGCTGTGGGCTGCTACAAGGTCTGTCTGTTTATCTTTGTGGGTAGGTGTGGGGTGGCAGTGAGTAGCCCATGAAGCAAAGACCATTCACAGATTTCACACGCAGCTTTGAGATTTCAGCTCCTCTAACTGCAAGATCGTGACTTTAGTACTTTTATCAGTAAAATGAGATGTGAGATACAGTGCTGCATTTGCTCTTGTCATTCTGATATTTTGGAGGAGTGCTCTGCATAAACCAGCCTGCCATCCTTTGGCTGTGCCCTACAGCGCTCTGTGGATCTGGACCCAAGGCAAAAGGATGTCATTCTCAGAGTGGCCGAGCTGCTCTGTAGCCTGCCGGAGACGGACAGCAGAGCGGACTTCTGGGTGGACAGGGCCGCCAAGCTTCTTCCGAACCATCATACTGTCTTCCTGCTGAAGGTGGTTTTATTTAAAGAAACTTACAATGCCCTAAACAATAATTTGGATTTATCATATCATTCCTGCTCATGCTTATTGTCTCATAACTCTTCTAATTTCCTTTGCTGCTGTAGGAGAAACTGCTGAGCGCACAGGGGCAGCGGGGCAGGAACCAGCTTTTTAACCTGCTAAAGTCTCAGCTGAAGGTGTGTCCAATTGACCCCTACAGCAACATGAGGCTGGTGCAGCTGTACTGTTCTGACGGGCAGCTGAAGGAAGCAGTTGACCACTGTCTTGCTGTGGGGAAGAAAATGGACATGCGGCACAACCTGGACTGGTACTCCACAGTCATGCAGACAATTCAGGTGTGCTGTTTTTGCCTTGCCTCATATAAATGGCCAGATTGGGAGTGTGTGGTTTAATGACTGGGCCGTCCCCCTTTCTCTCTTGCAGGAGTACTTGGCCCAGCCTCTTATGCTGTCCAATCACAGTTTGTGTTCCACGCTTAGAAGCGAGCTGCTCTTGGCCCACTGCAACTTGTTGAGACTGACTCTGTCTGAGCCAGGGGTGGAGCAAAGTGTGAAAGCCTTGCAAAGGTAGGACACCTGCTGGGCAGATTAGTAAGTGCAATTATGAGGCGTTGGGTGCTCTCCCACTGAAGTCCAGGAACCTAGTTCCTGGGCCATCTCGACCGGAATTTTTTGTAGTTCCTGGCCATTTTTGTCGCCTTACCACTGTTCCTGCTGTGAACTTTACTCTAAATTATAAAGGCTCATAGGGTAAAATTCACAAACTACTTTGCCTCAAAAAAAAAAAGGGGGATGAACATGTTGGGTTGGGTTTTTTCTTTTATAATCAGGCAGGGATTGGTCGTGCAGCTCACAAATAAAGGACATCCTGTATTGTTTTAAAATGACACACAGCACTTTGTTATATCTATGTGGGCCACGTCATGTTTCTAATCCATTATTAAATCTGGCCAGCAGATGGATCTTTTGTTTTCCATATAATAAAACCCAATGTAATGAGTTATTGTGGTGGGAATACAATGGAAGTTACTGGGTTATTGAAAATCATTCTTATTCAAAATTATTCAATATCATTCTTCCCATTTAAGTTTAGTTGGGAATTATTTTGAAAAATATGGTGTTTTGGTGTGGAATATTTATTGTAATGGCCAGAATGAACCATTTTTGTTTGGGACGCTTTCTGTCATATCTGCAGTTTTGACCAAGCCATGCAATCTGTGAAGATTGCATCAGGTGATACTGCAAACGAGCTTTTAAAAGTGCTCTCCGAGCTAAGAGGTCACCTCTACCTGTATGCTGGAGCGTTCCTCCTGAAGATGGTGCACAACAGGGAGTGTCAGAAGAAGCATGGGGTACAGCTGGCATCTTTGTGCTACATTTTAGCCTATCAGGTGAGCCTGTCAGGTGGCATATTTCTTCTGTTTTCAACTTCAGTTTTCAAATTGCTTCATTGTAATGTGAGCTGCATCCTCCTGCCCCAGGTTCCCAGACCGAAGAGCAGACCGTCTAAAGGGGAGCCAGCTGCCAGTCAGCTGTTGGATCACCTGGCCTGTGATCGTAAAAGCCAGTCTGGGCACATGCTTCTGAGCCTGGCCCAGCAGGGTGAGTGCTTCAAGGAGATTGTTGAAGACCTTGGCAATGAGCCTGGGAAGAAGCTTCTGCTTGAGGAGCTCTTTGGTGAGCAGGACACAGCGGGCCACTCCTTCATTGCCAACGACAACATCCGTGGTGTGAGCGCAGAGCTGCCAGAGATGCATGACCTCGAGATGCTGGATAGTGGTAAGACATCGACTAATGGCCCACCGTTAGCTCTACCGTGAGATCTGTTTCCAAAAATACGGAGGGGAGAAGCCCATATCAGCTGATCTACATTTTTATACTTTAAATGGAAATTTCACACAGGAATTGAATTCATGACATTTTTTTCTTTAGCCTCAGTCCAGTTGTGTGAGGAAAGCCTGCAGCAGCTGACCTGGCTGGGCCTGCAGTGGGAGAACTTGGGCCGCACACCTCGTTATGGGGACTGGCTCAAAAAACTGTTTCCCCGCCAGTGCCTGGAAACCTTCAAGCTAGACAGTAATGCCACTGAATCCATCTGCCTGCTTGACCTTGAGGTAATGCTTCCCCCGTTCTTCCGTCTCCCACCTCCTGCCCTTTCCTTGTAACTGAAGGTCTGTGACCCTCACATGAAGTTTGACTTCTTTTCTTCCACTGCCCACTGGTGATGTCATTATGGGGTCACCCCCCTAATGGCTCCCCTCTGGGGGACTTCAGTTGTATGTTTAATTTGCAGGTTAACAAACTGTGCAGTATTCCCCTTGTACCTGTACCTCAGGCCCATCCTGCTTTTACAGAAAAGGTTCTGAACTTTCGATGGTAGTGACACTAACTCACTACCATTCTATGGCGGCTGCCATAATCGTAATTACATTTCAAGCACTGCTCCCTCGCAGAATTAGCTGCCCACTGCTATGTTGCAGTTTCACATGTTTAAATGCAGAGGATACATTTCGTTGTTGTGTGCTGTGGCGTGTTAATAATGGGCACGGTAAGGTTTGTAATGGATTGTTTGTTTCTAAGATGGTCACTTTCTGCCTGCTGCCTGACATTTACCCCTGCTGGCCTGGCCTTTTATTTATTTATTTTTATAAGTGTAACAGGACCGTTACACTTAAACAGGGTGATGCAGCTGAGGAACTATATTTATATATTTTATATTATAAAACGTGGTGTTTGTGTGCAAGTCCACGTGGTTGCAGTACTGCAGCACTGGACTAATCACAAGCCGCCATACTACACCTGCTCATTTGGGCCACCTGTCTCTGGAGGCTCTGAACACTTGCCATTTGCTGAAAAAGCCATCAGCGCAGTTGGCTGCCTATGTCAGGCAGTGTTTCTGCTGTGCTTCTGTGTTAAGGCTACTGGATGTTGTCAGTATATTTAGCCCAAGAGACAACTGTCCCATGGAGGTCTCCCCACCGCCCCCCCCCCCCAATTGTCACTACCAGACTCGTGACCACACATTCCAGGGTAGTTAACCCTGTCATGCGTTATTCATGTGCATTATCACTCCTGCCAGTGGGGTTAATTTTTAAGTTGAAGTGCTTAGTAAACCCACATTCCAGGCATAAAACATGATGGGGGGAAAAAACATAAAATTATAACTAGAATCATAGTCCATATGGACTATAGTCCATGGTCCATATTGAATGGAGATTGTCCATAAAAAGCAGGTTAGTTTAGGACTCTGCCTAATCCTCGTGAGGGAAACTGACCCATGAGGTTTTGTTTCTAATCCAAGACTGGAGTCCTACTGAAGCGCTTTCCTGAATCTCTGTCGTAGGTGTTCCTGTGTGGTGTACTGTTTGCCAGCCCGGCGCTGCAGAACAGCCACGACGTGCTGCCACCCCACTGCTTGCCCATGCAGGTCATCGGGCAGCTGACAACGGAGAGACAGAGCGAATGGTGGGACGACGCTTGCTGCTTCATCAACCGGAAAGTGACGTAAGTTCCCACAGTGTTTGGACTGTACCATGCCACCATGATGCATAATGGGAGATGGTAAGGTGTTGCCTTGCCTTGTATTTGGGGCTTGCTGAATTTTTTTTACCATGGCATATTAGAATTTTTAAAGCATTTTATTAAATGTTTTCAAAGCTCTTCTGGTGCTGATGTCAAGCTTTGTAATAAAATGCTTCTCTAGTTTGTCGAACACAGCGAAGGTGCGGAAGAGCATCCAGTGTGGTCTGGAGACCCTGAAGGGGATAGGGAAGCGACATGGTCTGCAGCCAGCACTGCTTGTACACTGGGCACAGCACCTCAGTGACATGGTACATCTGCCGCTGCTCTTCTCCTGCCGCACCGGAGACATCCATTTTACGATGGCATCTCAGAAGTGTAATTTAGAACCTCTTACTGTGGGACTGTCCCTCTGGGATTTTTGCCTGTAGACAGAGCTAAATATAAATTCAAATTGGAATATTATAGACCAATCAGAGGTGGGCATTTTTACTGGCCCATGCCCAGATGAGCATTGGATTTCTTAAGGTTTTAACTCCATGAAATTTATTGGTAGAAACTGACCTGTGCTGATACGGCCGCTTCCACCTGTTTCCCAGGGTCACAGGTCCAGTGACAAGAGATCTTATATTGGCCGCAGTGTGCACTACTGGGATGTTGTGAAGCCCTTTCTTCTGGACATTAAGGCAAACCGGAGCATTCCTGAACCACTCCAGCCCTTATTTCCACACGTTCGTGATAAAGATATTCAGGTAATTTTTAGATGTCTTCCCAAAGTGCCTGCTAAGATTCCTCTGAAAGTTATTCCTGTAGTACTGATTTTGAAGCTGATCCTCCCCCAGGTATCTGCTGTCGTCGGGTATGAAAAAGAGGCAGAAACCGTCTTCGCAGTGCTCCAGGATATCGAGGGAAACGCAGAGCACGCAATATCTATTATGGAGTCCATCAAGAGTGTTTCTGCATTCTGGAATCTGGCTCAGGTGTGTCAGGCATGGCTGCCTTCTGCACAGACCTATGCTTATCACCAAAGTATGTTTACGATCAGGTGGGATACTCTTTGCAGATCTTTCAAAGGCGTTCTGAAGAGGCGGCTAACGGTTCAGAAAGAGCTGAATGTCTTCAGAAGATACGGAAATATTTAACCATGGTGTACCGAGCTGATGCTGCCGATATTGAGAAGGTGAGGCTTGCTGTGCCAACACACTAGTAATTTGATGTTCCTTGGAGCTGATTAGGATACATGGACACAAGCAGGGATTCAATCCTTAGGTTACAAAACCCAAACTCTGAACCATGACATTCTGCCACGCTGCCTGTTTCCTGAGCCCGTATCTGGTGTGCCTTGCTCAATGCTTAAATAATGACAAGCGCATGTGTGCAATAACGAAACGCCGTATGTGCAGCTGCCAATTTCAATGGAGGAGCTGATGGACTGGCTGAGCGAGGTCAGCCAGCAGCTGGGGGAGGGCACAGAGGCCCTGGAAGATGTGACCAGCTGCAAGGAGTCGCAGCCCAACATTGAGCCCTCTGATAGCTCTTCACATGTTGAGAGCTCCAGGTCCCTGGCAGCCAAGAGTGCAGTTTCACCCTCAAAAAGGCTTGTGGTATGTTGGAAGTATCAGTGTGCAGTGATGTCCTTAGTCGCTCACCATGCCTCACAGCCCCTACCCCAGCATTTTCTCTCTTGTTCTGGTTTCTAGGTCTTGCCTAAGACTCCCCCTCAATGGGCTGAGGACCAGACATCTGTGTTCCAGATGTTGTTCCAAGAAATGGAGGCCCTAACGGTTGGTATACCACCTCGAATTTACTTTTGAATGTCGTTTTTAATTCTCTGCGCCCTCCTGCAGGTTTAGCGCCTTCAATGTGGCACATTCTGTCCCCCTTGAGAATGGCTGTTAGCCTGTGGGCGGAACTTAGTGGGCATCATTTGTTCCCTGCCAGTTATTGCATGGTGCAGCTTGTGTCCTCCCAGTAGGAGAGAAGCTGTCAGATGTTGAGCTCTTGTCTCTGATTTGTACACAGAATGAGCTACACAACTGGTCTGGGTCTATGGCATCCACCCCCCCTCGGGCACCTGGGGAGGCCCCCACAGCGGAATCCCATGGAGGGTCCTTTTCACCGGCCCAGAGCTTCCACGGTGCCCCCCTCACAGGTGATTCACCAAGGCTGTTCATGTTCCGTTTTATCCCCAAAGGCAAACAGACTTCAGATGAACACAATCACCCATATTTCGTAGTGGTGTTGGATCATTGCAATATAGAAACATTATTTCTATTTTTATGGCTACGGCGAGGAGTATATTAAGAATGAATACTTGTTTGTTGCTGTAGATCATTCCTTAAGCATTCAAATGCACTCAACACTCTGCATCCCTGCTCTGGATAAATAGGTTTATTCCTGTGTAATCCTACCCCTATTTCATGGTATTTATGTGGAAATTAACTTTGTAATGGAGGTTTTTTTTTATTTTTTGTCAGAAGTATAAGACTTTTTTATATATATTGTCCTCATAGTGGCTACAAGTGGTCTTTCTGGGTATTACAGTCAGCCCCAAGCTTCTAACTCACAATACCTCCTTCGTACAGCTACCAATGTAACCCCAGCTAAGGTGTGTATTTTTACTTTTTTAAAGTAATGTAAAATGTGTGTTTTCTGTTATTAGAATAACATGCTATTCTACATGTCTAACAATGTCTTTTTTAGTTATTAGAATAACTTGTAAAATTATATTAATACATTACTTACATTTAAAGCCCATTGACACACAATGCATGATCTTTTGTCATGTGTAATTTTACTACTGTATTTAAAGTGGATTCTTCTCTTAGTGACCCTTCTTTTTTTAGGCTCCAGTCTATCGGATGAACAGCCTCCCCCCCCAGCCACGCATGTATCCCCATGACCACCAGCTGTATGGTACCCCTTTGCACTTCGACCAGCCGGCACCCAGCCTCCTGTCCCCCTATGGCGAGGACTACTACAGCCATGCGGTTTCTCAGGCCACTACTAACCCCACTCTGCCTGAGCCTGGTTATTTCACCAAGTCACGGCCACAGCTGCAACCACCGAAATGCGAGGAAGAAAACTTCCCTGATCTCGTGAAGGCTGGTTTTGGCCAGCCAAGCCCAGGTGTGCCTCCCGGAATAATAGCCCAATCTACCCCAGTAGCTGCTTTCAAGTTCAATTCAAATTTCAAATCAAACGACGGAGATTTTACCTTCTCGTCTGCTCAGGCAAAAAATAATGAAAATCTTCTGAGGCCTTTGACCTCTGATATGCATACAGGAACTGAAGGGTTTCTAATGGAGAAGCATCCCGATGAAGACCAGATGCCTGGTCAGAGTGGGGTCTTCAGTTTTGGCAGTAAAGGTTCCTCTGGGCTTTTGACAGCCAGTGCCACGCAGAGTCAAAGGAACCAGAGCACTTGTGCTAAAGAAAAGCCGTTCACTTTCACGGGTATGTCTAAACCAGGGTTTGATATGGTGCCCAAGGCAAGCGGAAAGCAGAGAGATGAGAGAGGCCGGGAAAGTGACAATGACAGTACTCGAGTAGAAGAGGATGAGGATGGTCCTCACTTTGAGCCTATTGTCCCTCTGCCGGATAAAGTGGATGTAAGGACTGGGGAAGAGGAGGAAGAGGAGGTGTTCTGTAACAGAGCCAAGCTGTTCCGCTTTGAAAGTGACAGTAAGGAGTGGAAAGAGAGGGGCATTGGCAGTATCAAAATACTGAGGCACAAGACATCAGGCAAGTTCCGGCTCCTGATGAGGAGAGACCAAGTGCTGAAGATCTGCGCCAACCACTATATTACTGAGGATATGGAGCTCAGGTCAAACGCTGGTTCTGATAGATCCTGGGTTTGGCATGCGGTCGATTATGCAGATGAGGTACGAAAGCCAGAGCAGCTAGCCATCCGTTTTAAAACTGTCGAAGAGGCAGCCCTTTTCAAAGGCAAGTTTGACCAGGCCCAGATGTCTATGAGGCAAGACCAAAAAGAGAACGTCTCCAAGAAATGTGTGATGTCTCAGGCAGTGGACAAGAGAGACCACTCAGGATTTGGGGCCCAGTTTGCAAAGAAAGACGGAGAGTGGGAGTGTAGTGTGTGTTGTATAAGAAACACTGCTACAGCTGTGTCGTGTGCTGCCTGCCAGAATGCTAACCCAAATGTGAAGATGAAGCCAGATGTCAAGTCGTCTGACGTTAAAGGGTTTGTAGCTCCCATACCTGCCTCAGGAGCTTTTAGTTTTCAGTTGGGTAAAGACTGTCAGAAAAATTCAGGCTCAAATTTTTCATCATTGGAATTTGGATCATTTCCACAAATACCTACATCATTCAAGTTTGGGACTAGCACTGAATCAACCACTACTGCTCAGTTTCCTGAAAAGTTATCTCCAAAGGTATCTTCAGAGGATTCTATAGTGGCAGAGAAACCAACATGTAGTTCATCTAGCAGTGGGTTTGGTGCTCAGTTTGCCATGAAGTCTGGTCAGTGGGATTGCGATACTTGTGTAGTAAGGAATGAGGCAACTGCAGCGTGCTGTGTTGCCTGTCAGGCTCCAAATCCCAACAAATCTTTGCAGGATTCCACATCTGCAGTGAAACTAGCAAGTAGGAGTGGATTTGGTGCTCAGTTTACCAAGAAGTCTGGTCAGTGGGATTGTGACACTTGTGCAGTTAGGAATGAGGCCACTGCAACTCACAGTATTGCCTGTCAGGCTCCCTCCAAAACCCAGATGCCAGATGGACCATGGGATTGTGAGAAATGTTTGACAAGAAATGAATCCTCTTCAAGTGACTATGTTTCCTGTGGGACCCCCAATTCTAGTGCAAAAGTCAAAGCTACACCTTCAAGTTCAGGCTTAAATCAGAAATCACCAGAGCAATTTCCTAGCTTCAGTGCTCCCAGCGCCTTTAAATTTGGCCAAGCTGATGACAAGGCTATTAATTCACCTAAGGTTGAACTGAAGTCAACCACCTCTTCCTCCAGCAGTGTCTTTTCTTTTTCAATGCCAATCCCTCCTGGTGGGTTTAAGTTTGGCATTCAGGAGTCTATGAATGAGAATTCATCATGTAAGACTTCAGGGCCCACTTTTGGATCATCCTTTCCAAAAAACACTACTAGTGAAACTAAAGACAAAGAAAAGTACAGTGCAGATGTTACCAAGTCATCTTTTCCAGCTCAAGGTGAACAAGGTGAAAGTCCTGTATTTCATGCTAAATCTGCAAATCTGCACAGTTTGACCAAATCCTCTCAGGGTGGCTTTCATTTTGAGGATCCTGATTGTAAAGGTTTCACCCAAGCAGGTGAACAGGTTTTTGCTTCGCTTCAGTCTCCTGTTAAAATTAATACCTCCGTTCAGGATGAAGACGATATGTACAAGACTGAGGAGAATGATGACATTCAGTTTGAGCCTGTGGTCAAGATGCCTGAGAAAGTGGATCTGGTCACAGGGGAAGAACACGAGGATGTGTTGTATTCTCAGCGTGTTAAGCTTTTTAGATTTGATGCAGATTCTAGCCAGTGGAAAGAGAGAGGTGTTGGAAATCTGAAGATTCTGAAAAACAAAGAGAATGGAAGGCTTAGAGTGCTTATGAGGAGAGAACAGGTGCTCAAAGTGTGTGCCAACCACTGGATCACCACCACTATGAATCTGAAGCCCCTCTCTGGGTCTGAGAAAGCTTGGATGTGGCTTGCCAATGATTTCTCTGATGGTGATGCCAAGCTGGAGCAGCTTGCTGTCAAGTTTAAGACACCTGACTTGGCAGAAGAGTTTAAGCTAAAGTTTGAGGAGTGTCAGAAACTTCTCCTAGATATACCTTTGCAGACTCCTCACAAACTAATTGACTCTGGAAGGACTGCACATCTCATTCAAAAAGCAGAAGAGATGAAATCTGGTTTAAAAGATCTGAAATCCTTTTTGACTGACCCAAAAATCAGTCTGGATGAAGGTCAAGTCAGTACTGCAACTGTTGCTGACACTTCGAGGTTGGTCTATAAAAGCAATTTGGACAGTACAATCTGTACTTTGGAATGGGACAGTTATGACTTGCAAAAAGAATCCTTGCATGATAGTTCAGAAACATCTCTGTGTGCTTCCTCATCATCTAACAGTCCCGTTCAGAGGGCATTGTTTCGTTTTGGAGAATCAACACCCGTTTTCAACTTCAGTTTCCAGCCTCTTGTCACCCCCACTAAATCTCCAAGAATTAACCAGAGCAGAGTATCCATTGGCACAGATGAGGAATCTGAAACAACTCAAGAAGAAGATAGAGATGGGCAGTATTTTGAGCCCATTGTGCCCTTACCTGATTTGGTGGAGATCTCAACAGGTGAAGAAAATGAACTGGTGGTGTTCACGCACAGAGCAAAGTTGTTTCGTTATGCTAAAGATCTACAGCAGTGGAAAGAGAGGGGTATCGGGGATCTCAAAATACTGCAGAACTATGATTCCAAACATGTACGACTTGTTATGAGGCGAGACCAGGTGCTCAAACTGTGCGCTAATCACTGGATTACCTCCAACATGAAGCTGGAACCCATGAAGGGTTCAGAAAAGGCATGGGTCTGGAGTGCTCTTGACTACTCGGAAGGCAAGGGTAGCATTGAGCAACTGGCTGTACGCTTTAAATTACAGGAAGTAGCAAATTCCTTTAAGGATGCTTTTGAGAGAGCCAAGGATGCTCAGGAAAACATGGTTCTAGTCTCACCCATTTCACCTAGGGAAGGCCCCTCACAAGAGGCAGTCTGTAAGAAGCCTGCTGCTTTGTTGAAAGGGAGTTCTGAAGAAAGACCGTCTCCTGGGTCGTGTACCCCAGACAGTACGACACCTGCCCCCTCCATGGTGCACTCACATAGCCCATCTGCAGCTGTGGTTTCGCCTCCCAAATTTGTCTTTGGCTCTGACTCTCTCCAGAAAATTTTTGGAAGCCCATCATCTTGTACACAGAATGTTTCCAGTAAGATAAAACCAAAAGAGAAAACATTCACTGCTTCAGCCCCAAGCTCCAAGATTTCCATCAGTGACCCTCAGCCCCCTACAAGTTACATGATGCCTGCATTCAGAGTTCCAGAGGGAGGTAGGATATTCTAGCCGTTTGATTTGTGGTCTAGCAAAAGCAGGTACATTACATCTACATTAGGGTTCATGTTGTTGTCTGAAGCTCCAGCTTATGGTTCTGTTAATGTACATTTCTCTGGCAAATAAGCATCTCATTGTATATGAGAATGTGGTCAAGCCAGTCGCTGTCTCACATCAGCTCTAATTCCATATATTTGAGACTCATTCTATATGCTTATAGTATCATTCTGTATGCTTTAATAGGAATGCACACCAACACGCACTGCACATTCAGTACAAATAATGTACTGCTGTTGCCTTTAAGCTGTATTTTGAAAGTTTGCATGAGGTACAGGAGTCCCTTTCCAGCATTCCGTAACATCGCCTAAATTGGAATTTCTTATCTACAACCATTATTCTTTTAGGATTGGATTTTAGACTTTTCAAAGATAATCCAATGGCATTTTGGACCAGCGCAGCACCCAACCGATTCAATCCCCAAGGTACTTTGTCACTGCACTGTGTGCACAGTGACATGTCAGCAGTGATTTGCTGCCAGATTTAACCTGGATGTTGTGGATCGGTGTGTTAACAAGGCCCTAACACGCTGCATGCTTCTCATGTTCCAGTTTGGCGTTAATGTGGCTCAGCAATTTTTCTGGAAAAGCCACTGTGGGTCAGTCAGAGAGGTAGAGGCTGACTCTCTAGAAAGTGGATTGAGGTTTTCCAGGTGCTTCTTGGTAACCAGCAGTGTGCATGCAGGGGTTTGGTCATGGTCCAGCCATGATACACTGCATAATGATTTAGCGATCAGCCACGTGAAAGAACCCCTGTTATTTTGAGGTTGTAATGAGACATGGCTGAAAGCCAAACTTTTAACGTGTTGCACCGTCTTCTTTTCAACAGAAAGCAGTTAGGAGTCGCACATGGGGTCTGGGGCATTTGTCATGATTAATCAATCCTTTTCTTCAGTGGAAACACTCAAATTCAAATGCTTTTAGTTTTTTACATTGTTTTCTACTGCATGCTTTCAGTGGATTGAGAACTGTGTGGAACTAATCCCAGAGACGTGCCGATGGGCCCGGCCGGGCCCGCGGGGGGGCGCGGCGGGGGGGGGGGGGGGGGGGGGGGGGGGGGTGGGGGGGGGGGGGGGGGGGG
>JAODKN010000001.1:35179597-35199369 GCA_026774425.1 Petrocephalus zakoni
TGTTTTTTTTACTTTTTTGTTTTAATTTTTTTAATAATGTTTTTAATTGTTTTTTTCGTCACCTTTCAATTAAAAATTCAATTCCCTACCCCTAACCCCCCCCCCCCCCCCACTGGCCTTCAAAAATTTTCTAAAAATCTCCTCAGCCTAATTAAGTGTCAATGTAAAGTGTTTTTTTATAAGCGTTAATTAGTAATTAAGGGTGCACCGAAGCTAGTATCCATATCAGGTCCGATAAAGTGCTCATGTTCTGGTCATCGTGGGAATGCGCCGATACCACGGGACGACACCAGCCGTTTCTTTAAAGAGCAAAATAAACGGGACCACAAAATATTCATGATGTGGGGGTAAACTAACCACAAAACGCGAAATCTAATTAGCCTCATGCAATGAAAATAACACAAACGCGTACCCGGTATATTGTCCTTGAAAATAAATTATGTCGTGGTGGTACGCGGTGTAAAAAGTTTGCAAAGCACGGTTTTAGACTGTCTGCAACATACTTCATTTCGATACTATGGTTTATCCTGATTTTTTTTGTATGAAATGGGATTTTTGACAAAGCTGTGCGTCCCGATTTTAATCAGTACGGGACGCGCTTTATGTCCAGTATTTGCGAGTTATGATTAACGCAGCATCATCCTGTCCACATTTAGTATGAAAACGCCATTGGATTGATTAGATTCATATATCTTATTTATAGTCGATAAGTTAACAATGTATATCCGGAAGATTAATTTAATGTGTTAAGTGTTATGCACCTTAAGTTTTAATATAAAGCGACTGATTTCATATGTCAAAGCTAATTTCATTACCAGTAGGAGTTAATCACTGAAAAGTTTTTCATCCAGTTTCTTTTTATGGCTATTGATAATAAGGTACTTCAAATATTGAGTGATTGTGGCCCCACTGTGGTAAGCGTCCTTAATTTTTCAGCATGAAATGTGGCTATCCTAGTATGAAATTCCGCTTATTTTTTAGATAAGCCCTAAGTGCCCTAAGTGTCATCGATATCTGCGCCTACCAGGAAGCGAGCATCGGTACTAACATTTGCTCTTAAAAAAAGTACTGATCCATCCTTAATACTAATATTAATTCATTTCGATACTATGGTTTATCCTGATTTTTTTTGTATGAAATGGGGTTTTTGACAAAGCTGTGCGTCCCGATTTTAGTCAGTACGGGACGCGCTTTATGTCCAGTATTTGCGAGTTATGATGAACGCAGCATCATCCTGTCCACATTTAGTATGAAAACGCCATTGGATTGATTAGATTCATTTATCTTATTTATAGTCGATAAGTTAACAATGTATATCCGGAAGATTAATACCAGGAAGCGAGCATCGGTACTCGCATTTGCTCTTAAAAAACGTACTGATCCATCCTTAATACTAATATTTTCTAGCGACACTGAAACAAGCCATTTTCTTTGCTATGACGAGGAATACATGTGCCTGTTTTTTCTCTGTTTTACGGTAATGCGTTTTCTACCGAGGAAAGGAGATTACGGTAAGGCGTACACGGGACGTCGGTTCCGGTTTGCGGAACGGGCACGAAATTTAAATTTCCGGCCGTAAGTTTGCAACTTTCGTACATTTTGGAGAATGAGTGGTCTGTGGTCGGATGTCGACATAGATACCGCCGTGGAAAAGCTGAAGAAAAAGTATTTGGAGAGGATAGATCGGGTAAACTCCAGTTCGCCGGTTGTGTAGTTATGAGGGGTGGTAACTAGGCCGGTAGACGACAAATGACAGGCAGCAATCTGGTCAAACGGGGCCAGATGTACTCGCCAAATATATAGATGTCTGACGAGGGTGGGCTTCCCATATTAATACTGCCCAGTACAGCGTTTCTCACAGTGGGAGGGTGCGCTCGCTAACGCCGTGTGTTTGTGTGATTTTGTTAGGAAAGGGCCGAGGATGCGCCTGACAGGAACGGCGCCATCGGGACGCTCCCGTTTTATGGTCAGTTTTTATGTTTAAAAAGAGAGCGTTTGGAAAAACTTCAGTGTTTTACTGCATTCGTGCTTGTGTGGTTTATTATAACCGTGGCTGTTTTGTACTGATTATTGCTGCATATAAGAGTAAATATACGTTTGACTGTTACAGACTTGGCCCCAAAAGGCTATTTGCCCTGCGCAGAGGAATATGTAGCCCCGCTTTTTGGGAAAACCGCTGACCGCAGGAGCCCTTTCCGAGAGCCTTTCGAGTCGGTCCCGGGTCACCGTGATGGGTGAGTTCCTCGCCAGCTTGTTAAACGCGTCACTTTCCTCTAACCGTACTTTCTGCTGTTTGTTGCCTGTTCTGTGCCGGTACGAACCTTGTGGCTGTGTTGATTGACCTCTCCGTCTAA
Source organism: Petrocephalus zakoni (assembly GCA_026774425.1). Taxonomy (NCBI): domain Eukaryota; kingdom Metazoa; phylum Chordata; class Actinopteri; order Osteoglossiformes; family Mormyridae; genus Petrocephalus; species Petrocephalus zakoni. The sequence continues at coordinate 35,181,952 of JAODKN010000001.1, forward strand.
AAAGGAAAGGTGATCCCGAGCAGGAGCGAGCTGGGAGTGAATATGCGGACAGTGGTGAGGAATCAGACTCCGTACTGGACAGCCACACTGAAACGGGTATGTGCTTTGTCCTTCGGGGTACGTCGTATACATGTCCGAGCTATCAGTAAAAGATTTGCTAATAAGAAGTGATGGTATAGAGTACACAACGGTAAAATGCTTAGTTTTCATCTTATTTTTTATTTATTTTTAATACAGATGTGACTCTGCCCTCCAATTTGGCCAGGGTCTCGGGTTCCTGCGGGATGAAGGCAGCAGCTCCCTCTGGTGGGAAGACACGGGAAGTGCGCTCTTCTGGGATGAAGTACGCCTCCCCCCACAGCACAAGTCAGGTGTACCAGGAGATGCTGGAGATTTATGAAAAGCTCCAGGTAGGCGGTCACGGTTCCCTCTGTTCGCTTAGTGGTTGACCAGGTTGGCAAAGCAGTGACACCCTATACAGCTGCAGCGCGCTGATTACAGATGTGACTCGGCGTTTCTTCGCGTGTGCAGGCCGAGAGGGCACACCAGCAGCGCTGGGCTGCAAGGCTGCAGCAGAAGGAGTCCGTGCTGCTCCGCCACTGTGACACCCTGTGTGAGGTTCGTGAGGTCGAGGTGATATCCAGCGGCGTGCTGGAAGCCATATCGGGCTAACCTGTCCAGGATTGCTCCCTCATGCACATGATGATGTTTCACACTCATTTTTTTCTACTCAAATAACATGCTTTCAAGAAGCTATAGAGCTGTGTCGCTCAGTCTTTCACTTATAAGCTCAGTCATCTAGCTGCAGGAGGCCTTGTCCTCGGCAGAATTGGCAGAACAAGCCCCCATTCTGGTGTGGCCACTTACTATTGTGCTGGAAGTCGGAGTGAAACGAGCGGTGCTTGAAGTGTTACATGCTTGTCCTTGGGCTGGCTGGCTCACATTGTCCAAGGTGAACATCGCAGGGGTGGAGGTGGGGGCCACTTGCTGCTTATGGCATCTTGTTTTTGTTGTAGTACCAGCAGGAGATCAGAGGGTTAAAAGAGGCACTGGAAACAAAAACAAAGGAAAGCAAGAGGCTGAAGTCTAGCTTGGAAGCAGTCAAGGGGATGAACGAGACACTGAAGAAGCAGGCAAGAGTTTATTCTCCGTTTCTCCTGCTCCCAGGAACTTTGCATCTTTGTCTTGTGTTAGATTTTAATACATAGTTTTAAAATCTGTTATTGAGCGGTCAATGGAAAATTATGCCAGTGACAGTTTTCTAAATCACTGTTGAACTCTAAAGCACATACTTCTGCCTTATTTCACCAGTGTTTTGCCATTTCTGTCTTACCTTTGTTTCTCAAACAATGGGGTGTTTGTCTGCAGCTCAGTGATGTCAGTGAACAAAGCAAAAGGTTTGAGACCCAGTCAAGAAAAGTGCAAGCCCGTCTGGAGAATCTGCAGGTGAGGAAATGGACAGGTCACTTTGGGTCTCTGGAAGAGTATGGGACTGCTAATGATGTTTAGGTTATAATCATCATAACCAGTTTATTTTAATGTGCGGCCGTTCTCTGTGTTACGATATTTTGACATGACTATGGATATTCCCATTGTATTCAATAAATTTACATGGATATTTGAAACTTTATTATAAAATAGGTTTTGTGTTAATGATTTTGCCCCACTATAGGCTAAAATAAGTGTTCTAAGCTTGTTTAAGCTAGGCTAGACTATGATGTTTGTCAGGTTAGGTATACTATATTAAAACGCAACTTCACCTTTCGATAAGTATATCGGAATGTAACCCCATTGTAACGTGGGGAGTCACCGTAATATGTCTGATTAGAGTTCTGCTTAAACTGTGTTGGCATATAATCCTGAAGAAATGTCTTCTGTCTGTTTCCTACATGGTCTTTGGCAAAAACTCAGTTCTTTTGTGTAAAATGTTGATATTGCCATTTTGTTTTAGAGAAAACATGAGTATTCATTGGCACAGAAGGGCCGTGAAAATATCGCTCCAAAGGGCCAGGGGGCAAAACCCCCTACACAGGACAGCTCTTCGAACCCTGGAAAACTACCCAAGGTATACAGACAAGAAGTGTATGCATTTGTATGCATAATTAGCACTGCTTTATTTAAGAAATCCCTATTATTATTATTCAACAAAATTGCATTATTTAACGGATTTACATTAAATGTGAAATGCAAAATAAAATTTCACAATTTCACAGCAATGTTTTAAACAAATTCAAATGTTCTGACGATGGAAATGTAAAACAAACATCATAAATGATTTTCATGCAAAGCCTTTAATGCCTTTACATGCAAAACACCTGTTGCACTGTCCGCATTGATTCTAGTGAAGCGTAACCACACTGTTGTTCTTTTAACTCCGCCATCATTAGTCGCGGCTCCCAGATCTATGGTCCCTGCCTGATCTGCGTACGAATGCATTACGGTACCGCATATCAGTGTAGCAGTGTGTTACGATCTCTGCCTTCTTTGTGGTGGCAGGAACAAGTTTTTCATGCAATGCTGCCGACAGAGTAAGCTGGCAAATACTCCTCTCTCACTGGAGATACAATATTACAGAAATTATTACAATTTAAATAAAAACATACACAATCGTTTTTGTTAGTTTTAATTCTCTCTAACGACTTCTCAGTCCACAGCAAGGTCATGAGTATTTATGTAAGTGTTTTACAATGTCACATAAAATAAAAAGCTGCGTATCTGCCTGACAGGCAGGCTGTACTTGTCATGTATTTTAATGTCTACTAACGGATATTAAATATCGTGATTGTGAACATATGCTTTTATGCTTATGCTTACAATGTATTAATTGTAATTTAAAGTTTGTGCACATAATTTCGGGCCTGGTCCACCGGATGTCAGTATACAATAAAAATTACATACCATAAGCAGAACAGAACTATGTACATGCGCCGAATCGGGTGGAGACACCAGCGTCTGTGTGCGTGTGTGGGCGCAGGTGCGAGTGTTTCCCAGTGCATCGCACATTACGTTAATGTTTTAATCAGTAACAGAGCTGGTCAGATTAACTGGGAAAAATTACTTTAATGTAGAACCAAAAAATCTGATTTATTAATTTCTCCAGTACTGAAAGCAATACCGTTAATTTCAGAGCTTATCGATATTCTGGTCTTTAAAAATTTAGGCCCGGGGCCCGTTTAGTACCGGGTTTCGGTACCCATCCCTAGTGGTGGAAGGTTACCTGTTAGTGTTTCTCAAACCAGTCCTTGGGGACCCCCAGACGGTTCTCTGTTTTGCTCCCTCCCAGCTTCCTGCCAGGCAGTCTATGTTTTTGCTCCCTACACTTATCTGCGTAACTGACTTAATACCTGGAAATGTGGCTCTTTGGGAATAGAGCCCAAGTCCAAAGCGAGTAGCTGTCCACTTTCTCTGTGTGCTGCTTTATTCTCTAAATTATAGGAACTTTGCCACATTAAAAACTTGTATCAGTGCAGTGAATTCTGCTTCTGACGGTGATCACAGCCATGTGAAGCTGCCGATGTCCCTCTCCAGGGCCCCAGGCACTCTGGCGTTTTCAAGCTGCTGGTGCAGACCCTCGACTGGGTGACAAACGGCCTCCTAGCCCTGCCAGAAGCTACCCAGCCGAAGACAGCCCTGGACCAGCAGGGGGTGACGCCAGGTTCCCTTCCAGAGAGATGCTCAAAGGTATGGCGTTCATTTGCTTGAGGGTGTGTGGCGTCTTCCTTAGGCCCCCTGGAGTCAGTGGCAGCGCCCCCCCAGAGGGCATTTGGTTCTAAATGACGACGCATGAGGGCATCAAGTATGAGTATGTTTTTCCAAGTTTTTGTAAGAGTTTAAGAAAAGTTGCGGTAACACTTTAGTTGAGGGGCCACAAATCATAGACTACTGAAGTACTAATCATGAACATGAATTAGTTAATGATTTACTAATAAACTAACTAATGAAGTTCCTGCAAAGAATACATGAATCGTCATCATTGATTAATGAAGTAACGCATAGTTAATGGTTAATTAATGCATTTAATAAGCATGTATTACAGCATGTATTATTTGTGGCCCCTCAAAGTGTTACCAAATTGGGTCAAAAATCGATAAGGGAATCGATAAAGAATCGGATCAGTAAGCACTATATATGACTATATAAGGCAACCAGACCACACGTTCTGCTTGTCGGATGCATCGGGACAGGACGGGGGCGGGGGGGGGGGAGGAGAAAAAATATATTTCCGTCAGCCTGCCGGCCTGGCTCTCCTTAGTCCTGCTGCTGAAGCGGGCCCTTCTGTCTGCCTGGGGGTCCCCTGCAGGTGCTTCCCCTTCTCGCCGAGCAGCTGCAGACGTTGCCCGTGGACGACGCTGCTCTTCACATATCCCTGCTCCGCTTCGTCTACTGGTCCCTGCGGCAACTCGACAGCAGCCCCCAGGTTGGTACGAAAACCAAACCTGTAAGCCTTAAGAACCCCTAAACTCGCAAAACGGAAGACGGAAAATACCATTCTGGTTTTTTATGTTGTTATGCTAACCTAAAACTTTCAAATAACGCAATGATAGAGACCATATTTTTACTACCCCTTGAGATGCTGGGCCTCTTGACAGATTAAAGAATTTATCTTAAATTGGGTACAGGATATAAACTAAATAAATGCATGTTTGGAATTAGGCCAAAGACTTGTATATTCAGTTTTTTCAGGTGCCTAGGTGTTACCATTGCAAAAACAAAGGCATCTGACCATTCGGCTGACCAAGCATGTTTGTGAATGAAGGGAATAATCTCATTGAATTTCAAGCCTGTGTAGTTCCTGAAGTTTATGAGCTAGGCGAGAGAAATTTTGGATTTTTCATATTGAACCTGGGCCAAACAAAAATGGTTCAGTTCTGAGATGATGGGGGTGTGGATCACTTTCCGAGTTGAGCCAGAATAACCCTATTGTAGATTTACATGGACGGCCCATTGAGGATGTCAGGGCAACAGGCTTCACGCGTTTGGGTCAGCATTCGCATCTGTACATGTGCCTTTTCATGAGAAAAGTGAACTTTTTTTTAACCTGTTCATTCAGTGTAGGGGCCATCAACCCTGTGACCTGTGCATGGTCTGTAACAGGCCTGATTCGCTCTCTGCAGCAGAACACCCTGACGACGACCTTCCGCCGACTTGGCGAGGAAGTCTACCGCAGTACGGCACTGCAGGGCCTTTCACTCGACCTGGATGCCCCCCAGAAGACAAAGTCACCCCTCTTCTTTAAGAGTCCCAACCTCCACACCAGGTTCCTCTCCACACTGATCCTCTTGAAGACTGTTACCCAAGGTACTGCCAGCTTTCTAAACTACAGATTTAAAGAGTTTAGACCAGCAGGATCCAAGTTTGCAACCCAGGGTGGTGATGTAAATTCTGAGCTATCAAACATTTTAAGATCTTTACTTCTTAGTTTCGTTTGGTGATCATGTGTCTGCTGAAGTTTACCAGTCTCTGTGGTACATCCTTGTAAGCTTCTCTGGTTTTAAAGCTGCCGTAGTACTAGCTGGTCTTTCAGAAACCAGTGCCTTTCTGCAGCTTTTGCGCTGTGTTCTCGCTGAACTGTTCAGAGTTTTTGATGTTTTGATCACCCTTGCTGTTAATAGCTGCTGTCAGTGTTGACACCTGGGTTCCAGAGACAGGCCGGTCGGAGATGCTGGCCTGGTGACATGGCTGTGGAACCCTAACTCTGCTTAGTGGTCAGCGTCCAGCTGCACCATGAGCTGCCCTACTTTTCTACTAAAGCTTGCTTGTGTATGTGATTGGCGGAGTCTGCAGTAGAGGGCAGTGTTGTCCTTGACTTGAGGTTCAGCAGTAATTTACTCTTGCTGTCAGTGTATTAACTTCCTCCCTTTGCACTCCTTAACCTATTACTGTATAAGTGCTTCCCTTACAAGAGTTCAACAGCTGTGACCAACCCTACAATATAAATTTTTTTCACAAAATTGAATTCTTCAATCATGAACGATATTTCGCTGGATTTTCTGTCTTGATTTCCTTCTTTGACTGACTGGCAATAAAACTGCTGCTAATGAGGATTAATTGATAAATATGTCGCCATCGTAAAGCTCGTGGTGCCATTCTTCAGCTTGAGATGCACGCTCCTTCTTGGGTGTGGAGTTCCAACCTCGTGTCATGAGGAAAAGCTGAGCCAAAGGCTACGGAGACCTTGGTAATCCTTTATGGTGTGTGAAGTGTTACCGAGTACATACGGAGTCTGAAGTATTATGGAGTACAGAGTGGGGTCTGAAGTATAGCAGAGCAGAGTCAGTGCGGGGTGTGAAGTATTATGCAGTATGCAATGTGAAGTATTAAGGAGTATCGCATGTGAGTATTACTACCGCTCCCTGGATGATGAGACTGTTACCCTGACTTGTTTCCCAAATGAGCTGCTAACCCCGCACCCCTACCGCCCCTCCCGCCCTGCCACCAGCCGACATCTTGGCCCAGGCCCTGGGCACGCTCCACGAGGACCTGCGCCATGACGACGGCCGCGGTCTCTTCCTGTGGTACCGGGCGCTGCCCGTGCTCTCTGGCCACCTGAAGGCGGGCAGCCGCACCCTGCTCTCCCTGGCCTTGGATGTGCTGTTACAGATGACCGTAGAGTCTGGTGAGTGCTGTCATTCAGTATCTGTGCCACGGGGGGCTGGGTGCTAAAAAGGAGCCATTAAGACAGATTGGACAAAGCTTCCTCTGGGTTGTGCGACAACTTTTACTTGTGCCCCCCCGAAACATGTGCCCAGCAGTCTAATTTGTTTTGAGCTGTCCCTAACTGCACAGCTGGGTGCACAGGATCTCTTATCAGGGCTTGTTTGCGTCCTGGCCTTGGTGATCCCTCTCACTGCTGGTACACGGCCTCTGGCACAGAGGCTTTCTCTCCTGGTGTGATCTGAGCATCCATTGTGAAAGCTTCTTGTAGTGAAGGATATTTTTTGCCGCATTAACCCTGACAGTACGACATCTCTGGATGTGTCCTGGTCAGGCGTGCTCTGAGCATGGCTCACCCGTCTCAGACCCCGGAAATAAGGGCTCTTATACCTGCAGCTATCCAGCAGATGTGCCGCTTCGTGTTTTTGCTCCCGTTTAGTTGGGTCAGCGAGGGCCGAATCAGGTGGTTTGGCCTGGGGGCGGGGCCAGCTTCCTCGCGTGCCGTCACTGACGCTAAGCAGACGGGGGCCTGCCTGCGCGGGATGATTAATGCGTGCAGCCGCCTGACAATTAAAGCTGCCTAATCAGGAAGTCGTTATGAGCTTTCTGGGGGTGTCTGCTAGTTCACACCTGACAGTCTCCGCCTCCTCCACTTGTAACCCTTCCTTGCAGTCCCTGTTTCCCATCTCCTGCCGGCTCTAGGGGGTGGGGCTCCCTGGGGCTTATCCTGGCCATGTGTCTGAGCCGACTGTTTAGGATATGTAAAAGTACTGCACCCCCCCCCGGCCCCAGGGCTTCTGGGACTGACGGTATGGGTTCATCCCTGAGCACCGTGGCACATAGTCAACTAATTGCAGCAATGATGAAAATGTGTCGGCATCAATATTTTAAATCAATGCAGATTTTATTTGAATGGCGTTACCTTTATGATTTCTAAAATACTTCAGTTCATTAAAACAGATGTTTTCCTTTAATATCAATACGTAATTATCGGAGTAGCTCAAATTATCACAAAACAAGAGCTATATACATGAGCACCGGCAGATAAAACGCACAGGGTCTATTCTGGATGATGGACTGCTAGAGTAGGCAAAACCACCGGCGGTACTGCCTATTCATGTTTATTAAATTGCCATTAATATGGATCTAACGTCTTCTGAGCTTGTAGCTGCTAAATACACCCATTATTAGCATGAAGTTCTTTGCCTTCTGCCTTAGAATCTCCATTGAATTAGTGACTGAGGAAACGTTTAGGCTAGAATCCGGGCTTATTCTACTTTGACTGGTGCCGGTGTGTGTTTTCGTGAGCGTTGGGCTTGTTGAGGCTAGTGTTATTGTAAACTAAAACTGAATCAAAAAGGGACACTAAATACATTTGTGAACTGAAATAAAAATGAAAATTATATTTATCAAGAAAAACCTTGGACTTTATACTGCTAAAAGTACCGCCACACTACTGCCTTTTTACCTTGTTTATCCACCATTTCTCCTTTTAAAAGACGTCTCGCTGCTGAGCTGTCTATTTGTTCATGCCTCTTCAGTATTTATCACTTCCATGTTATACCAAAACGGCAGATGCGGTGCGCTCCTCTAATTGAATGTAATAAGCATAAGAATATGCCAAATTTTTGCAGATTACTAACACAATATGCCTCTTATTAATATTTTAGGTATATTACTAATCTTCTTCTATAATTGTGGCCATAATTAAGATAATGGATCATTAAGATATAGTGTTAGTGCCAAAAAGCCAGCATCTTATCCAAACTACTCCAGTTTGTTGTCAAGATTAAATTTGTTTTAAATGAACCTGTCAATTTAATTTTCTGGAGGAAAATTAATCCTTTAATTGACTAGTTGGTAAAATAGTCGATGGATCGATAATAAAATGGTCCACAGCGGCAGCCCTAATCATGGTCGGGAGTTTGATAAGTTCCTTTATTCTCCCTCAGTCTGTTTTCTCCAGTCTTAAACTTGATGTTCCTGCTAAAAGCAGAGCGTTGAGCACATGAGCCAGCACCTCTGAAGAGGGTAATTAGGCTCTTTTATTGTGACGTTTTTATTGCCCTGCTGAGGAGTTCATTTGTTCACTTTTTGTTCTTTTTAATTGTGTGCTGCATCAGGGTCCTGCAACATTTCATGTTTAATAAGGGAAGAAAGCTGTCATTTTTATGTTGCTGATTTGGGGGGAGGATTATGAAACGGTGTATTTATCACCGTCGGCCAGCTGGGACCCTCAAATTACTATTGTTGCTGCATCCCAGAATTGACAGACAAAAGCTGTTTTCCATGTGGGCGGCTGGGACCGCCGGGGGCCCTGCTCTCAATGAGGCTGTGGTGGCCTGACATGCTACATGGTCCCCCCCCCCCGTGCCTGTCACTTAAAAGGGACATTTGTGCAGCCGCGTCATAGGATGGCTTCATCTGTGCAGCCTGTCGAGGTTGATCTTACGTCGGTGATCTCCAGTGTCGCAGAGTGCGAACACTTGGATACGGTTAAACTTGTTGAATTATTGACCCTCGAAACGCATGTCTCTGAGTCCAGGGCACCTTAAAATAGTTTTAAATTGTCAGATGTTATTCTTGTCATCGTATTAGATCTGATCCACATCTGGGGTGTTTTTCTCCCCCAGGTCTGCTACTCAGAAGAGATTAAAGCTCCCCCCCACACCCTCCCAAACTCTGCCAAATTAGAAACAGGCTCTGGTACCACAAAACAATTTGAAGAATAAGACTGAATTTCATTTGCTGGACAATGTTTTGTCCAGTCATTCCAGGGGGGATGGGGGGGGGGGGGTTAAAACCATATTCGGCCCCTAGTTAATTGATGATATGTTCAGACATAAAACAAAAGTGATTGAAGACATGCGGAAAAGCTTCAGGAGTGCCTTAATTGGCTGTGTGATGGATGAGGGCGGTGGTGTAGTCTCTTGACATGTACCAGAGGTAGTACTGCACATTCCCGGGGAGCTTTCCTTCTGTACTCATACTGGGTGCACTTCAGAAACTGCATTCTCAGCCCTTCCTTTATGAACGACATTTTGGTATGCTGGCAAGTTTCAAGACTTGGACCCCCTGTCTGTAGGACACCTGAATTCGTTCCTGGAGTCCTGCAGCACAGAGGACTTCTTCCGTTCACTATCCCTACTCCTGCGCAGTCCCCGATTAGAGGTCACGGTGGTCGAGAAGGTCAGCGTCCTCCTGCAGAAGCTCTCCAAGATGAGGTGGGTCCCTCGCACCCCTTGTCCAGGTGTGAGTTTTTGAGGGCCTCTGTACGCTGCTCTGATTGCCCATATGTTTGTAGCTGACTTTTTCTGTACGCATCAGCACTACAGACATAATGGTTAGGGAAGTGACGGTGTAATCAAAGGGTTGCCGGTTCGAGTCCCAAACACGCAAGTACCACTGAGGTACCCTGAGCAGGGTATCACTCCCATGCACTGCTCCCCGGGCGCTGAATTAGCTGCCCATTGCTATGTCACAAATGGGTTAAATGCAGAGGAGATACATCATTGCTGTGCGCTGTCTGCTGTGGTGTCTCACCTTTCACTATTAAGTACTCATTCAAGCAACCAACAGCTGTCTACTGGTGAAGAAGAAAGTTTGCCATGGAGTTGGAGTTTAAAAACAAATAACACATTTTACCCCTTGCAGTTGCTTTGGTGTCTCTTGTTGACATACATCGTCCTACATTATGCTCGGGGGGGCTGGGGTGCTCATTCACACTACGTCTAATCGCGCTTGGCCTCCATCGTCGATCGATCGCTTCCCTTTTTAACATGTGCCTTCGGTTGCCCACAGGAAGACCAGGAGGCTGTTTGAGCTTTTCACCATCCACCTGACTCTGCAGGAGATGCAGAGGACAGCTGACCCTACCCACTCCTTCCTGGTCATCAACCTCAACTCCATCCTCTTCAACCTCGGCATGTTGAAGAAGGTCCACCCCTGTGACCGCCCAGCCGAGGATCCCTAGGCTGATGGCGGGTTGTGTCCGAATGCACTTTAGCTGTATGCTGTGGTCTGGTGTTCGCGTATCTGTTATGATGGTGTCTTCAGGGAGAAATCAGTGCACCGAAAAGTGGCTTAAATCATGCATTTTATTGATGCTTATCTCTTGGTCTCTTGGGTGCGTGTAGCTCTGCATTAACATTTTATGTACAGTCCTGAGAGAGAACGACCCATTTTTTGACCTAAAAACAAATGATTATCCCTTTCTGAATGAATGCGTTCCCGGCTGTATTGTGAAATGACCATTTTTAATATTTTTTCTCTTGATGTGGTAACACCCCCCCCAACAGCCTGTCTTGTATCAGAATGTGTTTGTAATTTTCGTCTCTGCTTTTGTAGGTGTCAAAACTTTTTATGTAGCCCTTTTGTATGTTAGAGAAAATAAACGCTGTGGTTTATACCAGAACAATTATTTGTCGTCCTCCCAAAATTCTCATAAATGTGTCAGGGACAGTTACATCATCATGTTTTGTTTACATGGAAAAACACTTTCAAGACTAATCATGCCCCCTATGCCTTAGGAACAAATGTATATTGAGTGTACTAGCTCCTGGTCAACGTTTTGCATGCTGTTCAGATGCGATATAAGTGCATCCCTGTTAACAACATGCTGAAGTCGGGAACCTAGTAATCTCTTGACAATCGTTTAAACAATTCTGTAGTAATTAACATGTTACGATATAAAAGGGACATTCTGAGTGGCCACTTCATTAGGTACACTTTATTAACTGGTGTTCAGAGGTCTTTCTGCACACGAGTCATTATCTTTAATGAGTCTGGTCTTTTTCTTTTGGAGTATTTCTGGAGGATTTGAGAACTGCATTTTCCACTCTTAAGCACTGTAGTGTGCGAAAATCCCAGTAGGGTGGCAGTTTTTGAGATACTGGCATCACCACCTATAGCATCGAGGGTGCTTTTCCACTGCACCAGGAACCGTACTTCTGCTACCTCAAGGTGCTGGTTTTCCACTGGCATAAAAACTGCAACCCAATATTTATTACAACAAAATCTCAGTGATATTTGATTCTTTTTTCCCTGTCATATCCATAGTATATTATACAACATACTGTATTTCTTGTCCTTGCCATCCTAATCTTTTATCTCTTCTTCCAACCAGATGGCAGCTTAAGCTCGGGTCCCTCCATTTGTCCAGTTTGTAACTTTTTTTCCCCGAGTTTGTAACTTTTTTTCCCAAGACGGAAGTTGTATTGTATTTGAAGTGAAGGTGATTAATCGTCATTGTTGACGCACCACAGCACGCAACAACGAAATGTGTCCTCTGCGTTTAACGTTATGTGACATCGTGACACAGCAGGGGGCAGCTACATGAGCGCCCGGGGAGCAGTGCTTGAGGGTGATACATTGTTTAGGGTACCTCAGCGGTACTTGCGGGTTGGGGTCTCAAACCGGCACTTTTTCGACTACACGGTTGTGTCCCTAACTACACCACCTGCCTGCCCCAGTGTTGTTTCCTAGGTAGGCTATTTGCATAACCAATCAACAATGAACAGAAGTATGGTACCTGGTGTGATGGAAAAGCGAGCTGGTCACACCACACTAACACTATATCTTAATGATCACACATCTAAGCAGTTTTAATGCTTAACCAAACAGTAAATGAACCTCTTGACCCTGTCAGATGTGTTTGGTTGCAGCCACACCATTCGCTGTTCAGAGGATCAGGCTGTTTGCATTAACATGCAGGTGTACCTAATAAACTAGTCCCTTAGTGCAAGGCTTCTCGATGTGATTTAAAGACTCTTACACATGTTTGGTTTGATTGCTGATTTATTACCTTGTGCTGATGAGTAACACTTGGACCATGTTTGTATGTACTTCTTCCAGTACTGTTTTCCGGGGGGACGCTATCGGAAAGGCGCCATGCTCACGATGGCTTTGTTTTTTTTAACCTCCAGTTCCTATTCCCCCCCCAGGAAGTAAACCCCTTCCTCCGGCAGGTTTATTCATCTAAATGTCGTTTGTTTTTATAAACCTCCTAAATACCTCCAACAGCTCCAGCTAGCTGTCAGAGGCTGATTTATTTATTTTCATTATTTTAATTACTCTGCGCTGAAAATGTTTCTTTGTTCATTTTTTATGTGTACCAAAGAGCATCTGTAATGAAGCTGTGGTTTAACCAGTTTACATCTAAGTATTTCGGGGGCCCCGCCGTCTGTGGCTGCTCGCTGGGGACGCCTCTTCTGAAGTCTGCGCTGCTCCGCTGATGTCTCCGAGCATTATGGAGCCGTTTCATTTCAGATAATGGTCTAATTGGCTCAACACGCCAAAAAAAAAATGGCTGTCATGTTTTTAAATAAAAACCGAAAGCTAATTTATTTGGTGAAATGCATTTATCAGGAACACCTATGTATAATTAAAATATCCTCAAGGCTCCTCATTATTCTACCATTTTTTTTATCTGCAGATGGTTGTTTATAGTGTTTTCATGCAGCATTTACAATGGATTATCTGCATACTATTTGTAGGTATTGTTACTGGATTTTTGCTGTTCAGAGGCTTTTTTCTGTCTTTCGGGATAATATTATGAATTACAACTGATGGCATTAATACTTAAAAGTGCTTGAATAATTCACTGAGGTTTTTTCCTTTCGACCCTTTGTTATCTCTGCATGTGTAACCGCTGGTTAATCTGTTATCTCAAGTCATGAGTACAAATATCTGTGAGATCACAGAACTGTGGGTTTGTGAGTTCACAAGGTTGTGGGTGAGAGTGGTCTTATGGATGGGGCATGGTATGGCTGGGAGTCTAGGCAGAGGAATATGTGGCCTTGAGTGTCTCAGTGGCTGACTGTTGAGGAGTTTCCAGCATTTCGGAGACCTCCTGGCCCTTGCCTCTTTGTGCTTCTTGACTGTATGTATGGCTTGACTGTTGAGTGGTTTCCAGTACCTCTTAGTCCTCCTATTACCAATGCTGTCACCCTCTATACCTCATGGTGTCTTAACTCTGGCCATGGAAATGTTAACTCCCAGGATTAAATCTGTGGTCCAGTGTTTCACCGGAAACCGATCCTGGGATGGAGCTTGCCCAGGATGCCATTGGCTGATGATCGAGGCCTCTGGACCTGCGTCCCAAAGGAGGACGTCGCTGTGTGTCACATGATCCAAGGCGGGAACGAGAAGCTGACACAATGTGCATGTGTCACCTACACACACAATTGAAGGACGAGCTTTGTTCCATGTCAGGACTGTTTGAAATATGAGGATGTTCTGGACTGCCCAGCGCATATCACATCGTACTCATGTTTTATCACTCTGCCAGAGATCACAGACAGGAGCAGCATGATGTATTTTATGAATTATATTATCTGTGGACGATCCTGGCAAAACCTGAGCCCATATTGGATGCAGAGCACTAACTGGCAGGTATTTGCTGTGCTTTTGTAAACGATACATGAATGGGGGACAGGGATCGGCGAATCATGGTATAAGAAGGTCTACTAATGATCACGTGCCTTCTGCAGGCCTATCAATGTGGACAAGATATCACTCTGTAGGACTTCAAGAAATGCTTTGTCTCTTGAGAGAAGCACATTTGGTGGATGTGTTTGCTGATCTCATGCAAATGATGTGTGGAGACTTGTTTTCATTTCTCTAAACTGGGACCTCCATTAATGACAGATGTGCAGAAGCTGTGTGTCTGGCTGAGGGTTTGTGGTTGTATATGTGTTTGGATTATATAGAAATTTCATTGTGGGGACATTTAAAAACCTATTATTTTGAGGGAGAACTGAATTTGATAAAAATCTGTGACTGCAATCAAAAAAGTAAAAATACCAAAAGTCTTGTATTCTGTTTGGTTACTTATGGATAAGGTTGTTATTGTTGTGATTAGGGTTTTTCCCATAGAAATGAATGGTCCCCACAATATGAATACGAACATGTGTGCGTGTCTCTGTGTGGGGAGTCACGCAGTCATTCCTGGTCCTGCCTAAGCCACCTCACAGCTCGACAAAGCACAGCGTGGAGGGCGGTCGATGCGTCATGGTCCAACACGAGACTGGTCAGAGTGGAGACCGTCACTCGCTGTATCGGATGTAATCCCGTTCGATGACTGGACTGGTCGCCTAAATGTTTTTTTTAACACTTCCCATTGGCAAGATCAGACACAGAGCGCTTGTGTTCTTACATGCTAGGTGTGAGACTGCAGCAGGTCACGGGAACATCTCTGCCTCTGCAGAGAACCTCACCTTGCCCCCCCCGCCCCATCCCCCCGGAACAAAGAACAGCCTGTGTGGAGCCTTGGAACCCCCCGGAGCCTCGGTCGGCTATTAATCACCCAGCCTTGCAGTTATAATTGCTTGACTTGATCTGGGTGCGGAGAAAGAGAGGCGTCGGGTCAGGCTGAAGACGGCGGCCTCCCGTCAGCTGGCCTTGGTGAAGGGTGCCGTGTGGTCGTGCCCAGTGGCCCCACAGGTAGCGAGCGGGCCAGACTGGGGCCGAGAGATGCCTGGCAGCGAGGGCCGGCCGAGAACGTGTATGCTTGCTAATGCTATCCTTTCTTTTCTAATGACAGACATTATATTTACTGAGGTGAATTAAAGTAATTAAGGGGAATGGGGATTATACTTAATTATACTTCTTTTTGTATTGAATCGAATAAAGCTCAGAACACAGAGCACAGCCTTTCTACCTCAAGGCCCATTTCTTTCTGCCCGCCTCTCCACACTTTCCAACTCATCCTTTAATGTGTATTAAATTGCGAAAAGGACGGTAAGTTAACATACTGCAACAGTTTGCACAAGAGTAATTTTTATATTTTTATTGATTTTAATGGTTTTCATTGATGCATATGTACAATAAGTTATATATACATTTTACATTGTTTTCATTATTTCTCTACTTTCATACAGTATGTAGATGAGGTAAGTGTATTGGCTTGTAAATAATATGTCAGTCACCGACACTTTAAGGCATTTTTTTTGTTTAGTTTCATGAAACAATACAACCTTCCATATTACTTCTTAAACAAAGCAAAGGTTTTGGTGTTCTTTAAACATGCTAAATAAGTCGTCATGCATGCAGCTATACTCATTTCCATAGCTAGAGACCTGTTCCATGTACAACTCTCCCCCTGTGCCTGTCTGTAAAGAAATACTCGAATGTGTCTTAGACTAAGGATATAAGGGTGCGACACTTGCATTGCAAACTTAAGGGCAACAGCCGGCTTGGGAATGGGTGGTTTACTGTGGGGAGAAAACGTATAAGGATCTTTGTAAATTTACGATCATCTTGTAGATATATGCTTCTAGTGTCTGGCACGGGACAGTAATTATTACTAACTGCAAAAATGAATCATTAACAGTCTAGGTCCTACGGTGCCTTCACCTTGGACTTTATTAGCAGACAGGGAACTGGATATCACGAGCACTTGGCACTGCTGTTGTTAACTACCCCATATTAGGCAATTAAAAACCACAGGAGACATTCACAGCAGCCTGCGTGGCCGACAGAGGCTTTATGATGTGTGGGCACCCTCAGACACACTTTAACAAGGTCTGCTCGTTAATACTGAAAGGAGCCTCTGGAACCGTCAGCCATTAGAGCTTTCCGGATAAACATGCACACACAGTAACATAGAGCTATTTCTACGCTGATGTGAAAACCTAAAATGCTGGTCTTAACGTTTTCACAGATGTGGCGTAGGCCTGCCGTGATGGATGGCGTTAGCGCCAGTGCAAAGATACTGTCTAACTTCACATGACGCAGGAGCTGGGGTTTTTTAAGTAACCTGTTTGCAGGAACCTATGCGCCAAGTTGTCTCCTCAAATCATAATTGACCTCAGGTCTCCTCAACAGATGGGAATTAAAGTTCCCTGCAAAGGTTTGTATAGCGTCCGGCGCCAGAGGTTTTGTTAAAGAGAAAAATAAGAAATCGGGTTAGACTTCCATAAACACCCGTTTTGTTTTTTGTTTATATGCTTTTTTTCTTTTTTTTTATATACCTTGACAGAGAGAGAGGATGATATAGGCACTCTAGGAAGCGGGCACCAGACCGACCGCAGTTGCTTATCTTCCCATGTGTGTATCAAGGCCATTAGAAATTCTTCATATTAACGCCGGAGCCATAGGAACGGGAGCTATTTAGACGCTGGCACATCGGAAGGAGAGGGCGGGGCCAGCAGGGGAGGCACTCCCCGTCTTTCCCAGGATGTCGCCGCACAGTGACTCCACGGCGTCGAGTCGCTCGATCTGCACCAGCCTGGTGAGCAGGTCGGGGATGCTGTACCCCGCCGTGCTGATGCGGTCGAACAGCTGCATGCCGTCGGACATGCCCCCGATCTCATCCCGCTTCAGGCCGAAGCTCTCCGCCAGGTGGCGCCACGTCTTCACCACGGCCTTGTCTGCGCTGTATGTGGAGCTCAGCATACGGCTGGTCTTCTCTAGGCAGTCAAAGGGCAGCTCGGTGGGGCTCAGCCCTGAGGGGGAAAGGGATGAAAGGTGGGTATGGGGGTAGGAAGGGGGATGGGTAGGATCTTTGTCCCCCTAAGGGACAAAGCCCCATCTCAACCAGTGTGTATCTGCCGAATATCTGCTGTGAAACGTAAAATTAAAAATAATTGCATGATAAAAAGTACATGCCTGCTCTATGTAAGTACAGTTTGCATGTTCTCCCCATGTTTGCACGTTGCCCCTGTGTTTGCATGTTCTCCCTGTGTTCGCATGTTCAAAGACATGCACTATGTGTACATGCCCCATGATGGACTGGTATCCCGTCCAGCGTGGTTCTACATGGTT
>JAODKN010000001.1:35214124-35231572 GCA_026774425.1 Petrocephalus zakoni
GCTCTACTGAGTTACTCTCCAGTGAAGATGATTAAATATCCAGCTATATGAATGAGAAAAAAATCAGGAAACCTACTTCATAGGTCTAATTTGGAATAAGTGTCCTAAGAAGATGGATTTGCAGGGCGGTAACGCATGTCTGTCTCTGTGCATCTGTGTATCTATGTATCTACCTGTTTATTCTGTTGGTTTCTGCCTCCCATTCAGCCAGTTTCCTCACTGTACCACACACATTTAAGGAAGCCTTACATGCCAGAGTCACTCTCAGTCACAAAATGTCAGCTGGGCCGAACAAGAGCGATTTCTCCTGTAAGTCAAGGCTTGAGCTTCACCCTTCCACCCTAACCCCATCAGCATAAAGCCTAATTTTGGCACTTTTACACTTTTGTACTGTCTTGTATTGAACTTGTATTGTTTTGCACTCCTCATCTTTAGTTTCTTTGTAACCGAGTGTAGCCAATGAGGACCGTGAATCCTGAACACAGTGTACATCCCTCCATGCTTTCACCGCTCCCTGTGCCCTGAAGCTCACTAAACGCTGTGTTTAATTATGAAACATTCGAATGGAAGCTTTTCTGTTTCTGCATGTAAATATGCCCTCTCGCGCAGGTAGGTACACCCTGGGTGGTCCTCAAATGCAGGGAGAAATGTGACAATCGGATGTAGAAACAGGTTTCTGCAGGAAGTTCTCACGACTGCGATGATTTTGCTCTCGAGAGGCCAGCAAGCAAGCTCAAATATTAATGGAAACATTCATCCTCACCAGAAGCAAAGACATAAATGTATGATGCACGTCAAAGAAAAGGCTAGGACTTGCTACAGACTGTGTGAGTGCATAGGTTCTGTTTCACCAGCTGGGGTCACTATTCCTACCATGTAGGGCTCCTGGCCAGGCTGACACTCCGGACACGGCTGGCAGCTTCTGCTCGTTTGGTTGTAGTACTCGTTCTCGCCACAGGTGGAGTACTCAGCCCTCAGAAGAGACAGGGTGGATACCTGGGAAAAGGGTCAGTAAGGTAAACTGAGCAACTGGGTGTTTATTTAGAACATGGGACAGATGTGTCTTGTACAAATGCATGATGGAATCTGATGGGGTGCATTTGTTGGCCTGATTAACCTATACTCCTTTTTATTTATGGCAGTATGGTAAGTGGCACCACAGTCACATAACTGCAGTACTGCAGGTGTGAAGCCCGGCTCAGTGCTCATGGTGTCTGTGTTTCTGCGTATACTGCTGTGGGTGTGGGTGTGTGTGTTCTGCTGTGTGTGGCTCTGTATGTTCAGCTGAGTGTGGTTCTGGGTGTTCTGCTGTGTGTATGGTTCAGTGAATTCTGCTGTGTGTGTGGTTCTGTGTCTTCTGCTGTGTGTGGATGTGTGTTATTGTGTGTGTATTTTATGCGTTCTGCTGTGCGTGGTTATAAGTGTTCTGCTGTGTGTGTGTGTGTGACATTCTGGGTGTTCTGCTGTGTGTGTGATTCTGGGTTTTCTGCTGTGTATGTGATTCTATGTGTTCTCCTGTGTGTGTGTATATGATTCTGTGTGTTCTGCTGTGAGTGTGATTCTGGGTGTTCTGCTGTGCTTGTGGTTTTATCTGTTCTCCCGTGTTTGTGATTCTGCGTGTTCTGTTGTATGTGTGTGATTCTGGGTGTTCTGCTGTGCTTGTGGTTCTATGTGTTCTCCTGTGTGTGTGTGTGTGTGTGTGTGTGATTCTGTGTGTTCTGCTGTGTGTGTGATTCTGGGTGTTCTGCTGTGCTTGTGATTCTGTGTGTTCTTCTGTGTGTGTGTGTGATTCTGGGTGTTCTTTTGTGTGTGTGATTCTATGTGTTCTCCTGTGTGTGTATGATTCTGTGTGTTCTGCTGTGTGTGTGTGATTCTGGGTACTCTGCTGTGCTTGTGGTTCTATGTGTTCTCCAGTGTGTGTGATTCTGTGTGTTCTGTTGTGTGTGTGTGATTCTGGGTGTTCTGCTGTGCTTGTGGTTCTATGTGTTCTCCTCTGTGTGTGTGTGTGTGTGTGTGAGTGAGAGAGTGTGTGTTCCTCCCATGGGAGCTGCTGCAGTGAATCTTCCTCTTGCAGAGTGACTGTGTGTGTTCTCCCCCCCCACCCCCGTGGGCTGGTATGCAGATCCTGGTGATCCCCCCGCACCCTATAAATCCCAGAATAGGCTGCGTATCACCATATCTCTGTATTTACCGGTAATGGATGGATGTGAGGAGTGACAGCACATTAAAATATAACCCGAGCCTCTTAATGTCAGCCCTGCTGTTCCAGTGCAACTCGATCTTGTAACTAAAATGTGAAATATTTTCGTTAAATGGACTTTAACATAAATGATTTATGCTTCAGCACGCCACATGTGATGGCTAGCTGGGGAAACGGGGAGTGCCGTGCCTCTCGGCCTTAAGTTTACTTTTGAACCATGAAGTTTTACCGCACAGCGACATGCAAAGCTCTGACATCAGTGACACTAATTATTCATAATCATCTTATTAACAGTAATGGCAGCTTAGCAGGCTTCCTGTCCAGGGTCTCCCCTGCCTCCCGCTGTGCCTACTTGCAGCAAAGGGCACGCGGGGTGTGGAGCAGCTGGGGCCGCCACTGTGTCCCCAAGGTCATCAACCGATATTATTTAAGACTGCTCCAAACTGTGCTCCAAACTACATTCACTTCAGCCGAGCAGTTTCTCACGTAAACTGGGCATCGCATACTCAAAAACAGGGATACACAATACATGGAAAGAACAAAGTCATTTTAATCTGCTTGGGTTTTCTTTAAAGGAAGAATAACACTGAGGCATGCAAGCACATAGGCTCAGGCAGATAAGCCCAAAGATTGCCAAAAACCTCACTGCTAATGTACTAATCACATCTGCATGATTCACTCACTGTATCGACATCCTGCAATTCCCCTGTGACTGGTCTGCCACACTGATATTCCAGAAAGTTAAATAACAGTTTGCTGGAGCTTCCCAGCTGGGGTTGCTACATTTCATGCTGAAAAATAAAGGACGCTGACCATAGTGGGGCCACAGCCACTATGCGCCAAGTGACGTACCAGCGGTGGTAAATCAAACTTAAACCATGGTCTCAAGAAAGTATTACGATTCATGCAATGAAATTAGCTTTGACACATGAAATCAGTCGCTTTATATCAAAACTTAAGGTGCATAACAGTTAACGAATTAAATTAATCTTCAGGATATACATTGTTAACTCACCAATAACGTATTAACTATAAATAAGACAAGTGAATCTAATCAATCCAACAGCGTTTTCATACTAAATGTGGACGGGATGATGCTGCGTTCATCACAACTCGGAAATACTGGACAAACGGGACGCACAATTTTATTGTCAAATACAGGACGATTCCGTATTTTAAGGGACGTGTGGCAACCCTATTCCCAGCTGAAGATAAATAACCAGCCTGCTGCTAATCCAAGGGATCTTAGAGGTAACTTGAAGGGTATAATTAAAATAGCACAAACTGAAATTAAATCCCAGCTTTCCTATGAGCTTTACGAAATCATACTCAAGTCAGCTTCTAAAAAAATATATTTGAAGCGGAAGCTGAAGAGAGATTAAAAACTTAAGGACTGAATTTCCCTGTTTTGAAATAATTGGCAAGAACTGGCTCTCCCACTGACGGCTGCTGGCCTCGCGTTAGATGGAGACTCACCAGCTGGATGAAGAGCAGGCCTAAGTGTTGCTGGGTCCGTCCCTGGATCATCTTTGTGCCGTCTGGCCCCTGAGAATTCTGGGAAGAAGGGAAGGATAGGGAACCGTGAGCATGTCAGCAAGCCCCACATGTCCCTGCTCATTTTCCCAGTAATTCCCGCCTCTGGGGACCCATGGACCCTGAGGACCTTTGTGAGGTATTCTGACCCTCCTCCAGGAGCCTGCAGAGGCCGCCCACCCATGCCCGAGGCTCGCAGCGTCTCCACGCTGCTCCATCTTGCTCAGAGGAGCACTCTGACAGCTTGACTTTGGCTAAGCGGCAAACGTGTGTGAACGTGCGCGACGCGAGGTTGGACGTGGCGTTTTGTCACGTGAAAGACAGCACAAGAAGAAGCCACAGTGAAAGCTTATGAACCCGATGGAGGGTGGCCGCATGAGTGTAGCTATGGAGTAATCAAACTGCCCCATTAGCCTGTATCCAGACCATAGGGAATGCTATGGCGAGAATCAGTCTGCAGCTCCCAGGTTGACTGGAAAACCAGCAGTGGTCTGACCAATCACATCGTCCTACACATGAAGCCTCAACCCTTTAGGTAATCGACTGTTACCCGAGACACAAACCACCTTGTGCTGTCTTGTAGATAAACAGAGTAACGAGTTTGATCCACGCTAAGTATTTTCTTGTGGCAGATCTCGAGAGACACGAGAGGTTGAAGTGAACATGCGGAATATGGAGCGAATGAGCTGAGCTGCTCGCCGATGGCTGCTGGGAAATGTAGAGGTACAGTAATGATGTAATGAGCCCAGTACCAGCCTTGCTCGTGGCAGGCCATTTGTCATCATTAGATGCTGTCATGCTCGACCACGCAGGCTCCATTTCCCACAGCCAACAGACATGTAATTTGATCTCAATTCTCTCTTGTTACTGAAATTATAAACAGGGAGCTTTTTTATGCAGTGAAGTATACCGTTTATTCTAGATCGAGCTCAGCTGTATTCTTTCATATCTGTCTCGGTAACAAATGCACTGGCTTCACGTCTGGTTTCTGTTCTGGTTCTGTTGGCAAGGATAACCATACCGGGTCGCAGGTATGTTTAAAAAGGCTCATGGACCAAATGAATAAATCTGAAGTATATGGAAACAGTGACCATGCTTGATCAATTTGACTCATTTGTTGTTATACATGTGATGACATTTATTTATTAAGTATTTATGAAGTGTTTATTGAGGAGGTTTAGCAATGTTTACAGCCATTCTTACCTTTGACAATAGCAGGGGAGTATGTGATACCTGTCCAGAAGCTATCTACACCCTCCCATAGATACCTACAGGCTAGCAGTACGATACTGGCAGGATCCCAAATGCGTAATAACAGTACTCACCATTCTTTCAGTAAAGGGTAATAAGTAGCGTTTTAATCTTAGGGAGATGACTTGGTGTCTGACAGTTTAAACTAAGATCATTAGCACCCTTGTGCTGCACCCACCACTTCTTGGAATGGAGAATATTAACCAGCACACCATGATCTGCAGACACAGCGAGGCAGGCATCACTATCAGCAAGACATCCAGAAATCCATCCATTCCTCACAACCTAGTACAGGCTTACAGTGAGTCTGGATCCTGGTCTAGTTCAGGCCTTGTTTGTGAACTGTAGGTGCAGCGCTGCAAAGCACAACTGGCAGAGTGGCTCACAGGAGTGTGGCACAGCTCATCTCCAGCCCTAGCAGCCACTGCCTTGCAATCACACCAGCAAAATTCCAGTGCTCTTCAGTGCCCTGTAGCTGCCATTTGCCAACTTAGCTCTGACACTCTTAGCTTCTCCCTAATTAAAGAGCAAATTTCCAAAACCCAGTCAGTTTTTTGTTGTTTTTGAGGCCGCCAACTCATATGTTACAGGAATCAAAGCTCGCCCAGTCCTCATGTAATCCAATAAAGAGCTTTCGTTAAATGCTCAAAACCCACCAAGTTCACAAAAACCTTGCTCTTCATTTACATTTTCTCTGTTTCTTGGTGTTCATCTCAGGACAGTCATAAAGCCCAGATGTTTCCTTAGCGGAGGCCCAGCTGTGCTCTCTCATCTCACTGACCCCTGCCGAAATCTATATAGGCGCACAAATCTATAGATTTTCAGAAAAATGTCCATGTCCCATTCCCAAGGGTGTCTGATCCAAGAGTTCCTCCCTGGTCCCCCTGCAGACATAGCCATGTTCCCCAGAAAGTGCATATCCACTGTGGGGAGTGGCCCTTGGCATATGGGACAGTTTGATACGGCGGCACAGTGAATGTTATTTGTTTGGAAATTTAGTCTCCAGCTAATAGCAAATGAGCCTGTTCTAAGTGTTAAGCAATTAGTTCATTCTCTGAAAAGTAAAATGAAAAAATGTGGAAACATTTTGAGGTTTTCTCCAAACATGCAGGCCTGGCTACCAAAGGGAGCACATTAAGGGAGGGCGACTCTGCCCAAAGCCAGCCTTTAGATAAACGAGCCTGCAAAAAGAAAAAAATGCATGTGTGTGATGACACACATTAGAGTATAACTATACATGAAGATTGCAGAGCATCCTCTGACACGCCCCCGAAACGAATGCTGGTGACCTTCGATCAGAGCACGATTAGTCCATGCTAGTGATGTAATTAGTCATGTGACATCAGCCCTGGAGTTATGAGGGACACAGTCAGAGACCCTGCCGTTAAGCTCCACAAAAGTCTGGGCAAAGTGTGTGTATGGGGGGGGGGGGGGGTCTCAGTAATGCAGTTTTAAAAGACTGTAATTAGATGGTCAAATTGGGCACTTGTAAAGGGATAACGCACTTCTACCAGTTGAATTGCTAATGGTTTATTTTTTTTTAATTGTGTTTATGCTGGGGGGAGGGGCATGTGTGTTTCAGGTAAAGGGCAAGTATGTGAGGCTGATTTTCGACAAAAGCAAGACCCTCAAATGTCCATTGCTGCCTAGAATAGTTTTGTTTTTGATGATTTTTCTAGAGATGCACTAATACTGGCATTGGGTATTGGGCCGATACTGCGCTCATATGCTCATACACGTACTTATAAAAATTCTAAGAATACCAAGAATTGATACCACCTAGCTTAATTGCAACACTACTTTAAGACTCAAAGCTGCAGAGTTATGTCTTTTTTTTTGCTGACCATTCAGATTTTGTCATCTAGCGAGAGATTTGTCAACCAGAAATATCTGAGGAGGATAATTGCATAGAGCACCAAATCGTGAGTATTTATATATATATATATATAAATACACACACACACACACATATATATGCTTTACAAACTTAGGAAAGGTTTATTTAACTTCAGCCTGATGAAGTTGCCTTATACATTATAGGATGATCACAGTCTCACACAGTGAGGCACGATCTACAGCTTATTAATTAAACACTGCTATTGGATAGGTACTTGGTATCAGCAGACACCTAAAACCCAGGCTTCGTTACTCGTATCGGGACAGAAAAAGTTGGACCGGCGTATCCCTAGATTTTTCTCAGACTGGTGTCCCATCCGAAGCATCCCCCTGCCTTGGGCCCTGTGTGGAGCTAATGACCAGCTAATGCCCGGAACCTGGACGATGCCACAATCGACCCCCATGATTCATCCTGCTCTGACAGCCAAGGGCACGACTGCTCTTTTCATCTCCATAGCCATTAGATATCTTTTCTTCAGGGCAAGTTGGATCACAGAGCAGGGAGTTTAAAGTAAGGGAGGAGATTAGCTAAGGGAATGCCGTATACTTAAACTCCATTCACTTTGTGTGAAATACTATTAGATCTTCCTGTGATCCTGATTTGGATTAAAAGATGGTCATACGTATTATTAAAACTCAAACATTTAAATGTATGTAGTTTAACACATTTTTTATTCCCTAAAACTATGTATTATTTAACTTCAACTTATATATTTAAAAATAGTGAGCACTTCTACTCCATAGTAATGACAACACTGGAATGTGAAATTCATTATTGTGTTACTCATCTCAGTACTGATCACCGGCTGGAAATGCTGGCAAAATTAAAGAGAAATGTTATATACTGTAAACAAAGGCGCACAAATGAGCCTCATCAAATGAGCGGCACTCCCATGCCGGTGCTGCGAGCAGCAGCAGCAAGCGAGTCTCCTGCAGACAGATAATTGCAGCAGACGCAAGAAGCAACAGGTCCCCGCAGAGCCACCGGCCTTCTCCCTTCTCACTGTCCACATTGTTTTCGGCTCCCACATTCACTAGCTCGTTATTTGCGCAAATCTGGCGTACTTAAGCCCGCTTCAGATGCAGGTACGGCGCTATCCTTTAAATTCCTCTCAAGCATTACAGGGTTTGTTTTATAAGTTCTGCATGAGAAAAATGAACGCATTTTACGGAGTTATGTGGGGGCTTTTATGGCAGTCAGCGTAACCCACATCAGCCCGCGTCTCCCACGCTTTTCAATGTAAGCCATCCATGTTCCCCGGGCCGAGCACTAACGCTCTTTAGGGAGACGGCTCGGCCCACAGCTATTTCTAGCTGAGAAATGGCATGTGCAGGAAGTTTCAATGCATGTGGTCTTATATATACAAAGTATATACAATAATATGATCCAAGCTTTTTTTCCAGGGGAGGGGTCGGGGGCCAGGCAGTGTTGCATAATTAAAGCAAGGTCACGTCTCTTATAGTGTTGATCCTTGTTAATTATATGTCTTGCTACTCACAAGACCTGGAGTTCTAATCAAACTAAGATTAATCGTCTGAATCACTGCGCAGAGTAAAAACCACAACTGGCCCGACACAGTGTCTGTCTATCGATGATCATTTAGCTCTGTTTGAAAGGGGGGGGGGGGGACTTAAAAACCTGTTTTTTTTTAGATTTGAAGGAAGTGGAGCGGCTGCCAAATGAGAGTGCCCCCCAGCCTCTTCCTCATTATGAGCCTAAACGAGCACACACGCCCTGCACTTTCATCAGTTGGCAGTGCCGGCTCCCGGGGCTGGGGGCTGGTATGCACGCTCCCCGGCATGTCTGCAGAGTAAGTATGCCTCTGACACCTCCACCAGGCCGCGCCTTGTCGGGACTTGCCCGTTTGAAAGGCGGCCTCAGGTTAATAATCTTCTAACGGCTGCATAATCTAAGATAAATACACACAGTATCATTATCCTTATCGGTAACAAAACTTTAGTATCTATTCCCTTTGGAAAGATGGATTTAATGTCCTTTTTATTTTTAAAATCAGCAAAGTCTCCAAGTCCGTTCAGTTAGGTTACCTGTCAGTAGGACACTTTCCACGAAAGCAATGTGGCAAATCGAGATAGCATCACCTTTTCGGCTCAAGAAGTGATTTAAAAAGGCAAAGGTAGCAATTTGGGTGGTATAAAAGCAACACATCTTTTAACTGTTAGGTACAATATCTATATGGCTGTAAATAAAGTTGTAGAAGTACCCACAGCTTGCAAAAACTAAAAAATATTAGACATCCACCAAGGTGAAAGAGAAATACATTTCAAAGTTTTCCTAACGTGATGTTTTTGGAAAATGTGAAAAAAAAGTGAAGCTTGCACTCATCGATTATCCATACAATTGAAAATACGTCTTTAATAAATACAAAGCAGCCCTTGTGAACTGGTTTGTTATTTGTGGGGTTGCTGCTACCACCCACCCATCGATCCATCTTCTAACTGTGTATCTTGGGTGGGGGTCTTTACAACCAAGAACAAAAAGCTTTGCTTTTTATATTAATATGCATGTCAAAAATGATCATTAATATTATTCAGATTGGGAAATCGTGTTTTCAAATGAAATAATCAGTACGGAAATGGATCCAGCATAAGAAAAAGCCGTCCTCCATATTTCTTCTCTAATGAAAATTAAACAAACCGCATAATTAGCTGGGATCCTGGTAATTCCGGCAGTCTGGACTGAGGTTACCAGCTGCATGTTTTTGATTTATTCCCTCACTGCCTTGGACAAAGCAGAGCTGCTTTATAAATGAAACTCTGTACTGCGCTATAATTTATTATAATATACTTATATATAACTTATTATATTATCCTGATTTTGCTTTTCTTTTTTACTACTAACTTGAAGAACTTTGTAGGAAATATCCCTAGGCACCTATACTGTCTCTGTGTGAACAAATGGCAAAAAAATCTTGACTCTAATGCCTTTAGCCCCATATGGTTATTAAACCGTGTAGAAATTTCACTGTCATTCACCCTCTTCACTTATGTTCTTATCACCCCTTCAGAAGGATGAACAGTGACTAATATATCTACAATTAAGCTGAGCCATCTCTAACAAGCCATATCATTTATTATCACAAGGCTGCCAAAATATTAGGGACTTGTGCAAATGACATACATTTTGTTGTGTCTTTCACTATAGTTTTCAGGAAGCAGTAGATCTGCATTGTTATTCTATATTTATATTCTTTGAAATAAGAACTATACAGAAGCCTCATTTCAATTCTGATATTCATTATTTTTAATATGCATTTTACTGTTAAAACCGAGAATCAGTGGCTTATTTTTTATTTTATGATTATTTTGCTTATATTGAATCTGTACAATGATGAGGAAAAAATACTGCATTTAGATTTTTCTGTATCAGCCTCGTTTTTACCTGTTTATCACACATATGGATGTTTGCAGAGGAATGTGTTTTTCCCAAAGAAATCTGGGGTTGTGTTTTGTCTAATCCTCCCTTTAGGGTGAACCAGCAGAAGGGTGAGGGGCAGACACTGCTGTGACAAGTCAAATTAAATGAGTCTGTCTGTCACCTGCAGACTCTGCAATAATCCCGTGCAGGACATTCGCACAAAGGCTTCTTCTGCGCCCTGTAGAGCATCTTTAGCAGAAGGCAGGTAAGCCATAGTCTGTTCTGCAGAACTGCAGATGTTTACAGTGATACAACTTGTGCAATAATGCCCAAGATGCAGTGCAAAACAATCAGAGTCTGCATGGGAATTTTCCTATTAGTGCTGGTGGTTAATGGCAGCTGCCACGGTGTGCTCACCAAGGTCAACGAAGCTGGTCGCTTTGATTTCCTGAATATCATTTGGTGGTTTCAACCACAGTGCTCAATCAGGGCCACCAGCAGGGAGCGGTGGCTGGCCAGCGCTCGACATGGGGGTCGGTGTCCAATCAGGAAAATCAGAAGGTCAGCATGCCTTATAGCTTTGTTCCTCATGAGCTCCGTAACATCATCCTGATTTGATCGGGCTCTCACCGAACCACAAGTGGGCCGTCTCTGGGGAACTCTGGGATATTTGCTAAATTGCACATAGAAGCAGATGTTCATAGACATGCACGCTCCCGGTGTGCGGTGTGTCGCCAACGAGCCGTGCCTGAGCTCTGACCGGCTTCACCAACCGTACGTACCACGAATGCCTCCGCCTGCAGACCTGCGCTGTAAACAGCTGCTTCCTACTACGGCTGGCCCCACATGCTTCAGCGTCCAGCGCTGCCTTTTCTAACTGTTCTTTCGTTACTTTTTCGGGAGGAGGCATTTCAAAGTCCCTCAAACCATCAGAAGTGCCTTCTTGGGCCGACCGCCGGGGCCTGTCTCCATTAGCCGAGTCTCGGGGGGCCCCTGCCTCCTTCATCTTCCGATTTTCCTTAATTACAGAGTCACTGTCAGCTTTCCGCTTAAAGGGCAGTCAAAACAAACGTGAGGCGCGGAGCCTCTCCCACTCGCCTCCGCGATTAAGGCCCATGGACGCCCTCCCTGCCTGCTGATCATCAGCCGTGCCCTCAGTCCGCTTGTGTGCCTCTGGTTTTCCCTTTTAAGTCTGTAGCAGGCACAGGACTGCTGATCTCGCATTACCAACCCTGGGGGCTTCCTAAGGGCATCTACGTGGTCTTTGCTGGCCTGGAGCAGATGAAGGCATGGCCTGTGCCCCCCCAGCCCTGCTTCTACCTTTATTGTCTTCTAATAAAAGCTGACTGCCCTGCTTACAGAACCTTGACACAGTGTGGCATATAGCATCCCTGTCTCCCAACAGCGCTCAGGGCCTCTCTTAACAGTGACACTGTCTCCAGCACATTACTAATACAATTCTTTAAGTCTATTGGAAAGTAAACAGGAATTGACTCACCAGCTAAGGTTAATCTAATTATATAAATTATAATAATGGAGTATGCATTCCTTATTGCAAACCCATAGCGACTCTATAACACAATTTGTAGTTTTAATTTTAAATATTGGAAAACACATGTGTCTGCTTGTGGGTAAAAAAACTTTTACCAGTGTGTCCATTTTCAACTACAAAACAAAACTGAAAAAAATTTATTTGGCCAATATGTTAAATAATTGATCAGTGTGCAGTGTGATATATTCTATGGTGCATTGGCATAATACTTTAGCCTACTAATATGTATAATTATCTGTCTTTCATTTTGAAGCTGCTAACAATTTTTTTCCATTCCAGATATTTTTGAGTTTCGGTATTATCGTGAGTGGTCAGCAATTTAATTTACAAGACATTTAAATGTAATAATTACAATTACAGCGTAATAAAATCTCCCCAGCATGAAAATTGTTTCGAGGGCCCTCCGGCATTTGAATGCACTTACGGCTAACTGGCATGACTTAAATTTTAAATTAAGCTTGAAGCACCTTAAATAACTAAAAATGGCATGCCAGCACACCTGATACGTTTAGAAAAGCACGCTGTCTCGTCAGATCATTAATCAAGTACTTAAGTATTTTTAGGTGTACAACTACGGTATTTGTATATATTTATGTTATGGTGTATTTTTGTTTTTGAGGCGCACATGAAAAAACGAGTGATTTAGTGTGCTTTCGGTGTCGGTGGCTATAATGTCCACCTTTGAAGCTTTAAAGGCGCACTTGACTTTCTGCAGTTGCTTTAGTCGAGCTGACATGAAAGAGGTCAGTGCGGGAGTCGCTTCGCACCTTGAGCAGCAGTTCAAAGCCAGGGAGACTTCAGAGGGGCGGCATGAAGGCGCATGTCCCGGCTCCGCGCCCGGGGCTCATGCTCAGCGGCACAAACGGGCCCCATAAAAACAACGGCTGAGCCCGGACCATGCAGGCGCTAAGAGTGCGGCTATGTGAAAATCCGGCTGTTAATGCAATATAATGGCATCGGCCTCATTAGACATAGGTAGGTGGCACTCTCAGGGTAACGGGATGACCGCCGCTCAAGTGCAACTGCACTGAGTACCCAGCGCTCCTCACCCTGGCCCTCCTTATCAGCAGCACCACCACTACCATCATCATCATCATCATCATCACCATCAAACATCCTTATCCGCTCAACGGTGGTACTTATACTCACATGAAAACTTATACTGGTAATAAAGACGCTGGCTGCCCTTCCTCTTTATAAGAGTGTTTCTGCAAACAGCCCGGTAACTCCTTAAATTGTACGTCCCTCTTTTGGAATATAACATCTTCGCAGCATTAAACATCCGCGTCTTTCCACATTCCAGAAGCCAGAAACGCCTTACCTGGAGATAAATGCGAGTCTTCCTACAAGATTTCCTTTCACACCGTAAGTGTGTGGGATTGGAAAGTTTCTATTCTTGATTTAACAACGGAGTCAATATCAGTTCAGTGTCTGTGGAGACATCTTCTTGACTCCAGTGACTCTTCAGCAAAAGTATAAGCTAGCAGCCCAGGACAAATCCTCTCAGGAAATCACAGAGGTCCCGTGTGGTGGCTGCATGATTTCTTTACAAGTTATAGCTCCTCCTAAAGAAAAGGGGAAGACGTCCCATCCGCCCTCAATATGATAAGAAAGTAACCTGACTCAGGTAGACAGCCTCAACAACGTTACAGTAACTACGACTCTGTACCGCCATCTCCTGGCAGTGAATATTAAAAAAAACGTATCTCAGGCTAATTTCTACTTTTTGTTATACAGACTTCTTTCTACATTTTGTGTAGGGCATTGCCTTGGTTTAGTGTCTTATTGGTTTAGTGTCATTTCTTTATATCGGATTTTGCTCTTTCGAAAACATTTAGTTGTATTTTTAAGCAATTTTCACTGGTACCCCATAATATTTGTTTTACCAGTGAATTTTCATACTTGCAGGCTGGCCATTTAGAACCTCTTTTTGAACTGTGTTTACCAAAGAATCTTTTCGTCATTTATCCCTTATGCTGGGAAAATATATACATTTGATTTATTAATTAAGTACGTAATAAGTACGTAAAATTATCATTTATTAGAGTGTTCATGTAGTTCAGAATAGAATGGAATTGGAAGCTAGATAATGTCTTAATCTTGGCAACTTTATGTTCACATTTATGTTACTCAGTTCTCCTGGAGGAATTGATCTTTGATCGTGCGAAAACAAACGGGATTTTGTGTCAGGAGTATACCCTCGGGTTGTCAATCCAACTGACCTTTCAGGTGGGTTTCATGCAGTTCCACTACCGAATGTGACAGGGGTCCGCCGGCCGTGGGGCATGGTGCAGGTGGACAAGGGCAGGGGATGACCCACTTGCGACTCAGATACAAAAAAGGGGGTTTATTTGGGGCCTAAACAGGAACTACAAAAACAGACCACGAGGGGTCAAACGAAAACGCTGATAAATTAACATGGAAAACCACAAAAAAACAAACTGAGGGAGCAGAACTAAGAAAACTACACAGAGCATACAATGCACAGCAACCAACTACAATTCAGAATACGCAATACAGATAACTCAGACAGATACAACTCAATGACTCAATGAGCGACAGGTGGAAAAAATTAACAGACCTAGGGAACACTAGGCACTGAAACTAGAAAAGCACCTACCAAAAAACAATACAGTAGGATAACAAATGGAAGAAATAACCAAAAACACAATGAGGGTAAACTTAGAATCAAGAAGTCCAAAAATGAAAACAGAACACTGAGGGAAAGAAACTCAAAATATACAAAACAAGAGATAAGGCTGGGCTTAGCCAGCCTCAAATCCATGACACAGGGGATAAGAGTGCCACACACTCAGCCCACTGAGCCATGCGGCAGTCTTAGGCATACGGGCAACACACTAGGGACAAACAAGGAAGGGGATCAGGATGGCCAGCAACACCAGCTGGCCAAAAGGGGAAGGACACAAAGGACCGGGTCAGACGGGCACTGACCCTGACATGATCCATTGTAAAAAGAGCTGTATTCCTCACATACTGAAAGCTCCTCATAATTCTCTCTCTCTCTGACTCTGTGATAAATCTGTTCCTCGATTATTTATGTGTGTTTGCTGCAGGATTGTTCAAGCTTGGAGATTTTTTTCTCTTGTTACATAATTGTTTATTCCTATCAAAATAGGCCAAAATGGTCTGTAATTTGATTTTGATTATAATATTGACATTCCTAAATCCTATTTTGTGAAGTATAATAGGCTAGACAGAATCAGAAATGGAACATGTTTGTTCTTTAAAATATTTAAACCATGTCAAATGCAATTTTAATGTCACATTTAAACTCTTAGATTAATCATTTGCTCTGAGGTTTGGAAAATCTAAGGGACTTAATGGCTGCTGATCTGTAGTATTGCTTAAGGTGCAATAATGATTTGAAGTAACACTTGATTTTTTGATTGGCAGAAATGTAGTTTTAAATGTATTTGTGGCAGCATATTGTAATAAGATATCTAGGGTATTGTTTTATAATAGTCCCATCAATCCTTATTAATTAAAAGGTTGCCTGGGAGAATCCAGAAGGCAGATGTGGGCAAAGCATGAAGGAGGGAGAGAGGAGTGGCCGGACATAAAAGAAAACATTGCTTTCCATCATTGCTTTTTAATGTACCCCAGTGTACTGACTGGGTGTTGTTTGAAAGAAAAAGGACTGGGAGACTAGTATGCTTGGATGACTTCAGTGATCTGCAGAAACGTGTGATTCAGGCTGTCGTTTGGCCTCAGAGGCCTGGACTTCCTCTTGAGTGGCGAGGTAACCCTTTGGGCTGAAGCTGACGAGCTGATCCTTCTGTCTCCTGCCTGAGGCTCTTTCGTCCCCGTCGGCAGGAAAGACACTTTGAAGAGGATGAAAGAGAGTCTTTGAACAAGTCTTTTTTAAAGATCCCCACAAAAAACACAAGTTCTGTAACCAGTCATAAAAAGATGCAAAAACTCATCTTATGTGAGGTGATGGTCTTTTGTCATTATTCGAAGGCATGGTTTTGTGTAGTGAGCTGCTATTGGCCAGTCTGCTCCAGAGAAGTGACATTGGCCCCACCCCTTTCCCCTGAATGCAGGCACAACAGGTGAGCTCTGCTGCTGTTGATTTCTTCTCCCCTGGAGGCGGGAAGGCAGTAGCCATAGAAACTGCACAGTCGGTTGTCAGATCCAGATAAAAGAAATTACTAATCTGGATGATGTGAGACGGTCATTATAAGGCACCTCCTGGTTGTTTAGAATTTGGATGAGCATTCTTCTAAAGCCTTTGTTTATTTCATTTTAGTTCTTCTCAGAGAAATGACTCTATGATCAGGGTTCACCGTTAGTGTGATGTATTTGTCAGATTTGTGGAATTAATAAATCAGGAAAGGAAGCGCCATTATTCCCCCCGACCTCCCCCCCCCCCCCGTCGTCATCGAGCACGTCTCTAATCACTGAGCACACAGAATACTGATATCTTCTCAACATTTTCCATGTTTCTTTTTTCGATCTGTTCATTGAAAGCAACACATTGTACAGTGGAACGAACAAATATGGAATTAGAAATGTTAATTAATAGGGCATATGTTCTCCATTTACGTATATTTATATTAATTTATTAAAATGACGTGGCAGTGCATGGAAGATGTAAAGGGTGCATTTGATGTATCTGCATCTGCCAGGAGTTTCTAAGCACCTCTCAGATGCTGCAGCTGGTGCCCCAAACACAGTATGTGGGCTACTCTCTATATTAGGCTAGGTTAGGGGACAGAAGCTGCCTGACAGATACATATCAGCACATGATGTCTTTCCATGATAGTTTGGAATTCTGATACTGCCCAATAAGACTGTTTGGATGTCAGGCTGCATTTATTTGAGTTCCTTTGGAATCCAAAGGGATTGGCTTATGAGGGATATTTTCAGGGTTTCTTTCAGTGCAGGGAGTACCACTAAATATATATACCATTAGCTGTGGTCTGTACCGCTAAATATATATACTATCAGCTGTGGTCTGAACCGCTAAATGTGTAAACTACCAGCCAGCTTCCCTTAAAAACTTACCCTTAGAAAATGTCTTTATTTTTTATGTGGTATGGGCCGTTTAAAGCCATTTTAAGGCTGTTTCAGGGGTCGTAGCATTAATTCAGTTTCAGCCAGGGGCGCTTTAATGCTCAAGCTTACTCGGGCTGAAGCCCAGGGGTCTTCACTGAAAACTGACCTTGTTGTTTAATACATTTTTAACTCCATCCAGCTCCCTGGATGTATGAGATCCAGTGGGCTGTGGGATGTATGCAAGTAAAAAAAGCATCTATGTACACATTATTTTTAAAAAGTCATACGAATTAGTGGAATTACATGTTTTTGGCCTGCGGAGGGACTCACACACCAGAAGGGCAGGATTGAAACCGATGACTGGCGATCTCTGGGCTTTCCATTTCACCCTCATCCCGGTGCTTAAAAGAAACATACGGGGCGATGAATGACAGCTTTACAGGTAGCAGAAGCTTTGGTCTTTTATAACATTTCTTCATGTCATTGTGACTGAGTGGGTAGACTCATCCCATCATGTGCTGCATTGTTTTCTAAGCCAGCAAATGAAATTTCCTTTTGTTTTCAATAAATATTTCCATAATCCTTCAGTAGCCTTTTTGTAGAGTAACAATAATGAAAAAC
>JAODKN010000001.1:35236163-35258480 GCA_026774425.1 Petrocephalus zakoni
TGATATCAGAAATTAAATTGTAACTAGTTATAATTTCTATTTCTGATATCACAAATTCAGTTCCAACTAGTTAGAATTAGTACTATACTAATACTTGATATCATAAATTCAATTTTAACTAGTTGAAATGCCAATTCCTGATATCAGAAATTACATTTTAGCTAGTAAGAATTTCTGATATCAAGAATTGCCATTCTAACTAGTTGGAACTGAATTTGTGATATCAGAAATACACATTATGACTAGTGACAACTGAATTTCTGATACCAAGAATATACATTCTAACTAGTTAGAACTGAATTTGTGATATCCTCTAAAAAAGAATTAAAGCTAAAACGGCTTGCCATATAAATCATATAGGAAGAGGACCCTGCTTCCAGCGAGGTGTCGCTAGATGGCAGAGTTCGGTAAAAGATCAGTGTACATGATGTTACTTTCTGCTTCCTGCAGACCCAAATGGGCACACACACAATTGATTTTCACCTAATCTTATCTTCGACACGCAAGCCTACGAATAGAAAAAATCTAAATATTTCGGTAATGAAATAAAGCTTACCGCACGTGTTATTTTTTTATTACTTGGGCAAAAATATAACTATAGAAAACTGTTAAGATATCTTCAGAATTGTTTACAATAACCACACTTCTCCAAGCGACAACAATATATCGCTGCTCTCGGCATTCTGCGCGACACTTTTATCTTTAGTTTCATGTTCTGGATAAATATCGTGTTATATGTTCATGATGCTGCGTTTTATTGCAGAAATAACAATGTGTACATATAATACATACTAATTCTACATGTTTATTTAAAAAAAATACGGCTCGTACTTTATTTTTTAACATTTAAACTCTTTGTGCTAAATCACGCGCGTTTAGTAAGCTTGCATCTGCGCCATCGAAATATAAACTTCGTAAATATCAAACTGCACAAACTTCAGGAATTCGTGCAGCGTGCGGCAAAATCACACAGATGACAGCTACATAATAGCGGCGGGGCGAAGCCGAGCGGAGCTGCTTTATTCTCATTGAGGAAGCCGGCGAACGGCAGCTGCCTGTTCCCGTATCACTAGTTACTGTGCGGCGGAAGGCGTGTTCGTGCGGCGGCCGCCGTCCTGCTGCAGCTCCGAGAAGGCAGCGCTGTTTTGTGCTGATGATGTTGCGCGTCTGACCTCACTTCACTACGCCGCGCTGTGTGAAAGCAGCCCCCAGCCCCAGCCGGAGCCGGAGCCCTCTCGCTGCTCCACCACAGCCAGCATGCATTGTGCTGCATCGCCTGCGCATCGAGCCATTAACCTCCTTTACGGTCATTAATAGAGGCTAAGATGGACGAGTCGTCGCTGCTGGATTTACTGGAGTGCTCCGTGTGCCTGGAGCGGCTGGACACCACGGCCAAAGTGCTGCCCTGCCAGCACACCTTCTGCCGCCGCTGCCTGGAGAGCATCGTGAGCTCCCGCAACGAGCTGCGCTGCCCCGAGTGCCGGATCCTGGTGGGCTGCGGAGTGGAGGAGCTGCCGGCGAACATCCTGCTGGTGCGGCTGCTGGATGGGATTAAGCAGCGGCCGGGCGGCGGAGGGAGAGCGTCGCCGGGATGTGCGCTCGGCATCGCGGCTTCCCCTCCGGGAACTGCGGTCCGGGACCTGCCCATAGCGACTCGCAGCTCTCCCATCAAGGTCTGTGTCCGCTGCTGGCCGCCAGCAGACTTGACGGATAGGCGCTGCGATTGCACTTAAATTGCCTTTAATGTCTAGTTAGACGGGAAATTCGGTGAGAGAAACTATTTAAGTATCAGGCTGCATTTGGGTGGCTGTATCGCGACTTTACTGCGACGGGGCCGATTTCTGCCTCTAGTGTTTTTATTATTCCATTATTTTCTTTGTTCTGGGACAATGATGCGGATATTAAGTATTTCTTTCAGCTCCCGTCGTATGTTTTAGATATGTTGTGCTCATATGTTTTTGCGCAATCATTCCACTGATGAAGCGAACTAATTAGGCAATGTGAGATAATGAACGCAAACAGAAACTGCACACTTCTCTCTTTTCTTTATCTAAAACTGATAATGTTTTTTTTTCATTCTGTTGAATGAAAGCAGCGGACGTTTTCCTCCTATGCCGAAGTGACACAGGTGCACAGCCGGAGCGCTCTTTGTATGCGCATAAAGCCGGGCTGTGCTTTATTCTGCACAGATGCCCAGATGGACACAGTTTCCTCCACCTGGGCCACGTTAGCCATCTATGAACAGCCGTTATTCTATGTGGCGCAACTGGCACCGTCAAGGGGGCACCTGCTTATAGCCAGTACATTTAGTTATTGCCGTGTGTTCCCTTCCTGGAGTTTCTGTATGAGTTTATCCTGAGCTGAGGATTGAAGTTTTTTTTCTATCCCTGGTAAAGAACCCCCTTATCTGCTGCTTCCCCGTCTCGCACTGGCCAGTACCGCACCTCACTGCCCATTCTGCCTTTTGTCGGACTGCAAAGTCTGTCACACCGGGCTCATGTCACACCGCCTTCCAGCCCAGCGGGGGGTGGGTGGATGGCAGTGGTCTCCACCCGCCTGGGACAGCAGCAACCTGGTGCAGTGTGAACTGGGGAAAAAGCCTTTGTCAGATACAGATCCGCTTAGCAAAACTGCAGGTGTCTTTGGTTGAACATTATGCTGAGTTTGTGAGATCATAGGATGCTATAAAAAATAATGTTGTCAAAAAGCGGTGTGCCTACAGTAAGCTGTCACAAATTACAGTGTGTGGATATTTGAAAAAAATAAGAAGCATGTTTTGGGTCAGAGGTTTTATTTTTTTTGTCTGCAGACTTGAGTAACTACCGAGCTATAGCTGTGTCAGATATCTTAATGGGCTGCGTCTTTCTCTGCCTGCCCTGGGAGGGCAGTTTCCATCTCGACATTTCGGTGTGATTACACGCTATCCTAATCCCTACTAGTTTGTTTTGTCTGTCTTTCGAAAGCTTGGTGATTTCAATTTTATCCATCTGAGGTGAGAAGTCCCGGCGGGAAGTCAGTGGAACGGCTTGCCAGAAGTGCAAACAAAATCGAACAATGCGATGGGCCGTATTTCGGGAAAGCAGGAAGTCGCTGAAAACCTCAAGAGTAAGCCGTGAGATAATAGCGTCAGGGTTTCACAGGCTAATTGGGCGTCAGACTTACAGGAACGTGATTCATTTCCACTCGTTTCATGGCCTCTTGTGCGAGTGCTGTCCCACTAGCATGCTCACCAGCTGGGGTTTATTTGACGTGACTGGGGGAGGTGGCAGACTGAGAGCCTAAGCGTGGGCAGGCCAATCGAATACCGCGTCCATCCTCCAGGCCTGGGAACTGGCCAGTGGGCATGTCCATACCAGATGCAGGTGCCTCCATGTTCTTCACCTCTCTCATTGTCAGCTTGGCTTAAGCAGCAGGCCGATCGGGGCTCAGAACTGGAGTGAAGTGTGTCAAGTGTGTGTTTTCAGGTGTAATGATCC
Organism: Petrocephalus zakoni; assembly: GCA_026774425.1. Lineage (NCBI taxonomy): Eukaryota > Metazoa > Chordata > Actinopteri > Osteoglossiformes > Mormyridae > Petrocephalus > Petrocephalus zakoni. The sequence goes on from JAODKN010000001.1 coordinate 35,239,640, forward strand.
CTCTCTGCTTCAGAAGGGTCCTGCCCGTAAATGAGCATGTTTTGGCACTATTTCAACAGAACAGAACCCTCAGTCTGGCATCACAATCTAGCAGATTGTTTCAATTGTTATATTGGCTCCTATAGTAATGAAGTATTTATGCTGGTAAGAGGGGCCCATTTTCATGGCTAAATGTCTGATACGTTGGCAGCCTCTTGGTGTCTGTGTCAGCTGTATGCAGATACAAGTGGACCTCTGCGAATGGAAGCTACTGCACACGAGCTTCTTCCACCTTCTGGTTCTGTCCTGCACCCCCTGTTGTTCAGGTCCCGGTCTGGGTCTCGTGATGTCTGCAGGAGTTCTTGACGCCATGTCTTAGAATCCAGCTTTGAGCAATGGGTTATGGGTTAAAATCCAGCTTTGAGCTATGGGTTATGGGTTTTCTTCAGAAATTCGATCCTGAAAAGAGAATCCCACTGGACTTTACCTTTTGTTTACAGTGTGCATGTTAGAATTCTGCACCAAAATGAGTAGTTTCTTAGCATATGGATCAGTTATCAGTTACTGTCAGCGTCATACCAGTAGGAATATAAGAACACGTCTGCACCTCCTCCAGGGTGTCCCCCATGGCTCCTGGTATGGGCTCCAGGCTCACCACAACCCCGTCCTGCTGGAGTGCTTGTGGAAGATAGATGGATGATATTTAGCGATGCTGTAGACTGAGCGTATTCTTTACCTTAGCACCATGTGACTCCAAGACTGAAGATATACATTCATAAGGTATTATAACCTTGACTGTGTAACTATTTATAAAAAGGCATTATAGTCATGTGTATTATGCATTATGAATGCTCTATGAAGGTTATATCTATAATGCACTATAAACACATCCAAAACATCCTTAATTCTTATGCTGACCATTGTAATGCATTATAAAGGTATTTATAGTGCATTATTATAGATGAGACCTTTATAGAGCATTCATAATACATGAAAAACATTGTTATAATGTGTTATGCCTTTTTATAAATATTTATAGCTGTGTTTATAATAGTTTATGAATGTGTAACAATGAATTATAAGAACAGTTATTAAGCTTTAAGAATGTGAGCTTCGTAGAAAATGTTACTGTAATTTTTTTCAAGGACCAAAGTGAAAAGTTCTTCAATTGCGGTGAATGTAATATGAATTCCATTGAATGTGTGGGACGTCATCTGGAGAGCAAAATGACTTTAATATGATTTAGGAATTTTCCATTAAGTGGTGTTATTGAGAGGAAATATTTTCGGTCTTCCCAGGCGTCTAGTCAGAGCTAAATTGAGAGTTTACGTGCCTCTGCCAGACTTTTCATTCTGACATGAGCTGTTTACAGCCACCCCACCTGTGTTTTCTAGTTTATAATGTCCTGACCACCATCACCATGTTGCCACAAGAGCCTGGATGGCTCCGGGCCAAAGATAACGTGCTGGTGCTCACACACGCACTGCTATAACACTGCAAACAAAGTCCCTGTATCTAAAAAGCACAGATAACATACCTACAGAAAAACTTCACGACCCTCAGCAGAATATCTGGCTGTAGGTTGGATGGTTTGATGCCAGGAGAGATGTTAATGGTTTAATACCAGAAACAAGCTGTCTGAATAGGACAAGGTGTCCTGGCATCATGGAGAAAACGTTCCAGTTCTGCTTCGCAAAGTGAAGAAGTGGAACCAAAGCAGGACCTCGGAGCAGAAAGGCTGTCCACGGGAACTGGTCCCACAGCCGTCCTCGGAGAAGCAAACCCTTGGTCTGTTAACATCTGCAAGTGTTGTGCAGTTATCTGTCTAGACTACTCACAGCCACAGTTATTCTTACACCCACATTTCTCCCGCTGGCCGTTCTGTGACACTGAGCTGAGAGGCAGATCTGAGCGTGGCGGAGGGTAACTGAGCAGTGGCCCCGCCCACATCAGCTGTTAAACGTTCACCAGCCTGAGAAAGGCCAAGACGAGCGCGAGCCCAGAAGGCTGAGGCTGACTCCGTGCCGACCCCTGGCCATGGCTGTCCTTGGGAGGCCGGGCATCTACTCTTAGGCCACATTTAGGAGTTATAAATGTTAAATGTGGGTAGTTTAGAGACTCCCCTTGTGTCTGTAGACTGTGGGAGGGAACAGGAGTACCTTGAGGAAACTCATACACAGGGCAGGGGGTGGAGCCGGATTCTAACCCTGTCCCTGGAGGTGTGAGCCAGACGATACCCTGAAATTAACTTGAGTTGTTTGTTATAGCATGTAAATGCTTCTGCCCAGTAAACATAGTTACTGTAAATAGCAAACTCAGCATAATGTAGAGAGTGATTTTATCAGGATGAATGAATGTACCTATTTCTCCTACACTTCAGGATAAACACGCCCCGGTAAATGTAAAGCCAGAAGCACATTCTGTTATTATGGTTTACGGTAATTAACTGAGCTGTTTAAGTGCGTCAGGACATTTCCTTTAGGTTTGTTTTTTATGGGTTGGCAAAGAAGCATGCGGATGTGGTTAGTGCCCTCCTAGAGTGGGCCTGAGAGAAGGGCCTGGTGGCGGGGAGCTGAGGCGGCCGTGCCGCTGTTTTAAATTAGAGACAATCAGGGATTAATTAGGTAAGTAGCATTATGACAGCAATCGACACGCGGCCCATCGCGGCCCAAGGCCCCCTCTGAAAGTGTAATCTAATTGGTCATTGGGCGGCGACACCAGCTTTCTATAGCAGCTGTCTCATAATTATACTCTTTGAGATCTAGTTACCGCCTTGTTTTTTTCTTTCGGTGGAACATCTGCCTTTCTATTTGTCTGGTTGCATCAATATTTAACGCTGAATCATTGATCAAAGTCCATTTCTGGTAACAAAGCTATTCAGCTAGAGACTGTGAAGCTGATGAAGACAAGGATTAGGGTTAGGGTTAGGGCTGGATGAAAAACACAGATTGTTTGTTCCATAAACGTGAGATGGTCTAATCACTGGGGTGAATTTTGCTGTTCTCGGTGAGAACATGACCACATTGGACCAGATGGACCAGATGGCTTCACTGGCATACAGAGCAAATAGGCTTTTTCATCATTCAGGACGTTTAAACCGGACTTTCATTAAATATAACCATCAGCAGCCCTAATTTACTACATCTAAGAGAGACAGGAATCTGTAAAAAAGTTTGCTCATGCTGAGCTTACAGGAGAGCGTTACGCAGCTTCAAATGAATTCTCCTTAAGAGAACGAGCCAGTTTCTTTGCAGGTGCTGCGATGCCGAGGGTCCTGGGAAGTGGGCCCTGCAGCAGCGAGAGGCTCAGCCAGCGATCCAGCACCCCGGGGCCCTCTTCAGCGTGCCTCCAGGAGCCTCATCCGCTTCCCGCTTGCTGCTCGGCATTTCCGCGGCAGCGAAATGGGAACCCCCCCCCACCAAAACAGATCCTCGTCTTTTTCGAATAGACGACGGAGACGAGAGTGTTGTTTTGAGGGAGCGTGCTGCGGAAATAGTGTCAGATCCTGCCTAGCGCTGATCACCTCCTGCAGAGATACGGAGAACGTGAACGCTTGGAGATGGCTTGCGCGTCTCCATGGAGACGGCGAGGGGGGCGGAGGGTGGAGTCGGGCCTCTTTAGCGGCTGAAAGGTTCACAGCTGAAGTTCGTTTTTGTTCGCAGAGGTCAGGGGGTCAGTCGCCCCGCCCGGCAGCCATATTGTAAGCGTTTAAATGTAGGAGTACGGGGCCGTTGTCCTTTCTTTCGACGGCTGAGCGGCCAAATGAAGCAGAGCGACTTTAAAGAGCGGTAGCGGGGAGGGAAGGGCCCTACTCAGCAGAAAAGGGAAATGGCAGACCTCAAAAGGAGCCCTTACAAACCGGAATAGTAATGGCATAACCGGCCGTGATTAGCAAAGCTCATTAAAGCGAGACCTTTCTGTTCCGCTGGGGACAGAATGATTGCACAGCCTTTCTGAGAGCTCACGTTGGCCCATCAGCTCAGCATAGGGGTGTTTGTCACTTCTCACGCTAATTAGGGTGAGCCCGTCAGAGCCGTGCTGCTGGGGATGACTTAGGTGGGGGCTGCTTAGGGATTAGGTTTGAAACAGAACACCCCCTCCTCCCCCCCGGCCCGGGGGGTGTGTCTCTATCATCAACAGGCCTTCTCTGCTCACTTACTCAGCTCCTGGACGTTTACTCGAGCTCCCGCTCGGTGGGCGTCGATTCCCCCCCCCATGGCTGCTTTTTCATGTCTGTTTGCACTAGACTTTCAAACAGCTCTCACTCTGTAAATATGTGCAGCAGAAAGCATGAAACTGAAGAGCATTCAGATTCCTCGGTCTGGGAAGGGGGCAGGCATTGGACACGCTGCCGTTTACTCAGGGGGGGGGGGTCGGCCCCCGGCCCATGGAGGAGATGCTGCGGCTTATCGGGAGGCTGATGTCTTCTCCAGAGTGGTCAGCCTTGGTCAGCGAAACGTTTCGGTACGAGGAGGTGGGGTGGGAGCGGATTCCATGGGTCTTTAGGGCTTAGCAGCCATTAAGGGGCCCCCTTCTGACCAGGCTGTAGTGTCTGTGTGTGTTTTGGGCTGGTGAGCCCAATCCAGATTTGCTTAGGTTCCTGAAAAGGGCTGGGTCAACGTTACAGTGGAGGAGGTAATGGCATATGGTCCCTGCAGTGTGTCACAGACATGGGTCTCTGCGGTTAAGGGTGTTGAGTGGGACCATCCGTTGAGCCCTAGTGTGGGGTGTGTATCTAGGAGTGCATGGCCTGGTGGGGCAGCGAGTGTGAGGCTTTAGCAGATAGGCGGCATGCGCCTGCATCCTGTCACATGGGAACCCGCAGGCTGACCATGAGCGTGTGCCCTGTGTGATCTGTGTGGCATACAGCTGCGCTGAAAGTTAGCTGAAAATCTGTGGGAATAGCTTCAAATTAAAATGGTTATGCATTTTTCAAAAACACTTTTTTTCCATTTATTATCAACACTGATTGGACGTCCACCTTTATCACTTCTGTGCTTTGGGATTACTGCATCTTTATTGAGTTCTAGTACCATGCAAAGGCGGTGAAGTCAAATCTAATCTAATAACCACTGGTACTGGGTCGTGGTGTGATCCCATCCCATCAAGGAAAGGGGCATGAAGCAGGGGACACTCCAAATGTGATCCCGTCCCATCAAGGAAAGGGGCACGAAGCAGGGGACACTCCGGATGTGATCCCATCCCATCAAGGAAAGGGGCATGAAGCAGGGGACACTCCGGATGTGATCCCGGCCCCATCAAGGAAAGGGGCACGAAGCAGGGGACACTCCGGATGTGATCCCATCCCATCAAGGAAAGGGGCACAAAGCAGGGGACACTCCGGATGTGATCCCGTCCCATCAAGAAAAGGGGCATGAAGCAGAGGACACTCCAAATGTGATCCCATCCCAACACGGGGCACGCACATTCATTAACAGTGACACACTCTGGGCGGGGGAAACATGCACGACCCGGGGAGAACCCTGATGCTACCTCTGCACGGAGCCTGGGCGGCCAATCAGACGCGGAATTACTGCATCCTGCCACAGGGAGTTGGGGAGGAGATTGCATCATGAGGCAGTATCGGCGTCAGTGAAAATGAGAACAAGCTGCTGTCTGTTTATCCATTTACTTTTTTGGATGCTGATTTTCCATCTGAAGGGGATGATGTTTATGGCCGTGTTTACAGGCCAGGCACGGCGAGAACATCATGATAAATTTTTGCGAATGCTTTTTAATAACGGTAAAAATTCATCAACGCGACATGTTTATGTGGTCGCTGAGCCCGGGCCTTGGAGTTACGCTGCTCTAATCGCCACACAGAGCTGAGTGGGGGCTGCTGGGATACGCCTCGGGGGGAGCGCGACCAACAGGGGCCTGTTCTCTGTCTGCAGGGTAGCCGTTTGCTAATGAGCCTAATTGAAATCTGCCGTGCTGTTCCGGGATGATGGTCACCGGGGCCTAAATGCAATGCGTAGCGCTGCCACCTCCCTGCCTGCCCCGCGTCCTGCCGTGTTGCAATCAGTCGCCATCTGCCCCCTCCGAGTGCCTCTGTGTCCCCTGCACCGGCCTCATCCCCGTCTCCCTCAGTTCCGAGAGCCCATGCCCTCCCCGTGTAAATTTCCTCATCTGCTTCAGGCTGAAGGGGCTCGACATCTGCACCCGGGGGAGAGGCCATGGCGAGGGCAAACCGTCTGCCGCCAGGGCAGCCATCTTGATCTGGGCGACCCAGGAATCAGACTTCAGCTTCTGTTAAATGCTGCAGTCAGCTGGGTAATAAGGAGCGATGACTGGGCTCCGACTGCCGGGCTGTGATGGGGCCCTCGGAATGGGGGCGCTGTGGGACTGTGGAGCATGACACTCAGCGTGGCCGGAGCGGGCCGCAGTGATCCGTACCCTTAATTACTGCTCTTTAACCGTTTTCAGATGAGAACATCACTACTACACTCAAACACATTCGAAAGCCTATTAGTGACCCTGTTAATCCGAAATGTTGCTTTGTATGTTTCACTGTTCATGGGAGGGACACGCAGGTCTGGAGAGCAGGAAGGTGACGGACGGCCACCTAAAAAACTGACAGGTCACTAGATGATGGTCAACTGTGACGGCCATGTGCCCGAGTTAGAGGTCCTTTGTGTCTCACTAACTCTGCGGGCAGCCTGCTCTGCCCCCCAGCACCGCTCTGGCTGCCACAGCGCTTCCGTCCTAAAGTGGCGGAGGCCTGTAGCCATGGTCACAGCTGGTGTGAAGATGGCATGAGGAGGAGGAGAGGGTGTTTTTTGTGGCCTTTGCTATACCAGGTGCTAGTGCAGGGGTGGGCTGTCTTATCCGCAAAGTGGTTTTCAGGATAACCTTTAGGATGCAGGTTTTTGGGATACCCTTTAGGTCAGCTATTCAAACCCAGGTGTGAGGACTCTTCAGCCAATCAGTCCTCTAATTAGTAACCTAATTAGGGATTTGCAGTGAGAATCCGCATACCCTACGGCCCTTTCTGGCCACCTCTGTGCTAGTGGGTGCTGACCCAATGCCCCCCCCCACACACACACATACAAGGGGGGGGGGGGCTGGGACGATTAATCCTCCCCTTGGAGCCTTGCACCTCTTACAATTCACAGCGCGAATCCCTGCAGTGCAGGAGAGGCGTTCCCGTTAAGGACGCCAGCCTAGCTGTGAACATCCTGCCCATCCAGTGTGAAAGCTGCGTCCCGACACGGCCCGCGATGACCCATTCCTCGGGCCAGCCTGTGACGGGCTGTGCTCCTTACACTAGGCCATAACGCTGTGGGTAACCTCGGCCGATGGTGCTGTGTGGCACCGTCACTCGGCACAGCGCCATCGCCAGGTTCAGTTTAGACTCTTTATCCTTCGCATCCTGTTTTTCTTTCTTGGGAGCACAGAGGACCCCCCCCCCCAGTCTGTAGAGAGCATCCTCCTAAGAATGGCTGTTTAGTCTGGGCCAGTCATTGAGAAGCTGCAGTGGGCTGCGTGGTGGGGCAGATTAGAGACCTGTGGGAGATGAAAGGCGAAGCCCGAAAGCGCCTCTCGCCTCTAATTCACAAAAGCACTCCTGTCACGGACGTTATTTTTTGCAGCATCCGGCCCCTCGTGACACAAAGGGCTAAAATTGCAGGTTTCTTTTGTCGTCTGCCTGCGCGGCAGCGAGTTGGTGTGGCGTGTGCATAACGTGACCCGGCTAATGTGCCCGTGTCTGGCCCTTTAAGAACCTGCCCTGTCTGCTGGGAATGGTCATAAATAACACTCTGTATTACATTTCATATCTGGCCATCATACGCGCTGGCCTGCTTCAGTGCCTTCCGTCTCGCCGCGTGCGGGGTCCCCCCTGAAGCATCACGCAGACGTGGTCAGATCTCCCTGCTTCTCTCCTTTTATCATCTGACAGCAAAGGCTTCAAAGTAAGAGCGGCTTGCAGGCTGTAATAACAGGGGATGTAATCTCTCGCTGCTGGATCCTCTGTCTTCCAGAGTGTTTATTTCTCTCTCCTGTGTTTTTGTTTTTTTTTATTATTTTAGAAATACTTAAATGATATTTCTGGCCTTGTCACAGGCTCGTGTCATTTCCTCTTGGGAAATTAACGTGCTGAGATGTGTGCGATGGCACAGCTCCAGGCTCCCTGTTCGTGGGGTGTTTCATTAGGCGCCAGCCCTCTAGGACGCATGGCTAGACACATTTCACCAGGAATTTAAACAGCTGGAGGTCCACCTCTACATGAAAGGTGGGCAGCCCTTAGGTGAGTATATATCCCTAAATGCTGAAATCAGCCTCAGCTTTGACTGAGGACGAAACCAGGAGTTAAGCTGTTAGATATCTTGTTTCATCACCTGTTTGTACTTGTAGGATGTGTGTTGGACAATATGAAGCTGTGAGGGGGTTCAGTAGATGCCACCTCCCTTAAAGAATCCAATCCACGAGTTGTGGCTCCGGTCATTCTGTGTGGCCACACCCACCTCCATGTGGTTTCATTGTACAATCAGCACAACTTCAGTCAGTCTAATGAACTGATTGAGATTGCTCTGATTAATGCTTCCTGCTCACTCTTACTGTTTGAATCCCTTGGCCTGGATCTCTCCTGTTCTTGAATCACTTTGTTTCGTTTCATGCTTCCTGTTTGCTGGTCACCTGATCTTGCTTAGTACCTGTTTAGAACCCGGGCCTGTTTTTCTTTAGTACCATAATCTTATCCTAATCCTTATCCTTGGATTTGTTCTTGTTTATTGTCTCCTAGTTTAGTACTCCAGCCCCCTCCTAGTTTAGTACTCCAGGCCCCCTCCTAGTTTAGTATCCCAGACCCCTCCTAGTTCGATATCCATTGCTGCTCAGTGACTGTGTCCTCCATAGCTGTCTTGTTCATGTAGCTCTCAAAGGCCCAAATTGGGTCGGCACCAAGTACCGTTAGGCACATTTGCTGAAGAGTATGCAGTTTGGTGCGGCATTAGGGTAAGCCTTTTTTGTTAACAAAACCAGGTCATATTTTTTCTCCCCTTTTCCACAGTTGTGCTTTAATTTTAGTTTAATTCTAGCAGAACAAGGTTAATGCTGTTTTATTTTGCTAGTCTCCCATCTTCGGTGGTCATGACTTTGGGAAGGGAGGGCAATCTTCATGTATGGCTATCATGAAACTTGTGATGGCTGCTGTTCATGCTGCAGTGTGACAGATGTTCACTCTCCTGCAGTTTGTAAATAAACATGTAGATGGCTTCTACTAACATGCAGTAATTCATGTGTGAATGAACTTGCCTTTGGGCCAGAGGAACCTAAGTGTATGTCTTGGACTCTTTGAGGTTGCTCGATAACATTCCACACTAAATCACATACGGTACACAATATTACCAGGAGGAGATGAAGGCTCTGGCCTGTACCACACTGTTGGGTGTCCGGGTGGGGTGGGTACTCCACTGCAGATGGGCATTCAGGTGGGGAAAATCTCATTTTGCTGTGTACGGCTCCACTCTGATGTTACCCTCTTACCCGGCCGGAAATCTTATTTACTCTGACAGTAAATCTCCTGACAATCTTTATGTAAGTAATGACAGAGAGGGCAGAGCGAAGGCTGTAATTTCCCCCCCCCCCAGAAGTGGATGTTTCCGAGCCCGTCGGCGAGCCGCGGGAGAGATGCTGAGCTAAGATGAGACTAATAGATGCTGTCAGAGGGAATAGCGATTGTGCATAAAAAGCAATATAGGAAAGTGACAGGTAGGAAAGGAAGGCGATTCCCCATCCCGGCATGTTTCCTGTCTGATCTGAAGTGCTGTGAAAATAATCGTCAAAGACAAAGTTGGCCTAGTATTCCCATTGCAGCCAGAAGTGATGCAGTGTGGTCAAGTCATGTAGAGACCATCACATGACCCACTGTATCAGTGTGTACAATTTGAATATTTCCAACTATATACTGTAAGGAAGATGAGAAACACAACAAGCTTAAATCTACAGAACAGTGGGCATGTTCAGGCCTGGGCATGGTTGTGAGGGGTGTTGCGTGGTCTTCGGGTTTGTTTAGTGGAAGTACACCCTCACTGGTCTTCACCTGGGACTGTAGCATGTAACACGATTGGCTTTCGACATGGGTGCAGTTTTTGTTCTGGATGTCTAACGCAGTTTGGGCTTGTTCTCTTTGCGAGTCAACCATGACTGAACGGGTATTAAATTATACTGTGCATGAAATGGTAATCAGCATGTTCTGTGGCCATTAAAATCAAACCCACGAGCCTGTGTGAGGACAGAATATGTGCTTTGGGGAGCCTCCCTTGCTGCTGATTGGTTTGGTTTTTTATTTTTATTTATGACCATATCACTGTTATGTACCTGTAGTGCTCTTTCCTTTAGAGGATGAGATTTTGGGCCCATTTTGTATTGGTTTTTCGCAAGCCTCTCTAGGTGTCTCCCTGTCAGTGCCCCATTACTGACTGCGGTCCTGCCTGAGGTTATACCTTGTCAGTGCCCCGTTACTGACTGGCGTCCTGCCTGAGGTTATACCCTGTCAGTGCCCCGTTACTGACTGGCATCCTACCTGAGGTTATACCCTGTCAGTGCCCCATTACTGACTGGTGTCCTGCCTGCGGTTATACCCTGTCAGTGCCCTGTTACTGACTGGCGTCCTGCCTGAGGTTATACCTTGTCAGTGCCCCGTTACTGACTGGCGTCCTGCCTGAGGTTATACCCTGTCAGTGCCCCGTTACTGACTGGCATCCTACCTGAGGTTATACCCTGTCAGTGCCCCATTACTGACTGGTGTCCTGCCTGCGGTTATACCCTGTCAGTGCCCTGTTACTGACTGGCGTCCTGCCTGAGGTTATACCTTGTCAGTGCCCCGTTACTGACTGGCATCCTGCCTGAGGTTATTACCCTGTCAGTGCCGCGTTATTGACTGAAAAAATGCTGAGATGCTGAGTGTTGCCATGGTGTTTTCTGTTTGTGCTGATCAAGGTAAGCATGTTCTGAAGAATTAATGAGGAAGAGAATGTCCACAAAGACTTTTATTTTAGACCCTTAAGTGACCCCTGGGGCCATGTATGATTTCCATCTGCTGGAATATTGAATGTTAAACATTGAATGTCGATCTTTTTGACATCGCTTTCCGTGATGTGTGTGTTCACAAGCCCTCTCATCATGTATTACAGTGTGAGTTTATCAGATTAGAATCTTAGGGATTGTCGAATACCTCTTCGTCATCAAGAGGCTGTAGCTGCTCCTGGGTTCAGTGATACCTTGTTAAGATATTTTTTCCTCGTGTGTAATGGAAAAACACTGGAATCCAAGATGGTAATTACAGCTAATTTGCTGCTTTGACGTTGTGTAATTGTGTAGGAAATAGACCTGGCTAATAGGTTACAGGTTCAGGTCCCGTAAGGGAAAACTGCTCTTGTGCGCTTAGTGTGATTTTCTTAAACAAACTGGGCTTTATGCAGGAGATGGAAACGATAATAAATAGCTACAAGAATAGCTTTTCCATCTGGTGAGAAATGGGGGATTATTTAGCCTCTGAATAGCTAATCCTGGGATGTACTCACATGTGTGTGTGTGTGTGTGTGACAGGACTGGATGGCGATGGGGAGATCCTGACAGTGTGTAATTAAAGTTCCGGCCGCAGAGTGTGCATCGCCACATCCAATAAAAACGTTGCGCTTTCGAAAGTATGTCATACTTTAGCAGAGAGTGCGAATTGTGGGACGCTGAGGGCTGTGCAGTAAATTTCGGATGGGGGGGGGGTCCACTTGCAGCAGGGTGGCGCTGCTTTGTCCCATTAGATACCAGCCAACCTTTCTCATGGTCGGTGTTACTGTACCGGGACAGTCAGTGGCCGAATAGCTACCGCAGGTCATGGTGGAAGAACGCTAGCTGGCCGTCTGTCTGGCCAATGTAGCCACCACAAACCCTGAGGTTTCCCCTATAAAAATGTGATCAAAGGCAGTAATACTTTGCTTTGCAAGGGCAGGGCGCTGGAGCATGACTTTGGCTTGTCAGTACTCTTCTTTATCTTTTCAATCGACAGAGTGAAAAATGGATTTTTAAGCTAAAGCTTTCAAGCGTAGACGGTGTCTAGTTGCCTGTTAAAAATATGCCTGAATTCTGTGTTTAATTCTGAGCATATTCACTGGATTGGATTAGGGTGGTAATGTGCTTTTCCCACGTTGGTCAGACCTGTGTGTTGACGTGTGCAGTTCATCTCATCGATTCCTGATGAACATCACTAGCATGAAGATGAAAGGCATTATGGATCCAGCAGGAACGAGGAGCATTATGGAGTTGCCGTCCCTGTGAGACCCATGGGCTATGCTCCTGTCACCACGAATGATGACGTAATGCATCGAAAAGGCATGATGCATGTGGGACTCCCTATGATCTAGGTGACTGTGAATGGCTTTTCTGAAGGTCCTCTGGGGCCCAGGGTCGCCGTACTGGCTCAGGGGAGATGCAGGATGAGACATGCTTGGAGGATCATCTGGTGTGTCCATCTGGAGGGCAGCTCCAGACAGACTGGGGGGGAGTGGGGAGAGGGGGTAGGCTATGCTGGGGTAGTGAAGAAGGCCTGTTGGTTCCCGCTTGGGGTTGGGGGGGGGGGTGTCAGTGTGCTCTCTGATTGTGTGAGCTTGAAAGCCTCCTAGGTCAATGTAGGCCTCCGTTATTGGCTGAGTTTCTAATGAGGTTCTGAGTGTCTGGAGCGATCTGAGTGTCAGAGCAGCATAGCCCGCAGCAGCGTCATTGGATTTCCGTCAAACCCCCCCCCCATTTGGCTTTGTTTGTGTGGGGGGATGAAGGTACTGTAACAGATCACCAGCCATGAGGCAGCCGAGCCTGAAACCTCAACATTCAGAGGACAGCGCTGTGACTGAGTTTCAGCGTGGAAGTGAATTGCTGCTGTGGTTCGGGTCCCTTTCTGGGGGGGGTGGGGCCTCTCGCCTCTGGGTGGCCTGGGGCAGCTCCGCGCCGCACGAGTTCCATCATCATAGCTGTTTGTACGGCGAGCCCCCGAGAGCAGCCCCTTGAAGTGCTAAAGCAGGCTCGGCCCAAAAATACAGTTAAAATCACATCCCATGTCGGGTCAAAATGAGATTGTGTTTTATTTTGCTATACGGGTTGGGTGCCGACATTTCCCTTGACAGTTTCCTGTAAACTAGAAGACAATGAGAAAAACTTGATTCTTAAATCAGTGTTTTTATAGACAAAATGGTTCCACTGTATAATTCGGCCCATTTCGGGCTTTACGTTAAAGCTGTTGCAGCTCTGCTGCGTCTGTATGAGCCAAAGTGGAGTCTGGGCTTAGAGCCGGGTCTCAGGGAGGCCCTGTGGAATGCAGGTGACAACCCTCTGTGACAGGCTCATCTGGACCATCACGTGAGGGGACTTTTAATGTGAAGGTGCCGGCCCCGGGGACACGCCACCTGCACGGGGTAGCCCTGTCTGCTGCCTGCAGACGGGGAGGTCGCCAGGTTCGGCCGCTCACAGGGCAGGGGGCCTGAGGGGGATGCTGAGATACCGTCCAGCTCTGGGGTGTCTGCCACTTCAGCCCTGCTGTTTGCTTGCTTGCCGATGACACGCCACGTTGACTGCGCACCCCGGTCTCATGCCATCTTTTGGGAAATGGCAGCTGAAATGCTGCCTGAATCATAGACGCAGGGGTTTATTATTTTGTTAGAAAATCGGATGGACACAACGCGACCTCTCACTGTCGGGCCTGTGGCCACCCGCTCATTTCCATTCCGAAATTGCTGCCGTTTTGCGAAACCTCCCAAAAATACATTTGTTGTTTGACATTATGAAACAGCTTCTTACGCAGCCAGAGGGCATGCTCTGTAATCAGTCACCGACCAGCGCTTTAAATTCGGCATATTTCTCTCACAACTGTGAAAACAGGCGAGTGCGGGCGGGCGTAGCCGCTGATTTTGGCACGGGGACGTCCGCAGACAGCACTCATTCTGTGCCGTTTGAGGTTAGGAGAACATTCAGCGCTGTTCCAAATGCTCCGTCATAACCAGCCCTGTGTATATGTGCTCTGTACATAAACTCTGAAAAGGCCATATGAGGAGGAAGTGGATCGGATGTTTTCTGAGGCCACTCTGGGAATCTCTGTGTGACATTAAATAGTGTGCTGGTTCATGTGAGACTAATCCATGCCATTTGTGGTTATTGTCTATTATGGTTTCTGTTTCCCAGTTTGTATCACACATTTATTCTTACAGTAAAGGAATTACATGCCAAAGCTTCTTCTCTGAATGATGCTTATGATCTGCTCATTACAGTGTCTGAGCTGTAGGTTCTTAATATCCAGTCTTATACTTTTGTTTGTGAAACTCCAACATTATATACACCATTTCTGTTTTGAACAACGCACCTAACACCTGTCATGTGATCCTGAGTCACTTCCCTTGCGGTAAATTTCTGAGGGTTACAGAACAATACTGCCATGAAAAAAAGAAAATCTGCGCCTTTCAAGGGATCTCTGAGCTCCTTCAGTGAGACATTGTTTATTGTAGCAGCAGCCTAAATGTCTGAGAGATGAAAAGGAAAAACACTTTTATACTCAGCCACTGTTGTCGCTTGTGAAAAGTCGGAGGGTACTTCAGTCATGTGACCTGTGGCATCAGTCAATAAAATGCCAGCTAGTTTGGACATCTCACTCAGCACTGAGGAGCTTGGTGGGTAAACAGAAACCTTAACTGTCTCCAGGCCAGTCGGATCCTTCTTCAAACCCAGTCTGTTTCCCTGCGAAATAAGCAGGAAAATTTGTACTGGCTGATTTTATACCATGCTTAGCATTGCATGTTTAGCACCCCATTTCCCCCCACATTCTGTCCCCCCTCAGGACAGAGGGTCCACTGCCTCCCATCTTCTTTTTCTCAAGCCTCCAGACTGGTCATAACCTTTGGTTGTAGGAGATGGAAGAACATGTCCTTCCAGAGACTAGTGACCCATTCATGGGGTGTTCTGGGGCTGTGAGCAGGAGGCAGGGCTGGGTGCGGGCGCCGTCCCTGCCAGACGGGCCAGAAATAGGCCTGGCCTGTCCCGGGCAGCATGGAGACCAGCGAGCTCCAGCCCTCAACAGAAATAGCAGGCTGTCAGTTTTGACGTTCCGGGCGTCAGGAAATAAGGCCTCGATGTTCTCTGGTTGTTTCAAAGATGGAATGAATGTGGCCTCTACTGCATTGACATGTGGGTGGTGGACATGACTGATCTTTCATTTCAGTCAGTTTTCTTTCGTTAGTTATGTGGCTGAGTTTGTGTGTGTTTACTTTATATGCATAGAGGAAAGGCCACTAAAACGCAGATCGAATAATTTCCCTGGCATGTAGACCAGAAAGGGTGCAATCCCCTTAAAGTGAATTATGACCAGCGCAGAGAGAATCTTCTCGCAATAGAACTGTCAGAATCTGTTCGCCTTACTTGGAAGCTCATGTCAGCAAGGACATTTTATACAGTAATCCATTTTAAGTCACCGATATAAATTTTTTTTTCCCCTGAACGAATCATTGATTTGCTTAGGAAGTGCTTCTACTGAAGAGGGTGGTAGGACTGAGGTGGAAGATTAATGGGCAGGCCCAGGTGTGTCCCTCTTCATGTGCATCCTGGCAGTCTTCTGCCCCCTGGCAGGACCCAGAGATACAGTGCGCAGGTGGGTCATTCTGACACAGCTCTCTTTGGCTCCTCTTCCTGACCCGAGTGACTGACTTGGGCTATAACCTCGGACCCCCACCCCCCTAAATTCGGTCCAGCGCATGATGCGAACATGCAGGCCTGTCTTTCCCAGTGCTATCCTGCTAGTAGTAAATGCAGATATTTGGAGGTGACTCTGTGACATGGTGACACTTCAAAGCAGCATTCACATAGCTGCCATCGTGGAGGACGTTTAAGGACCCGTCGGGTTTGTTTTGGAGTGTTTTTCAAGATTTCTTCCCCTTTCGTTTTCCGGTTTGTTGTGGGTGACGGCTTGTGGGATTTGGCTGCCATGTATTGTGAGTTATGTAGTAGCCATAAATGTGGAATATGCTTTGTGGTGTATATGGGAGACAGTGCCCAGACCCCACTCTACTGTCTGCCCAGCAGATGGTCCCCGTTTGGTAAGCACCTTGCACCACGGGGGGCGTGTCTGTCAGCCACCTGTCATTTCTGTTTCCAGGTCATGGTTCTGATTGGACTGTCCAGTTCTTTGAGAGAATGACTGGGCATCTCCTGTGGGCGAGGGGGACTTTGTGGCTTTTGGTAAAGGCTGACACCTAGATAGCATCCTGTGTTCTCCTTATGTGACAAACTGACTGAACAGCAAACCCACAGGGGGTGTTTCTGGAAGGGGGGAGGAGCTTCCGGCTTGTCAGGTGACCAAACGCCAGCTCTGGTCACCGCAGGGACATTTTCTGACCTGCTGACAGCTACTGGGGTCAGAACCACTTGTGTCCCTTAGCCTGATTGGTCTAATTTGATTCTTAACTGTGGTGTTGAGGTGCGGATCGATATCTGAGGAGTAATGAGTTCTGCCCCCCATACCCCCCCCCCGAGTGAGTGACACTCTTTCTACAGGAAACATGGCTGTGGTTTTTTTTCCCAAGGTGTAGCAATATCACTGAGGTGTAATTTTTCCAAACCACTTGGCCAAGATGATCAGCCATGATTCCTGCTAATTAACAGAGATTAATTAAACCAAAAATACTACTGCGAGTACCAGTACTTTTCTGATTAAAGTGGGCCAGCTGATGTGAAGCCCCCCTGAGGTGGTGCGTGTGTTACATCAGGAGCCCCCCTGGAACTCGTGAGACTGGGAGAGCGGCGCTTGGGGGGGGTCTCCTGCCAGAAGGTCCTGTGAGCTGCCTGGCAGAGCGGCTCTACCTGGGAAGAGACCCAGCTCAGGGTTCTGAGGCTGGGCCTGGCCAGGGCCCCCTGCTATGGGTTTGGGCTGGGTGTCCAGAAGGGGTCTGGTGGGACTTTTTTTGGAGTGCAGGGTGGGCTGGGGGGGGATGGCATCAGGATCCCATAACGTGTGCTGATAAAGCAGGGATCCATCTGCTCCTGCTTCCTCGCCATGGGTCGGATCTCGCCGGATCCCACCAGCGAGTCAGCAAATCTCTGCCGGCATATAAATGATTCATTCTGGAGCTCCGCTGATTCCTGTCCATGGGGTTTCTGGGGGCCACGGGCTCCTGCTTGCTCGCCATCGCTAACGACGACCTGAAGACGGCTGAGTCACTGTGAGATTAGCTTGACTTGTGTCCGTGCAGATGTTCCCCCGCTGCCCGTGGGAAGTGAACACGTTCTGCTTCGGCAGATGTAGGATGGCGCGCACCTCTGTCTGCGTGATGTGCGTGATGAAGTGGCCTCTGTCTTGGGGAGTGAGACGTCACAGCTTTCCGGCTGGAGTGCATGATGAAGCGGCCTCCGTCTTTGGGAGTGAGACATCACAGCTTTCTGGCCGGAGTGCGTGATGAAGCGGCCTCCGTCTTGGGGAGTGAGACGTCACAGCTTTCCGGCCGGAGTGCGTGATGAAGCGGCCTCCGTCTTGGGGAGTGAGACGTCACAGCTTTCCGGCCGGAGTGCGTGATGAAGCGGCCTCCGTCTTGGGGAGTGAGACATCAAAGCTTTCCGGCCGGAGTGCGTGATGAAGCGGCCTCCGTCTTGGAGTGAGACGTCACAGCTTTCCGGCCGGAGTGCGTGATGAAGCGGCCTCCGTCTAGGGGAGTGAGACGTCACAGCTTGTCTGCGGTGCCGGCTCTGTTCTCCCAGGGGTCCGACCCGAGCCGCTGCTCCCATGGCTGGCTTCTCTCTAAATGTATTCTGTGTGTTTTAGGTTCATTATAAACAGCCTCACAACTTGGGCCTGGGCATCTCCCTGGCCCGGGACCTCTGGGGGAGGATGCCTCATAAAACATTCACGGGGAATATATTTCAGAAGAAGCATGGTGGTGTGTGTGTGTGTGTGTGTGTGTGTGGGGGGGGGTCATCCTGTGAGCACAGAGTGCGTGCCAGGATCTCCCACGGGGTGTCCTGTGCACGTAACGCTATTGGCCCATCAAAGAAAGGCCTTCCTCATCACCCTGTATGTCACCATGAGCATCTCCATCCATCATCTACCCATCCAACCATTCATTTTACTTTCTTTGTGTCTTTTATTTTCATTTTTTTTTTAAGTGTTCCACCATTTATTGGAGAAACAAATAAATATATATATAGCGTGTGTGCGTGAGTAGCTGTAGTGTGTGGTTCTGCTATCTTCCTGTCGTGTGTTTGGGGGCGTTAGCAAGTGCTCTTACCTCATCAATAGGTAATTCCCAATGCCCTTTCTAGCTGGCCCTGTCTAGCTGCCTGCTCGGCCACTCTGGGAAAGTTTTTATATGGCTCCATACTTTTTCTCCCATTTATGTTACCAGTTATTTAGAGGGCCAGCCATCCTGGAGATAATTACAGCTTATCGACTGGTGAGGAACATGGAGGCGGCCAGTGTCGGTGTGCGGGTCTGGGGAGGTAGCGGCCAGTGTCTGTGTGCAGCTGTGAGAATGTGGCAGCCAGTGTCTGTGTGCGCTTATGGGGAGGCAGCCAGTGTCGGTGTGCGGGTCTGGGGAGGTAGCAGCCAGTGTCTGTGTGCAGCTGTGAGAAGGTGGCAGCCAGTGTCTGTGTGCGCTTATGGGGAGGCAGCCAGTGTCGGTGTGCGGGTCTGGGGAGGTAGCGGCCAGTGTCTGTGTGCAGCTGTGAGAAGGTGGCAGCCAGTGTCTGTGTGCCGGTCTGGGGAGGTGGCAGCCAGTGTCGGTGTGCAGCTGTGAGAATGTGGCAGCCAGTGTCTGTGTGCTCTTATGGGGAGGCAGCCAGTGTCGGTGTGCGGGTCTGGGGAGGTAGCGGCCAGTGTCTGTGTGCAGCTGTGAGAAGG
>JAODKN010000001.1:35314830-35331630 GCA_026774425.1 Petrocephalus zakoni
AGATGAGTGATTATACATTAGCGTTAGCTAGAGGTGAGTGATTATACGTTAGGATCAGCCAAAGGTGAGCGATTATAAATTAGGGTCAGCTGGAGGTGACTGATTATACATTAGGATCAGCTGGAGGTGAGTGATTATAAATTATACAGTATTGTACATTATTATACATAATTATAAATGTACATTAGGGTCAGCCAGAGGTGAGCAATTATACATTAGGGTCACCCGGAGGTGAGTGATTATACATTAGGGTTAGCTGAAGGTGACTGATTATACATTAGGATCAGCTGGAGGTGAGTGATTATAAATTAGGGTCAGCTGGAGGTGACTGATTATACATTAGGATCAGCTGGAGGAGAGTGATTGTACATTAGGGTTAGCTGAAAGTGACTGATTATACAGTAGGATCAGCCGGGGGTGAGTGATTATATATTAGGATCAGCCAGAGGTGAGCGATTATAAATTAGGGTCAGCTGAAGGTGAGTGATTATACATTAGGGTCTGCCAGAGGTGAGTGATTGTACATTAGGGTTAGCTGGAGGTGAGTGATTGTACATTAGGGTTAGCTGGAGGTGACTGAATATACATTAGGGTCAGCTGGAGATGCGCATAACCATGGAAAAAAATACCTGCTGCATGGAAGTACTGAACTGAATGTGACACATGCCTGTTCACCAGCTAATTACAGTAATTAACAGAATCAGACTTTGCAGGAACTGTTTGAAAATACTACCTGTCATCACATAACAGCAATAAGGTTACAAACAAATTCTGGCTCACTCATAGGGTACTCTGCTATCCTTGCCTGGTTATTAATTTGCTCGTGGTTCTTTCTTGCAGGTCATACCATCAAAGCACAGGGCTTCACCTTTGAGCCAAAATGAGAGGATATCCCATTCAGCCTGTATCCAGTGTTGACATGCCAATACCACTCAAACACACACACCACCATTACGTGACAGCCACTATCTTTAACATGATTAGATAAGACCACGTCTATGTCTTTTGATCATTCCAGACAATCTACTTGTTACATTTCCTGATTGTAAATGTCATCCTTCAAGAAGGCACTTTTGGAAACATCACATAGCTCTCCTATGGTGCTCGCAGACAAAGCATCATATTCTGGGTATTCGGCGGCTGAACGTGGCCAGAGCCTATGGCAAGCTGTTTTAACATTTAATCGCTAGACTGGGTATGTATTGCAGATATCTCTAATTCAATTCTTCCTAGTCAAAAAGAGCATTTCAGATATCCTCAATGACATTCTTCCTATCCACAATTGTCATTTCAGACATCCACATCGTCAATCTACCTAGGAGAAACTACATCACTTTTGTCATTCATGTCTATTGGAATTTTAATTTCAGACATCCACAATTATATTTCAGATATCCAGAATGTTCATTCTGGATATCTGCAATTGAATTCTTACTAGGAAAAACTTTCATTTCAGATATCCAAATATCTGAAATTGTGACTAGCAAAAATGTCTTTACAAATATCCACAATTCATATTATGACTAAGAAAAATGCAATTTCAGTTAACTACAATTAGAATTATGAATAGGAACAATGCAATTGCAGATATCTACAAATGTATTGTGGATATCTGTTGAAGAGTTGATAAGATGCAGTTTTAACATAAAAACGATCCATTGACTATCCACAATTACGTTTTAGATATACATAATATAATTTCTCCTAGTCAAAATTATGTTCTTATTAGTCAGAATGGCTATTACAGATATCCACAAAACATCTGTAGATATCTGCAATTGCATTGTTCCTAGTCATAATTCTAGTAATAATTCTAAATTACAGTATATATATCTGGGATGTTTTTTTTCCTTTTGGATATCTGACATTAAAATTATGACTAGTAACAATTAGATTGTAGATATCTGAAATGGGAGTTTTTCCTGGTAAGAATTTAATTGCAGATATCCAGAATGAACAGCCCAATACACATGAATGGCAAAGTGTGGATATCTGAAATGACAATTGTGGATAGGAAGAATGTCATTGTGGATAAATGCTATTTTTGACTAGGAGAATTAAATTACGGATATCTGCAATACATATCCAGTCTAACGTTTAAACCGCCACTTATACTTTGTAAAAATTTAAAGATATCTTAAATGGAATTGTGACTAGGAGAAATAAAGTTTTAGATATCTTGAAATACATTTTATACTAGTAAGAATGTAATTGTGGATGTCTGTAATTGCCATTCTGACTAGTAAGAATATAATTTTGACTAGGAGAAATGATATTATATATATCTAAAATGTAATTACGGACATGAGTGTGATTTGATTAAATGTTAAAACGGCTTGCCATAAGAGCCTGCCTGACCAGACAAGGCCGGTAGGACGTACGATTGTCTGGCTCAGAAGAAGAAGCTCGCTGAAATGCTGCATATCAGACACCGTTTTGAATAACGCCTTAATCTACGAGTTATTAAATGATTCAGGCTCATTGCATCAACGCAGCATCTTAGCCTACATGTTACATTCACACTACTATGCGGCGCTTTAGCTAGGAATTTTAAGCTTTGCGGTTTAATAAAACCCAATAGAAGTGACCGCACAGATACTGCCATTAACAGGGATGGGAATACCGAAAATGCTTTTCCAGTCAGTCAGTTGAAAAGCACTCTGTTAATTACTCTGTAATAATGCTTATCGGGCACGAGTTATTTCTGTGCCAGCGACAGCCCATCGGCTTTTTATACTGTGGTGATGCGTCACTACCACGGAAGATCCAAGGTAAATCCATGGCTGCCTATTTCACTGCTGATTGAAAAACTAAGTATCGTGATCATTAGAATTAAATAGTATTTTAATGCCATTTTCAATTATGTTAAGAGTAGTTTTGGTTATAGCACGCTAAAGATCTATGTTTTTTTTATTTCGAATCACCCCCACTATTTCGATGGTATTACCCCAATGTTAGCAATTTGGACGTACCGCGTAATTGATTTAATTGATCGGTAAAAAGATAAATGAGTCTTAATACAATTATACTAATAATAACGGATACTATTAATTTGATACTGCTGACGATGGCATTAATACAGACAGTATGAGTCCTGCGTGGGGTGCAATCTTAATCATTCTGAGTGTCACACATAGGTTTCAGCGCAGTTGCTAGGGCTAGACTGTTGTTTTGGTGCCGCGGCGCCCCCTATCGGCCGGACACGCATTACACATCAGCTGTTGAGCTGGGTACCATTCGATCGGCTGGATGGAGGCGTCATGACATTATCCGCCTGCGTCAGGGAAAGTCTGCATTGGGGATAATGAGACAACTGAGAAAAAGAGACGATTCTGATCGTTTCGACTGAATTACGCATGTAGGCTGCAAGAGGGACTAGAGCGCGGTCCTTTTAAAATCATATGGCGTCTGGATGCAGCAGAGAAGCTGCATGGAGGTTTCTAACAGGGGCGGGAGGGAGCGTGGAGACGGAGGACCGGCGTGATCATTTTCGGCCCGGCCAGCCGGCTGATGCTCCGGACACGGCGCTGGTCAGCGAGCTGTTTCACATGAACCTGGACAACGCGGCCCTGGTAAACCGGGACGATGGGCCCGGATCCGCATGCCTGGGAACGGGAAGCGCTCACCCTGTGCGCCACGGCACCGCGATCGCTGCTCGGGACCGGGATCGCGCCCGCCTGTCTGCGGAGCATCACCCGGAGCGCGGCGACTCCGCTCCGGAGGAGGACCTCCGCCCTCGGTGCGCGTTTCGTGCAGAAAGGAGCGCGAGCGATGCTGCAGAACTGGAAGTGTCAGCTGTTCCGGGCTGCGGGGCCGGCGCGGGCGGAGGGGAGGGAGCGGGAAGCCGGGATGGGGACGGCGCCCGCACAAGCCCTCTGCGCGGCGTCGGCATGGGGAACAAGAGCTCCAAGAGAGCGGCCAGCGTTAAAAGGAAAAGTTCGGATAGGCGTGACGCCGGCGGGGTCTCCGCTCCGCGGATCGCCGGGATCCACGCGTCTCCTCCCCCCCCGGAGATCGGCGCGTCGGTCTCCGGCGTCCCCGAAGGTCGGAGCCCCCCGAGAGCCTCCAGTGACACGACGTGCCTCCATGGCAGTGAACCCCAGCGCGGCCAGAGTGCGCCGGGAGCTGGCTGGAGGCGGTGCGGGGAAGCGAAAGCGGCCGCGGAGCCCGGAGAGCCCTGCCCGGCCCAGGGGGCGCCGCTGCGGCTCAGCCAGCTGCGGCGCTCCAAGCGGTCGCGGCGCGGCTCTCTGAGCGGCGGCGCCGACGAAGCGCAGTTTGACTCCCGCAGCACGGGCAGCGGCGACAGCAGCACGCCGCGGAGCGGCCGCAAGAACTTCCTCCAGCTGATGATCGACAGCTCGCCGCAGGTTCGCCGCAGCCTGTCGCACAGGGACTCTCCCCACCTTTGGGCCAGGGGCCCGGTGCGGGGCCACGGTGACCCCGGAGACGACGAGAGTGGCTCGGTGGCCCTGGACCCCTTGGAGCACCAGTGGATGATGTGCGCCTCTGATGGAGAGTGGGACAGCCTCCACCTGCTGCTCTTACAGGACCCCAACCTCGTCAACAAGAGGGACTTCGTCACTGGGTTCACTTGTTTCCACTGGGCGGCCAAGCTGGGCCGGCACGAGCTCCTGGCCGAGCTGGTGGACTTCGGCAAACAGAATGCCGTCTCGGTGAACATCAATGCCCGCTCCAGCGCCGGCTACACCCCTTTACACCTGGCCGCCATACACAACCACCCAGAGGTTATCAAATTCCTGGTGGGTGCGTGTGAGGCTAACGTGGAGACTAGAGACTACAGTGGTAGGGCGGCATGGCAGTACCTACCGCACACTGCATCCAGGGCCATGCGCGATATCCTGGAGGGGGCACGGGGCTCCTGGCCCGAGCGAGGAGAGGGCAGAGCCGGCCACAAGGCCGCGCCGAAAGGTCTCCCCTACAGCCTGGTGGCTTTCGGGCCGTTCGGGTGCCCAGATGAGCAGGTGTGCGACGGCAATGCTTTCGTGAAACTTAAATTAGTAAGCAGGAAGCCTTCTTTGAAATCGAGGTTGCCTAAGATCCGGGTCAGGTCCAGGATCGTCCACAGCACTTCATTCAGGGACCCGGAGGAAGTGAGAGCGTCAGCCCGGAGCATTGTGAGGTCAAGACCCAAATCGAACATCTTTGGGTGAAGCTTCAAAGTTATAGCCTTTCCATAAAAAAAAAAAAACAAGCAAACAGGTACAGATATACAAGCAGACAGGACCACCTCTCAAAACATGAAGGGGGGAAAGAACTGTGAATACATATATGCTAATTTTGAATTAGTGCCAAGACAGACAAATTTGTAATTTTTATATGAATGTTTTTTCTAAGCCTAGAGCCAAGTTCTTGCATTGGGAGAATTCTTTTTCCAAAGTTGTAATGCAATAATTGCACCAGCTGTGAAATTTGTACTCAAAGTAAATGAATAGTGAAGCTATTTCAGGAGTTAAGCATTGTTAGACCTTTTTTCTACTGGTTTCTGTAACGTCCTGGTCTGTCCCTTTTCAAGGAAATATATTAATTGACGTAACCTGCAGTTTTGGTGCTAGTTATATGGCTAACCTGCTAAGTTAGCCGTAACTAGCTTCTTGGATACAGCTGAGACCTTCTGCATTCAGGTTCGACATGTCCCGTTTAGGACAGCAGGGGACCAGTGTGAACTGTGTACTTTGATAAAATGATGCTGTCATGTGATTAGTTTGTCATGCCAGGCATTTATATCCTATTAACAGGACTCCTGGGGCTTTCCGCATTAAGTCTTATTTTAATGTTTTGCTTAGTAATGCTTCATAATGTACTCGTACTTCACTGGCTTTGTAGATAGTGTTGGTGGCAATGTGGTAAATGTAGTTTTGAGGTCATGGATTGACACCCGGTAGAGAAATTCCCTGTGCTTGCCTTTATTCTCTGTAAAATGATAAAAGTAACAAGCATTCCTTAAGTGAGTTTAGTTATGAACAGACTATTGATTACAGCGGAATGGCAGCCCTCATTTCCAGGGTGCCTGTGTGACTGCATTGCTGCCTTAACCCTCAAACGATTGTAGTGCTGAACAGCGCATAGCTTTTTCCTCCACAAGTAGTTTGCGTGCATACCTGTGCTAAAAGCATGTGCTACTGCCACGCCCGAGGTACATGACTGCGGCCAACTGGGACAAGATGCAGGGTGCAGGAATTCTTGGCCAGAATGGGACTGCGCAGTGTCATAAACACAGAGTGATCTGTCAGCAGTGCTTTTCTAATATCTGTCACACTTTGAAACGCCAGAGTTCCCACGATGCCAGTCTGATGTGCACCCAGACACGCCAGGCAGGTGGCCTGATGGAAACAGGTTTAGACTTGCAGCTGTCTAAGATCCTTAGATTGAAGGTGGACAGACAGAGAGCAAGGTGCCACCCATGCCTGCATGCACCATCACATCACACTTGGTGGGGGTGCTTCTCTTTATGTTGAGCATGCTCTTAACCTGATCTCCTGTGCCTTCTGCTACTCTGCCATGTCTCAGGCAGTGAAAATGAAAGGTGATTGTCATTGTTGACACACCACAGCAAAATATGTCCTGCATTTAACCCATGTGACACCGTGACGCAGCAGTGGGCAGCTAATTCAGTGCCTGGGGAGCAGTGCTTGGGGGCGATACCTTGTTCAGGGTACTCAAACTTGTTCTGGGACTCAAACTGGCAACCTTTCAATTACACAGTCGGTTCCCTAAGCATTACGCGGCCACTGCCCCTGATACCCCTGGATTTCCTTATTACGTAAACTGAATGTTTAGCAGGTGGACGCGTGTGGCTGGTTTACAGTGTGGTCCACCTGTGCAAATAAGAAGTGCATTAGAGCAATGTACTACTCTGGGAAATAGGTTTCCCTATTACACACTGTGCCATATTTGGCTGTGGTGATGCTCGTATTGCTAATCATTGCCTGTTTCAAAAATCTCAATAGTTAATAGAGTAATTGTGTTTAATTTTGTCTGCTTTATGTAATACTAGTGACTGTAAATAAGACTTGGGCTACATTTTACTGTATGCAGGTTTTTATATAATTGGTCACTTTCAAGGGTTAATGCTTACGAGCTGGTCAAAGTCTTTTCTCTGATTGTGTCTGCTCCAAAAGATAAAGTTTTAAACCTCAACAAGAAGTTGTACCTACTTGTAACTGGCAGAGTGCCATTTGACTACTTTAATTGGAGTACCTGCTTTGTATTAAATGTATCATCCCATGTACCAGTAGCAGTCTACTGCTCTTAGATTGACTGGAGCCTTTCTTACTTTTTTGTTCAGATTATGAGGATCTGTAACCCTACTGGAACATCTTGCTTGTCCTGTTTCAGGTTTTGATTACACGATTGACCTTTAATTAAAACACTGTTGCTTTGTCAGCATGACACGCTGGCCATGTTCAGCTTGATTCATTTCATGTATGCATGAATAATAATTCCCATGGCGAAGCTGCTGTACACGCTCTTATTATCAGGTACCTTCGAGTCAGCTTCTGGAGACCATAGTGATGGGATTCCTGTAGAACTCCTTTCGCTGATCACCTGCCGGATTTATGATGAGAACACAAAAGGGGCTCATAAATCTCATGTGCCGATGTGGCTGCTTCGCGATGAATGTTGACTGGGATAGGGAGAGCGTGCCTGCATCGTCCTCCAAGGAGCCATAACAGTTTTATTAGCGGAGTATCTAGTAGATGCAGATTCAGATTTCTGATCTGAAGATCTATGAACATTTGTTAGGGACTGACTACAGTAATCCAGCTTAAAGGAAAACTGCTTCCCTGGGTATAACATCTCCTACTGTAGTGTCTCAAAGGCTTGTATCAGCTTATAACTGGCTATTTCATCGCCTTTGGACATGGTGTCCCAGTGATATTCACACCTGAGCTAATACTGACTATAGTAATGAAGATCAGTTTGTACTCTTGGTGAATGACGACCACCTGATTAACTCTGCTAGTATTTATTACAACTGATTATTTAATCTCTTAGATTTCTGAATTTTCTACAGCTGAAATTAATTAGGAAAAACTCCCATATCTGGCTGACCTATTAATCCTCATTAAACCGCCAGCTGATTTCTAGCATGACTTGCGGTGCCAGAAACCGAACGCGCATTAATCTTACACAATTTCGCTGTTATTCACAAAAACATGCCAGCGGCGATTTTCCGCGCGGATCTACACACCCGGATCGTTTTGTTGCAGGCTAATAAACCTGCCTTACAGGCTCGTTCAGAACGAAACGGATGCAGCACTTCAGCGTCGGGCTTCAAAGTTTGTGTCGGACCACCAGAAAGTGCCGGGGGAGAGAGAGAACAGTGTGGCAGTGTCGGGCAGTGTCGGGCTTTCCCATTGGATGGAAGCCAAGATGGAGAATAAACAAGCAGAGGAGGGGGGGTGTTGTGTGGTGCGGGCACATTGCCAACGTGGCTTTCAATGAAGAGAAGCCCCACTTTGCACTGCTTGGCACGGTGGGGCTGGCCTCACTGGCCTCTGCTGTATCTCACAATGCATTATCCACGATGACATTATTCTGTCAGAAAAAGGAAATATGGCGTGGCGTGTAGCTCGGCAGGTTAGGAA
Source organism: Petrocephalus zakoni (assembly GCA_026774425.1). Classification (NCBI taxonomy): domain Eukaryota; kingdom Metazoa; phylum Chordata; class Actinopteri; order Osteoglossiformes; family Mormyridae; genus Petrocephalus; species Petrocephalus zakoni. The sequence continues at coordinate 35,323,440 of JAODKN010000001.1, forward strand.
TCTTACCGTGGCTGCAAGGCTGTTGGGTCCTTAATCCTAACTTCTACAGGAGAGCTGGATGCATGCTGGCCTCCGGCTTTCCCGATTTGTACATCGCTTTGGACAAATGCGTATGCTAAATGAATGTGTTCTCTTCCTCGAAATTGTCTCCATTTTACTCATCTTTGATCCCACCCAGGGTGTGCCCTGCCTTACGGCCTGTGTTTACTAGGATAAGGTTTTGGATGAATAATTTCTACATGACATTCTATAGTTATATTATTTATTTCCTGGAGTGCCTCATTCTTATTGCTTGGATCATCACATTTTGTACCCTGGAACATGGCATAATTTTGCATTGAACATGGAATGAGGCAGCAATATGTTCAGGAGCTTAATGTCGGTACACATTCAAAGCGTGGCTTAAGGCAAACATTCAAGTGGCTCCCACATGGGGCCCCTTGAAACAGAGGACTGATTAAGATAAGTGCCAAGCGCTTAATGAGCGAGAGACACTAGCTGGAGGTCTTCATGCTCTCCGGGGACGACTAATGTGTGCACATATTACATCCAAAGAGGTCTACAGCAAATAATATGCACGCTATAAAAACTATACACCATACTCTATAATTCAGAAGCATGGTAAAGTGTACAATTACTTTTATCAAATGCGAAATCCAAGACTGTCATAATAAAAGATATAGCCTTTGTCACTTGTTGTTGTGCAAAATGTTTTTTTTTTTTACCAAAACAGGGGCTAAAGATTGCAATAGAGATCTTAGTTTGGACATGCCCCAGCCTTCAGACTAAGTACAACAGCCTCCAGTGCATGCTTTGACTTGCTGTAACCTCTGTACCTTCAACCTGGTGCATGTCAAAGTCAACAGCCGGCCGACTTCATGTGAAACGCTGTGGGGTAGGAGTGGCGTGAGTTTGGGGAAAGAATGAAGGATTAATTATTTCCTTCTTGGCTTTTCACAAGACAACTAGCTGTGAGCAAAAACACTGGGCCCCACCCAGTGTTTCCTAAAACAGCCCGGTTTGTGATGTCACATTGACTTTAACGACACAACAGGAAAAAGAGGGCTGATCAGTCCTGTCCTTCAGGTCAGGCTGGGGGTGCTTCAATGCACGGGGTTACCTGAGGCCCAGGGGGCTCTGCTACAGTGGGGCCTCATCCCACCTTGTTTATCCATCCATCCATTCATTCATCCATCTATCCATTTTCAGTACCTGCTTGTCCTATGCAAGGTCACGGGGGTCCGGAGCTTATCCCAGATGCTCAAGGTGAAAGGCAGGGAATGACCCAGCACAGGGCAACATACATATTTAAAAGTATTTAAACACAAATATTACAATAGAAATGTACATGAAGCAGAATATTCAAGTGAGAATTAGTATTTCTTTAAATACAGGATACATCAAAATACAAGCTGAAGACACTTTCAGTGAAATAAGCCACAATAAACATTGCTGAAAATATACTGCAATTAAGATCTGGTCACTGTCACTGTTTTTTTTCTCTGACCAATGTTATGATGTTGCCTAATAATTCAGCCTCCGGCTAGATTTGTTTTGATAGTGCAGTAAGTCTCTCGTAAGGGTCTGGTTTCCAACAGTCACCACCAAGCTTGTGGTATTTCATCTTCTTGTCTGAAAATACAACATTGCAATATGGCATTTGATCACAGTTCTGTTACTTACCATTGCCTTACCTTGTTTGTTTTAATATCCAATGCTGATTTTGTCACTAGTTTCCAAATCCCAGAGACAGTTTCACCATTTAACATAATTGAAAAATATTTAGATGCATTTAAACTGTATATCGTTTACATATATTCTGTATATTTCAAGGGAAAAAAACTATTTGCACATAATTATTATTGTTATCTTTAAATGCTTATTTTTAATATCACATTCTATTTTCTAGAATATGTCACTTACTTGTGTATTGTGTACGTTTTAAATATTTAACTTCACTGTGTTTGCACTGTGTGTACTGTCTGTGTAACTTGTCTGTTTGACAGTACCGGCCTATGTATTTGTCTATGCACTGGTTTCTTGCTGCGTTATGTATAAGAAAAAATGGATATTTGCGCAGTATGAAACAGCCCAACTGCAAGCTTGTCGACAGTACACGATTTCACCCCAAGATGGCGCAAGAGTAGCAGCGAAAACTACATATCATCGATGGCGTTTCTGTAGCATACATACGTCACCGGAAGGTCAGTTTTGGAGGACTTCCGGGTCCGTCCCGTTCGGTAGCAGCGAAGAAACTAGGCTGCTAGCTAGCTTTATGTTTTTAGCCGCCACACATCATTCAAAGTACAGCATAACTGGACAGCTGAACAGACAGGTTCGTGTTTATCGCATGCGGCTAATCGGCAATGGCACTGCAAGTTAGTCGATTATCCATGCAGATAAACTGGCTAGTTAGCCGATGGGACAGTTAGCATGGGTCCTGTGTGGTAATTGGGCCGGACGGCTCGCCCATGGGTATTTGTTTCCTTACAACATAAAGGAACCCGCCGGACACATGTTCTTCGGTTTCGGGTTATAATTATAACAAAAATGTAAAGTTATGTAATTCATTTATGTAAAGACCACGATTTATTTCAAACGAATACTGTTTACTGTCAAGAAAAGTTATTTCTCGAATTTACGTAAACTACACGAAGGACACTTTAGACGCATGAAATATCGCGAGATGATATTTTTATGCGCTACCTCAGGTATCTTTTACTGTAATACAAATATGTTTCCAGTGAAAAGCATTTGTAGAGACCGCTGCAGTAAAGTTGCGTTTTTGCACGTTCATGCCACTCAGCTTTGAGACTGACCTCAGACTTGTTTTTACCCCCCCGCCCCCAGATTGCACCTTCATGCTGTAGTCATGACAACCACCATCGTACACGACACAACAGAGGCGGTAAAACTGTGCCCTCTGCATGGCCTTTACCTAAAACCTATTGCTAAAATGATGGTCAGCGTGGCCCTCCCACAGCTGAAGCAACCGGGCAAATCCATCTCCAACTGGGAGGTGATGGAACGCTTGAAAGCTATGGTGCATCCGGACCAGTTCTCAGCTCTGCGCATCTCCAAGAGCACCATGGAGTTCATCCGCTTTGAAGGCGAGGTGGAGAACAAGGGCATGGTTAAGACCTTCTTGTCCAAGCTTGATGGCAAGAGCATCAAACTGAGCGGCTTCACAGACATCCTGAAGATCCGAGCTGGCGAGAACAAGGTGGACTTTCCCACCCGACACGACTGGGATGCCTTCTTCCGGGACGCCAAGGACATGAACGAGACGCTACCCGGGGAGCGGCCGGACACCATCCACTTGGAAGGGATGCCCTGCAAGTGGTTTGCCCAAAAGGATGCGGGAGCCGACAAACCATCTGAGAGCATCCTCCGTGCCGTGTTCGAAGGCTTTGGAAAAATACGCAACGTGGACATCCCCATGCTGGACCCCTACCGGGAGGAGATGATGGACAAGAACTTCCACACCTTCACCTTTGGGGGGCACTTGAACTTTGAGGCTTACGTGCAGTATCAGGAGTATGCGGGTTTTGTAAAGGCCATGGATACCCTGAGGGGCATGAAGCTGATGTACAAGGGCGAGGACGGCAAGGCTGTGGCCTGTAACATCAAGGTCAGGCCCCCTATGACCTTTCCTCCTCTACCAAGGAAAGATTGGGTCAGCTGTGCACTTAGTGGCTTTCCAATAAATACTGAAGGCATTGAAGGCTGTCAGAGATGATAGGGGGCACTGAGTGTGTATGTGCCCGGCCACCAACGGGCAGTAGAGGACTGGGGGTTATTTTTTTCAGACCTGTGTGAATTTAGGCTACACCCCCTGTGTGATCCTCTGATTTAGCTCTCTGGGTATTCAGCAACTATTATTAGTCAGTTTATTGGTTGCTCTCAAAAGTAACGAGATTTGTTTCCCTCAGGTGACATTTGACACAACCAAACACCTGAGTGACTTGGCACTAAAGAAGAGGCAGCTGGAGAGGCAGAAGCTGCAGGAGCTGGAGAAGCAGAGGGAGGAGCAGAAGCGAAGGGAGAGGCAGGAGGAGGAGAGACGGAGGGAGGAGGAGCGGTACGTGGGGGGAGTGAGGCGCCTGTTAGGCGCCGTGGGGAGCGCATGTGAGGAGAGGGAGGCTTCGCCTGTGACTGATGGGAGCCCCAATGTCCGCCCACAGGAAGCAGCGGGAGCAGGAGGAGGAGGAGAAGGAGCGCAAGCGGGAGGAGAAACTGCGCAAGCGGGAGCAGAAGAAGAAGAGGGAGACGCAGAAGAAGGTGAAGAAGCAGCAGGTGGAGGAGCAGAAGAAGCTGCACCTGAAGATTGCCATGGAGGAGCGGAAGCTGCTGCTGGCCCAGCGCAACCTGGAGTCCATACGGCTCATCGCCGAGCTGCTAAGCAGGGCCAAGGTGAGAGCAGTGCATTCTGGGTGACGGCAGAGCAGCTGCTCCACCTCTTCCTGTTGGACAGGCCATTCATTAGCTCTTATTCAGTAGCGGCTCACAGTGGGCCCATTACACAGGACACAGGATATTGTACACACTCAGTCAAGTCAAGCCATCTTTATGTATACAGCACATTTAACAGACATCAAGTGCCCACCAAAGTTCTGCACAAGAAACTAGCTAAAGCAAGGCAAAAATTAAAAGTTAAAATGGAAAGAAGGAATTATAAATAATGTAAAACTGAGATCAAACAAATATAAATAACATAGAGAATAATAGAAACATCAATAAAATAATTAATATATTAGAGATTAGATTAATAGATTAATAAATAGAGTGAGATGCTGTTGTTGCCAGTGCTGCCGACAGACGCATTTTACAGAGGTTATTAAGGTGCTCTTTGTCACCTTGGGAGATCTTACCCCCTCTCGTGTCGGTCTCGCCCGTCCCCCACGGCAGGCCCTGAAGCAGCAGCAGCGGGAGCGGGAGGAGGCGGAGCTCGCTCGCAAGCAGAAGGCGGAGCTGGCGCGGCTGCAGCAGCGGGAGAGGGAGGAGGCGGAGCTCGCCCGCAAGCAGAAGGCGGAGCTGGCGCGGCTGCAGCAGCGGGAGAGGGAGGAGGCGGAGCTCGTCCGCAAGCAGAAGGTGGAGCTAGTGCGGCTGCAGCAGCTGGAGGAGAGGCGGCGCTTGCAGGAGGCGGAGCTGCGCCGCGTGGAGGAGGAGAAGGCCCGGGCCCTGGAGCTGCAGCGCAAGGAGAGGGAGCTGCGAGAGAGGCTGCTGGGAAACCTCCTGAAGAAGAGCGTCTGCTCTGAGAGGCAGCAGGAGGAGCCCGAGCGGCCCGCCCCAGCCGCAGAGCCGCAGCTCAACGGCTTGGCACGTGATGGGGTGGGGCAGAGCCCTCCTGCAGTGTCCGTGCCCGGGGAGGATGGGCTGACCCAGGGAAGCAGGCCTCAGCAGCAGTGTAGCCAGGAAGATGGCTGCGAGCGCAGACCGGGGCGCAGCCACCAAAGGAGGCGCAGCCGAAGCAGACGGGAACCCAGCTGCAAGGGCAGTCGTGCCAGGCGAGATCATAGCAGCGACAGCAGCCGGAGTGGACGGGAGCAGAGTCGGGAAAGCAGCCGTAGCAGACGTGACCACAGACGGGAGTGCAGTCGCGAAAGCGGCCGTAGACGGCGGGAATGCAGCCGGAGCAGATGGGAGCGCAGTCGCGAAAGTAGCAATAGACGGAGGGAACGCAGCCGGAGCAGACGCGAGCACAGCCGCGAAAGCAGCCGCAGGCGGCGGGAACGCAGCCGGAACAGACGAGAGCGCAGCCGTGGACGGCGGGGGCGCAGCCACAGCAGATCGGGAAGCAGCTGTAGGCGAAGCGGGTCGTCCGCCTCCGGCAGCAGTCCGGCTCACAGGAGGTCCAGCAGGGAGCGCAGGAATGGCGGAGGCCGCAGTGACAGTAGAGGGCAGAGTAGAGCAGAGCGCCACCGACGCGCCAGCTAAGGGCGGCGCGCGTCACCCGCCCTTCTGCCCGCCCTGCCCTCCTGCCATCACCCAGGGTTCCCATCCAGGGACTGTGAGCTTCTCATTCCCCGTTTTCCCACCTTTGGCTGATGTCTTGGCTTCTGCCACAATGCAATAGTAATTTCTGTTACATTTCCGCATATGAAACCTTGAGGGAATTGTCGCCATTTTGAAAAATGATTGCACTCTGTTGGCCCCGAGATCAGCAGAGGTGTTTCTGATACTGAGCCGGTATAACAATGTCCTTACTTACTGTTCTCACAAGGACCAAAATGTCTCGCTCATTTTCACCCAGGAGTCTGTACAGGCTGAATTTGTGTTTTGATTCTCTAGTTCTCTAGAACTATAGAGTTGTTAAGTTGTTAGACATGCAGTAATCTTTTAACAGACATGTATACCGCTGACTAATAGAGCCGAAGTTACCTCACCTAGTTACCAGAGGACAAAGCCTTAAAATGACACGCTGGTCTTGAACTGTTTCCTGATTCATTGTGGTGGAAATTCCTCTTCCCCCCCTTTAGTTCTTTTGTGTTCTTTAATTTGGTAATTGTAGGTAGAATAAAATGGCCGTGAGTGTTTATTAATGGCTTGTTTTTGTTTTATTTTACCAGATCACCTCACCTTATTAATTTTTAGTTACTGCGTAGATTTATTTAATGCTCCTTTTTTGGTTCTTAAAGTCCAGGCCCATCAAAATCGTGCTGCTGGATCTGTCCTCCTATTTCATTTGTGTGATTTCGCTGGTTTGAATACACACACGGTATGGTATTCTCGTTTTGTTGAAATTAAAGAGATATTTAAATGAGCCTATGTGTAAAGTAACATTTGTGTAGAATTTCTGACAGATGCTGCAGGAATCAAGAGGAGTAATTAAAATGTTCAGGTAGTTAATCCATCACATTGAGCAACTGCCAATTTGCGTACCTCCCAGCAAATATTATATTTAAACATATACAGTGCATATTTGTTACACTTACATGTTTCCAGTGATCAAACAAATTTTCATATTGGAGAAGAATAACCAGAGTAAATACAAAATGCAGTTTTTATATTGATGATTTCATTTATTAACACAAAAAAGCTATCCAAACCTACCTGGCCCTATGTGAAAAAGTTATTGCCCCCATTGGTAAATCATGAATTAACTATGATCAACCACATTTATTAAGCTGAGTTCAATTTCACCAGCCACATCCAGACCTGCCAGACCCGAGGCCTCATGTATAAACGGTGCTTACGCACAAAAATGTTGCGCACGCCCGTTTCCACGCTCACGTCGAGATGTATAAAAACTAAACTTGGCGTACCGCCACGCACATTCTCACGGCAACCCCAGACAATGCACGCAAGTTTCTGCTCGATTTGGCAAACCGGAGGCTCCCAGTGGCAAAAGAGTGATACTGCAGTTTCAATGTGTCAGACTCGCATTCATGACGCGGTCTGTATGAAATACACCAAAATTAATTATGCATAAATGTTCATAAATGTACATCACCTGATCGTAATCAATTTGTAACAAAATGGTGCAGAGAAAGTACAAAATATTCCAACTATCATGGCTGATCTTGCGTTATTAGAAGACTTCGCAAATGGAAGAATTAGAAGAGAGCGTGTATCTAGGGATCATAGTGAACTCTTTGCTCATGATGATGACTGGCTTCTAAGTTGATTTAGATTTCCAAGAGCTGTGTGCTGAACTGGGGGCAGCTTTACAAAGGCAGACTTTGAGAAATTGCGCTTTACCGGGTCCTTTAAAAGTTCTGTCCACCCTCGGATGTTTGGCACAGGGGCTTTTCAACATGAACTTGCGGACCGATCGGGTATTTCTCAGTCATCACTGTGCCGAGCCATGACAGCTATATGGGATGGTATAAATCCAGATATAATTTTTCCTTACACTGTGGTTGAACAGGTAAACATTAAAGCGTAATTCTCAGCGAAGTCCGACTTTGCAAATGTAATCGGAGTGATCGACTGCACGCCCATTGCTATAAAGGCGCCTTCAGAGAATGGATTTGCGTATGTAAATGGAAAGAATTTTTACTCTATTAATGTACGAATTATCTGTGATGCGAAAATGCGTCTCATTATGTTGTGGCGAGATGGCCTGGCTCAACCCACTAATCGTTTATTCTCAGAAATAGTAGTGCTGGGTTCCGCGGGACCCAACGGAAATCTCGCGGGAGCGGGCGGTTTTACGGTTGCCGCGGGCGGGAGCGGGCGGCTAAAAATT
>JAODKN010000001.1:35331730-35358325 GCA_026774425.1 Petrocephalus zakoni
AACTGTCTACACCCCTAATAATTGAATCCCCCACTACCACAACCTCCCTCTTCCTGGGTGGAGGGGGCTCCTCAGTGTCCAGGGTCCCACCTGCCTCCCCAGTCCCTTCCGGCTACCCAGTCCCTACGGTCACCCAGCTCTCTCGACCTCTCTGCTCTTCATAAAACATCTACAAATAAATAAGTAGAACACACCCAAACACATGCACAATATTCAAAAAAAGTTTAATTAGTCAATATTAGGCCGTACTGTACAAACTGGAACTCACTCGTGGCAATACTTATTCTGGCCAATAGATTTCACTGCATTACATAGTCAGTGTAGAGCCCATAGTCTCAGAGAACCACCGAAACAACCAATGAATCGCGTGAACGAAAGGAGCTGATGAACGAAAGGAACTGGTGAACTAAAGGAACTGATGAACGAAAGGATCTGATGAACGAAAGGAACTGGTGAACGAAAGGAACTGGTGAACGAAAGGAACTGGTGAACGAACGACTGAATCCAATGACCCGGTGAACTAGAAGACCTGGTGAATCAATGGGTCTTCTAGTTCAGCGAATCGTTCTGAACTGCGATAACACTTCAGGTCAAATGGTATGGAATTTTTGGGTTTTCTTCATTAATTGGTTATAAAATGTGATCTGTTCTTCATCTAAGTCACAAGCATAGACGCACAATATGCTACGCCAATAACAGCTAATAATTGTAATCTTTCATGTCAATAACAAACATGCCCAATAAATATTTGTTGCGCTGTGGAAAAGTAAGTGAATAATAATAACTGGTCGAAGCTCCTATGGCAGGAGTAACATCAAACAAGCACTTCCAGTAGCTGTCGATCAAACGTGTGCAAAGTTCAGGAGGATTTTTTCTTACAGAACAGCTCAGTCATTTTAGGATGTCTAGTGTGAACAACTGGGCATCATTTCATCTCCTTTGGCTCTGACTGGGCCACTCCAAAAGGCAGATTTCCTTTCTGCAGTAGATTTACATTGACATTTCGGGTCATGGTTTTGCTGCATCACCAAACGTCTGAGCTTACCCTGGTGGACAGCCATCCTGACATTACCCCGTAGGATACCTTGATAATCTCGGGGATTCATTTTCACCTTGATGGTGGCGAGCCGTCCAGACCCTGAAGCTGCAAAGTAGCCCAAAGGCGTGACTCTCACTCCACCAAACTGCACCATTGCAATGATGTTTTCGTGATGATAGATGTTGAAAGTCAAAGTAACCGTAGCCCACCCCTCCAATCTCATTTCATTGATAAGACTCCAGGTTTGCTCTCTCATGACGCCATTTACATTTTAAGTCATTGGCCCAGCACTCCACATACTTTTTCCAAATTGCACTGTGAATATTTGAATGATGTATTCCACAAGAGCAATAAAATTGTTAATAAGGTTTCCCAGCAGCCTTTTTGTGTTTAATTAGCTAAAACAGATTGTGCTTGATCATTATTGTAACTTAGATGGTGATCAGACCATATTTTATGACAAATTTACACATGAATGTAGGTAGTCTGAAATGGTTCACATACATTTTCTTGTCACTGTCTACCCCTGGGTTATCAGTTTGATGAACAGCATTTTGTTCCTAAATTAAAGGCGGCTTTGGTTTGCATACAATTTTTAAGGCTCCTGTGATCTTTGTATGCCATCAGTATCAGCGCTCCATATAAAAGCTCAAGGTAGAGTTTTCCTTCCTTGTCTTCATGGTGAGACTACTGGCCACATAGGACTTATTTGGGCATGAATCTAGGTGTTTGGACTGCCGTTTGGCTCAGATAAGTTAAGATCAGCTTTTTATATGTCAAAATATTATACATCTTATGAGTCAACCACTTCTCTCCAGGATCTACAGGATCCACCCATGGTGTCACTTGGCGGAGGTTCTGAAGTAGCAGGAGAGAACTCGGGACACCTCAAACCCGAGCTGCTGACTTGCAACAAGAGCAGTTCCCCTCACCCCACCTGCTAATCTGCTAATCTGGTTTAAGCCTCTGCTTTCGCTGCGGTTCTTAGTAAAACACCACATTTCACCGCGGTGCGCAGGACCATCCCATTGGAACCGCAGACAAGCCTGAAAGATGAGCGCTCTGGATGAAGTCGAATATCCTCGGAGAATACTGGACTACATGGAAGGCTTCCAGATTTCCAAGGTGACGCGGGCCCGTGCCTCATCTCACTAATAGCCAAAGAGCAATCTGATTGATCGCTGGTCTGATGGTGGCTCCTTGTAGGACCATGGTCTTTGTACATGAATAACAGGAAGATGGTAGTGTCTGTATAAGTCAGTCACTGTTCTGAAGGAAGGGCTTTAAGGCTTTATCTATAGAATGGGTTAGGAGAAAACCAGGGATGGTCAAAAGCTTTGAATGCCTACTGAATGTTAGCGCCGAGAGGTAAACAATATTTCTCAGCTGGTTCTTTGTGTCAGGAGGATGGAAACTCCATCTGATACACTTGAAGGCATATTAATTAGTTCTCCCAGCAGCAGAGCTTCTGTATCCCTATTTTTTTTTTTTGTTACGCATTTCTACTGTCTTCACAGAAGTCATGTCATTTACTGTATTATGTCGATGGTAATTCATATCATAAACTGAAACTCACTCATCATTATTCAAAATTGGTGTGGTGCCGGGGAAGGTGTCACATCATACACTAGGGGGCGCTAACTGCACGCAGTTTTCCACGCAGACGCTGTTCGCTTCCTGCGAGCTGGGCGTCTTTGACTTGCTCCTGGCATCTCAGCGCCCCCTGTCGGCTGCAGAGGTAGCCGAGGGCCTGGGCACTAGCCAGGATGGGACGGAGCGTCTGCTTTCTGCCTGTGTAGGCCTGCAGCTACTCAATGCCCACCGCAGCCATGGAGACGGTATCGAATTCAATAGGCATTAGATGATTGGTCCCCGAAGGCGGGAGTGCTAAGTGTGTCATAAGGCTATCAGCCCTCAGTGTGCTGCTCTGACATCATTAAGTAGCTTAGCCTAGCTGGTGCTATAGTGATCTGATGTTGTGATTACCTCACATTGGTTCTACTTCTCAGTCTTGTACAGCAACACAGAAATGTCCAGGATGTACCTGACCAAGTGCAGTCCGCGATCCCTGCATCACTGCATACGGTACAGCTCCAGCACCATCTACCTCTGCTGGAATTACCTGACTGATGCAGTCAGGTTAGTCACCTTGTGCCCTTTTCAAGATAATTACATGTGGGGTAAGTCATGGTTCATGGTATCTATTTGAGAATATGGTAACCATTCTGACATCAGCTGTGAATATACACCATAACACAGATTCACAGATTAGCTGGGAATATACAGAATATTATAGATTAGCTGTGAATACACAGAATGAGTTTACAGATAATATGTAAAAAAACATAATATATTAGCTGTAATATACAGAATGTCGTGGAGTTACACATCAGCCATGAATATACAGAATATTATGGATTTACAGATCAACCATGAATATGCAAAATATCACAAGATTACAGATCAGCAGTGAATATGCAGAGTATCACAGGATGACAGATCAGCCGTGAATATGCAGAGTTTCACGGGATGATGGATCATCCATGAATATGCAGAGTATCACAGGATGACAGATCAGCCGTGAATATGCAGAGTTTCATGGGATGACGGATCATCCATGAATATGCAGAGTTTCACGGGATGACAGATCAGCCATGAATACGAAGAATATTATGGATTTACAGATCAGCCATCAATATGCAGAATATCACAGGATGCCAGATTAGCAGTGAATATGCAGAGTTTCACGGGATGACAGATCAGCCGTGAATACGCAGAATATTATGGATTTACAGATCAACCATGAATATGCAAAATATCACAAGATTACAGATTAGCAGTGAATATGCAGAATATCACAAGATGACAGATCAGCTGTGAATATGCAGAGTTTCATGGGATTACAGATCAGCCATGAATACGTAGACTATCACAGGATTACAGATCGACCATGAATATGCAGAATGTCATAACATTATCCATAAATATGCAGAGTATCACAGCATTACAGATTAGCCATGAATAGCCCTTTGCTTAAATACAGCACGATCCCCAGTAAAAATGGTGCAGATTCTTGCCTGTTGCTGCTGACCATCAGCATGCCTTCTTGCTCTTCCCAGGGAGGGCAGGAACCAGCATGAGAGAGCCTTCGGTGTCAGCTCTGGGGACCTTTTCGGGGCTGTCTACAGGTGAGATGCCCCCTTCTGCATCCTGAGAGCAGCATTAACATTAAGATTAACCTCTTCGCCTCTTTGCCTTGGGGGGTGGATCTGTCATCTCAGGTGGGATCCGTAAGCCATTCAGGGTAACTACACAAGCTCCCTACCCTGGGGGTTCATAGCACTATGCCCCGGCAAACCCCCAGACAGGGGCAAACATGTAATACATCTGCTTGCTTATTCTGAGAGCACTTTCAAATATTTTCAAATGAAACAATGTCATGCCATCCTGACTAAATGAACAGTGATATGACACTGAAGAACGTACTGCAGATTGTTAGGAATTAAATTTACATATTAATCACCCTTAATGTTTACAGAGTGCAGCTCATTACCGCAGTAAAATGCACAACACCTGTGTATAAAACTTCAAGAAGCACTAAAAATGTTAGCAAAGTTAAATTGTTGCTCTCTGCTTAACATCCTTGCATATTTTGGAAAAGTGGCTGCTGATCGAGTAAATATTAGTCCAAGGTTGTTTTCTGTTTTCGATAATAACTGTTATTAGTTTAGAGAGGTATCAGTGTTTATGGTGGTTACAGTATATGATCACCTGATGGTAAGCAAACAAGCATGTGACATTTCTAACATGGTCCATGTGACTCATGGAAATTCCCCCTGTGGAGTTCCTGCAACCTCCAGGCATCCCTGCCAACCCGGGGACCCGCCACTACAACCATTGATATGTCATCACTACGGCAGGCCTACTGTCCTCCTGAGTGTCCTCCCTTTATTTTTAGTTTTACTTGCACAAAAAAGTTCTGAAGGCAGACCAAAAAGAAAAATGACTGGTTCTGAGAGAGAACCAATCAGATTGTAGAGGAGGCAAGTCCAAGCAACTAGAGGAGGTGGGACCAAGATGTCTGATTGGTTGGTCTGACATCTGACACAAGATCTGATTGGTTATCTCTCTGAACCAATAATTTTTCATTCTGCCCACAGAACATTTTTGTGCAAGTAAATCTCCCATGAGCATTCAGACAGCTCCAAATAGCTCAGAAGTGATTGAAGTCATGCACATTGACTCAGTGTGTTTTGGGGTTAATATTGATTAACGTGAACAGGGTTTGGGGCCACGTGGCAACTCAGGGGGTGGTACTCACACCTCCACGGCTCCGGCTGCAGACTGCGAGTCCTGTGAATGTGTGGAGGTTTCGTGTGCTGTGTCTCCTCTGGCTATACTAGTCATTCTCCTAGTTCAGGAACATGCAGTCTGTGAACTGGTGTCTCTGACTGTATGTGCCCTGCAATGGACTGATGTCCCGTCCAGGATGCCCCCTGCCCATGTTTCCTGGGCAAAGATTCAGGCTCATCATGACCCTGTACTCAGTTAGTAGGGTCTGAATCAGAAAAGTCACCAGTACAATAGTTCTGATGAAGGAAGGATTGACTTTGTAATTGGTGCCGATGACAATGATGTAAATGCTGGGTTTCAGGTCTGATGAAGAGATGATCAGCTTCATGCAGCTGATGAACTCCATCTGGAATATCTGCGGTGAAGATGTAGTCATGGCCTTTGACCTTTCACCATTCAAGACCATATATGACCTTGGGGGTAAGTAGCTCAGGCTGTGACTGTTATTTCCTGATTAGGGCTACCAGCAGCTCACTGTAGAACACGATCAGATGCCTTGGTTGACCACACTGGTCCCACTGGTCTTTTGAGCAGCTCGGGTCCAAGACACCACGTGATTGACCAGCTAAGTCTGGGCAATGAGGCTGATGTCACAGGAGTGATCGTCAGTGTGAGCGCTGCTGTCTGACAGGCCTGGTCCTACTGAATATGAGCAATCCTAGGGAATGGACAAGAACGTCAGGTCAAAAATGGTCTGTCATAGTGCAGGCCTGACACGGCAGCTCGTGTGCCATACTGGTTTTCTACTTATTGCTGAAAAACATCTGAAAAATTATAGTGAGTTAACAAATTTGTTTTAACGTTATCTAATTCTTCTGGATGTGAGTCATTCTGTCTGTTTAAAATACATGAAAGATTATTTTACTTTTTATTCTGTATTCTGTGACCCTGTACTGCATTCAAGCAGGAAGCACCTGCAGAATGGCACCCTGAGTGGGATGGTAGGCCATCATGGAGCATATAAATATGTACAATCACCCTATGAATAGGATTACCCTCGTCATAACCTGGGCTGCCCCTGCTGGGCTAGTGAACATATTGAGATAAGTGCTTCGGGGGAGGGGGGCATAAGGTCTCATTAGTGTCCCATGGGGCTGACGATGCATGTACACAGCACCAGATGTCCCCAAGACCCTTGTGCTGCCTGCATGACCTCATCATTCTCATATCCTAAAGTGAACGATGACACAGTAATCCTCCCCGATCTTGAAATAGGAATGGGTCCTACATCTGTATTGGTTTATCCCAAATCCATACACATATCGCACCTTTAGCAGATCCCATCAATACTGATCTCTCTAATGAATGACTAAATTCAATATAGAAGCCGAATTTAAAGCATTCCTGCCAGAAGTCAGGGAAAGTCTCTCGAGCTCTGTGCATGACTACAAGTCCCAGCATGCACATCAGCCAATCAGAAAAGGGGACAATGATAATATGTTCTCTTATGCTCTCCTTCAAAAACATTCATATCAGCATTTAGCTGCCTTCAATCAGTAAAGGCTGATTGAACATAATGTATCTCCACTCCTCATTAATTACATACTGGAGGGTAATGGGAATACTGCTTTCATGGGCAGAGAACACTTGTAGATGTGAGGTGTAAGAAGTGTGTGTGTCCACTAGATGGAGCTGTGTCATCACGCGGAACCTCTCTCAGAAGGCAGCCTGCCCTGCCAAGCCAGACCCCTGCCTGCAAGGCCTGATGGGGCTTAGTGGTTGGTGGCAGGTCTCATCCCACTCCCCTTGCGTCATGGTGTGGGGTGACAGACAGTCCGTCATTAGCCTTCCGTCTGGAGACAGAAATCTCATAATCTCGCCATAGTCACAGCAGATCTAGGGTGCACTGTGGTGTGAGAAAAGGCTTTAAAATAGGCCTCTCACTACAGCCTTACCAGCACCTGTCCCTACTAATTAGAAGACAGTGCCCATCTTTTTTTTTCACTCAAGGGCTCCTGACCCTGAGTGCCGAGGTCCATTTCTCTCCAGCAGGTGGCATAGCCATTAAGGAACTAAACATTCCACAATGTGCCCTTGAGCAAGGTGCTTATTTACTTCAATGGAAAGGCAGGGCGGGGTGTTTTCAGGGTTGACAACAGGCGTAAGACCCAAGATGATGGCCGAACGCCCCCCACCCCCCATTCTAAGCCATGGCTGACAGGCCGCGAGCGAGGAAATCAGGGCCGAGGGGAACTGTCAGCAGGCGACTGAGCTCCCCCCATGAAAACGATTTGTCAGGGCATCCCCTCCCTGTCACTCCGGGGTCAGCATGAGTTTGGCCGATGTAGAGGCGGGCCACATGGGCTCACGTCCTGTTTAGCGCCCATATGGTCAATGCTGCTTCAGTGGGCAGCATCGGTGCCTCCTTGGTTGGAGGTTCAAATCCCGTCTCCATTCTGTGTGTGTGGAGTTTGTGTGTTACCCCTGTGATGCGCAGGGTTATTATGGGCACTTCCCATAATATGTTCAGGGTACGCTAATTGGCATCTCTAAATTGTCAGCTTTGCTGCAGTCCCATAGTTCTATCAAAGGTCCTAAACAGAGGTTCCAAACAAAGGTTCTAAACTGAGCACCTTTACAGTGGGCTCACGTGAAGGATAGCCCTTTGCTTGCATGCACCCCCATAATAACTAGTCCTGTACTATGGCTCTTGTGACCGGGTCTGCTTGTTGATTTCCAATGCTGGTGAGGATCCCCCTCACGTTTAGTCTGCCATGCCCCCCCCCTCCCAGGCTGCAGTGGAGCCCTGGCACGGCAGTGTGTGGGAGCTTACCCTGGCTGCTGTGTCACCATCTTTGACCTCCCCAAGGTGGTCCAAATGTCCCAGGAACATTTCATGTCTCGGGAGGATGAAAGGATCTCATTTCTCGAAGGTACCTGCATTCCCACCCACACCCCCCCGCCCCCCCCATGACCGACACTGACGTAGATTTATGAGTTTTCACAGACCCCGGAGCTTTCCTGGGTGGGAATGATACGTCAGGCCGTCACTGTGACAGGACGCCTACTGCACGCGGTCGCTGTTTATCAGAGTCTTAACACGCGGCATTTTTGCTTTCTGCCTGCATCGGTCTCACTTAACTTGGTTTGAAGGCTCAAAGCATCAAAATAATTCATACCCCACCACCCCAACCGCTCCCCCCCTGCCCCGCCACATGGCCCGGCTTATGGAAGGTGACAAGGATAGGGCTCTCCGGCGCTGTCATCACATGTTACTACAGACACCGAGAGGCCCTTTGCCTGCCACACGCCGCTTACGCTGCTCACATAAACACTGTGAAAGTGTCCTTTGTGAACACGAGCACTGTAGCAGAAAGCGATGAGGTACCGCCGATGTTTAGTGCGGGACTTAGGTGTGTGTGTGTGTGCCTGTGAAAGCACAGAATCCACAAAATGATTCTGGCCAGTGTTGGCAATGTACTGCTTTTGGAATGGAGCTGTATTAAATGAGATTTTTGTTGAGGGTGGGGGTAGTGTTATTCTTATTTAAAAGCATTCATGGGGTGAGTATGGTTCCAAGGAACTATGTAAAATAAATAAATACCAAAATCTCATAATTTGTTGCCATTGAGGGAGAGAATCTATTTTAAATTGCATTTAACTTTGCTTAAATGTTTAAATTATTATGTGTTTGAATTATTATATTGGTGTCTGGTAGTTTAATCACGTATTCGTCTCTCATAACCACTAATACGGGGGAATGGAGGTATGCAAAGTCCACACAGAGCCAGGGGGCGGGACCTGAACCCCTAACACTACTAGGGGTACAAGGCCACCCGCATATTTAATCTGCAGTGATCCTTACTGCCCTACGAAGGCAAAGCACAGTAGCCATGCTGACCCTCTACAGAGAAAAGGTGCTCTGGAGCTTTTTGACTGCTCACCTATATATACATAGTTACTGTATTTTTTTACACTGTTTTCTTCAAAACCAAGCGTAGCTGAACTAAAATTATTGGAGATAAAACAGAACTAAAAACAGAGATGAAAGTTACTCAATTTAATCAGTTGTCATTAAATATGCACTTACTATGCTTTGCCTTAGTATGACAGTACAGTTTTCCATGATGGTTTTGAAAATGTTGTACACACCCTGGACCACATTAGCACAGCTACTGTATTTGGCCAAACAGTGTCCCGCGCCCAGCCTGACTCCTGTCTGTGCAGGGGACTTCTTCCGAGACCCGCTCCCTCAGGCGGACCTGTACATCCTAGCCAGGATTTTGCATGACTGGACGGACTCACGGAGCTTGGAGCTGCTGACTAAGGTCTACCAGCGCTGCAAACCTGGTATGAACCCCTTGCCCCGGCCAAAGTTTGGCTCAGAGGCCGTGATTTCAGCCCTATGTCAGCTGGATGCCCCGAGGCTGGTGTGCGACCCATGCGTCATACCCCTGGGCCCTGAAGTGATACATATTTTGCTGCAAGCCACATATGTCCCCCTTCCCATCCCCTAAAATGTTTATAATAGATACTGGTATTTAAAATCAATAGCTAAGCTCTCTAACAGGGGCAGGGCTGAAAGCTGATTGGACCCCTGAAGTGCCTCCTCCCCTGTCACTCAAATATAAGCCAAATTCAAAATATATAAAATAATAAATTGGCTATGCCTTATCTAACGTGGGATGAACCGATTCTGGACCTATTCTTTTATTGTAAGGGGTAAGAAAATCTGGCCGTGGAAGGAGACCCATTTATATGTGACTGGCCACCATTTCTGGGCATGCAGTGAAATCTTCAGGGTCCCTCTAGTAAGGGCGTAGTGCAGCTGTTAGTCACGCTCATCCTTACTGGTGAAACTTTAACCTGAATCCCGATGGCCTGCTCCGCTTGTGTAGCTCGTTAATGGCCTTAACCACCTTGCCCTGTTTTCAGAAAAAGAAGACGGCTCCATAAGTTGCCCCAGAGCTGCTCCTTTAAAAAGCTGTGTATTAAATAAGCATGAGCTCCAGGCACCCCGGTGTAAACTGCACCCAGAGGCAGGCCGTGACCATGTAAACAAAGAGCCCTGACATTGCTCTGACCTTGCAGCCTCAGCAGCAGAACAGTTCAGAACCAGAGTGAGGAGGAGTATCGCTTCTCTTCGGCACTGGATACGCGTCCTGTCTCCGTCTTCCCATTTTACAGCAGCGTGATATTGCAGGGTTTGATATCTCTCCGGTTCTGTTGTAAATGATGAATCACACGCCGCTAGACATTTAAATCGGACATGAGGGTCGTTAATCAGAGCCTCAGCACTGGCAGAGACAAACTTGGCGGATCCTTCCCGGGTCTGTTTGCACAGGCTGCTGCCTCTGCTCAGACCTAGCTGCTCTGAGCAGACTCCTTGTGTATGCCTCCATTGTACTGAGCACGTGTCGAGCAGAAACGTCGGCTCTGTAGCGTGCATCAGCTTTCCCGTGCTGTCCCTTACCATAAGGAGTATGAAATTTACCCATCTTTGAGAGAAAGCAGAATCAGACAGTCCCTGAAGCAAATGAGGGTTAAGGGCCTTGCTCAAGGGCCCAATGGTGACATCACTCTATTGACTCTGGGATTTGAACCAGCAACCTTTTGATCACTGACATAGCATTTTAACCCACTGAGCCACACATGCCCCCCACGGGTCCCTGCGAGATGTCTAAATTAATGAGCATGCCATTTCTTGACAGAGATCGCTAGAGTTTGAGCCACTAGTGTTGTAAGTGGAATAGCATTGGGCCAGTCTGTCTCAGGGAAGGCGATCAAAGCCACTGATAAGTTTTAGAAGGCTGGTTTCAGCCCCCACTGATGAGTGCTGGCGAGAGCTGTCAGATGCATGCTGCTGATTTATTTATTTTTTCCTGGGAAGCATCAGGCTCACTCAGCCCTATCATTGGAGGCGGGGGCCCTAGCAGCTGGGGCCAAGCTCTGGGCGCTGTGCGCCTGCTTCTGTGCCGTACTGCTGTCTGGCACTTAGACCAGCCCCACACATTCGCACCCGTACCTCTGTCATAGGACAGCAGTGCTTTTCTCTATCAAGGTGATACCATCCACAATTTCATTTAAAGGACCCTTGTGATTTAGATGATTGATGCCCAGTTCATGTTTAAAAAGGTTTCATTCTTATATGTTCTGGTAGCATGTGATACAGAGCCGAGGTGATAACCTGCAGTTAACGGTAAAATGTCAAAACTTTCCGAAGAAAAAAGATTATAGACCACAATGTGTGTTATGGGTCTGTGTACAACACGGGGTCACACTGGCCCTTGAGGGCTTCCGGTTTTTGCCAGAAATCCTTAATTATGCCAACAGATCAGCTACTGGGTGCAATTCACACAGGTGACTGCATCAGTCATGCAGGGCTAATGGTTTCAGAGAACCATGGGTAATCTCCCAAGATGGCTGCCGGACACCTGCTCCTCACTCACCTGCTCCTTCTGTGGCCAGGTGGGGGCGTGCTGCTGGTGGAAACGCTCCTGCATGAGGACAACAGCGGCCCGCTAACTGCCCAGCTGTACTCCCTCAACATGTTGGTGCAGACAGAGGGCAGAGAGAGGAAGCCCTCAGAGTACACAGCCCTCCTCACCGCCGCGGGCTTCGTCCACATCCAGGCCCGGAGGACCGGCAAGATCTACGATGCCATCCTGGCCCGGAAGTGACTCCTGGCTCAGAACCTTAAATTACACTATGCTACTTCACTATTTAGAAATGGGTTCTCTACATGTAGTGCTCTTTGTAAGACTGGGTAGGGTGATAGTCATAAACGCCTCGTGCCGTGTTAGACATGACTGTTTTCAGCTCTAGGCAGGTACCGCAATGCTATCAGCAGGCTCATTCTTCCTGAAATAAAGTAAATAAAGTAAAGTAAATCCCTGTACCACCCAGTTTTGGCCACTTGGGAGACAGCGCAAAGTTGGTTTCCACTGCAGGATAATAGTGTCTATCAGGCTGTGCAGCTGAACCCATCAAGTTACAGACATCAAAACATGCCTAATAGTGTAGTGCCACATGAAGCATCCGTCCACCGATTCATTTCAACCTGGAGGCTGTCCTAGGAGCCACAGGACAGGGGAAGTCCTGGGTGGTCACAGTAAACCATTTAGCATGCATAAACTTCTCTGTCTGAGGGGACTGCAGGTAATGCTTCAGGAATCCTGAGATCCCTGAGCGCCCGGATTCACACTGCTGTTCAAAAACATTATTATCCGATCAGGCTTTTCCGAATGTCCACCTACCAAATCTAATGATATTGAAAATGATATTGGGGTAACAGTGTCCATCAGCCTGTGCAGATAGGTCCTGATGGGCCTAATAGTGTAATGCCACACAGGGATCGTCGTTGGAAAAATGTTATGACCAGGAAAAAAAAAAATTCTATATAGGCCAGTGTTTCTCAACCCGGTCCACGGGGACCCACAGACAGTCCATGTTTTTGCTCCCTCTCAGCTCCCTGCCAGACAGTTCACATTTTTGTATAAAACTGTTTGCAAAACTGTGGACTGTCTGCGGATCCGTGAAGACCGGGTAGGGAAGCAATGACATAGGGTATGTTTTTCAGTTGCAAATTGCATTTTGATCAAAATTTTGATGTTTACCCTTGGTGCTCACATCTCATTTCCGGGATAAAGTCACGGTGATCCTGGAGCCAATCCCAGACAGCATGGGGCACAGGACAGAGGACGTCTACCATATACACAGATGAGCTAAAGCATTGTAACCTCCACATGATAAGAATAATGTTGACTGTCTTGTTGAAAACAGCACATGTCAAGGTCTGGAATATATTGGATGGTAAGCCAACATTCGGTATTTGGTATTCATAGTCGTCGTGTTGAGTGCAAAAGAAATGGGTAGTGGTAATGTCAGATGATTGGGTCTAAGCATCTCAGAAACAACAAGGTGTGTGGGGGTGCTCACAATTAGCTGTGGAGTACCTGCTAAGCGTGTTCCGAGGATGCAAAAACTATGAACCACCGATAGGATGTTCAGTGGACTCTAGCGTTCAGTAGGTATATCTAATATACCCTAGACCTTGACACTCACCATTTTTACAAGACAGTCAACATTATTCACTTCTCATGGAGGTGGTCATAAGGTTTTGGTTCATCTGTGTATAAGATTCTGCAAAGTCTTTGTTTGTGGGGACAGCAGGCAATGTTGATATACAGCTGAATAAAGCCTGAAATCCATGAGCGCCTGGATTCACACTGCTGTTCAAAAACAATCATCTGATCTGGCTGTTCTGAATGACCCCCTACCAAATACAACGTGCAAACTAATGCAAAATGTGCATAGAGAATATGCAACATTTTACAGTATAATACAGGGACGCAGTAACGACATAGGAATTATTTTATTTAAATAAAGGGGAATATTCATCTGTAATTGTAAATTTGTTAATCAGCCCCGTTTCAAAAAACAAAGAAGAAATAGCAAAAATATGTTTTAAGGGATCATAAAAATGTCCTGAGAAGGGCTGATAGCCGTAGATCCACCCCTCCCCACTGTCAGGGAAACCCAGAGCTGCAGTGTACTAACCACTACAGCAATTTCCTCTTTCAACAGAGAGTGAGTAGAACATTGTCAGAAGAACTATCCTCCAAGGAAAACATTGCCTCTATTAAGCAGCACGGCTGCAATAAATCAGATTTTCACCTGATGTTCATACAAATGTAAAGCTATTACTTCTACCAGGCTTGCAAATTAGTCTAAGTAACAGAATGGGGACAGGAGGTGATTCCATGTAAATGAAATGGATTTATCAAAAAGGTTGATGTCTAAGGATTCTTTTCTCTTTGACAAATTTTTACTCAAAGTGCTTTTTTAGAGAACCAACTTCATTTTCAAGCAAAAAGCCCTTTCAGGCAAACAATTTATCATAACAAATAAAGAAATAAAATAATGTAGAAAAATATTGTTTAAGAGACACTAATGCTCAGTCACACCTCAGTCACCCTGCCCACCTTTAGCTGTGCTGTTTACCGCCATGCAAGTCATACAGTTGTGTGGGGATCCAGGGGGTTGGGAGACCCCTTTAAGTCACAAACAGTCACTACATAAAAACGCATTACTTATATAGGAGACCCTGAAGTAGCATGTTCCGCTAACCAGGGAGCTAGTTACAATCTTCTAACTTGACTCACTTCTAACTTGACGCTAATGTTACTAACGTCATTTGCAACCATGAGGTATAATATTCTAGCAGCACCATGAAAAGAATAAAAATCAAAAATAGTGTAACCCCACTTACCAGTGAGAGAGATTATGAAGGTGGATTACAGCGGAATAGTTCATAGGGAGGGGGAAGGATTGGGGTGTCCCGGAGCAGCTAGAGTCTCCATTAACCTCAAATAATGTTTTACAAAATGGTTTAGCAACTGAATGGGACACACATTCAATTTATCCTTGTCTGGAATGTTTTTTTTTTTTTTCCTTTTGAGAAATGAGAGCTCTTTTTGGCTGCACTCTCTGTGCTACCAGACCAATCGGGTCGGGTTAAGGAGAGGTGCGGGCAGTCCTCCTTAGTAAGTACAGCTCTGTGGTTGGCTCGCCGTCGCCTTCCTCAAGGAGTGAATCCAAAGCCTTGTATACTTGTATGTTCACAAGACTAATATTGTAAAAGCTCACAATAACCACATCAGAACTACAAGTGGCCACAATGAACATGTATAGTCTTAAAATATTACTATTTACTCAACAGTAGCATTGTAGAAATGAACAAATTTACAAACAGCGGTTACATAAATCATCTGAAGTGTGCTGAGTGCAAGTTGCTGTGGCTGGGCAAGGCAGGTTTCTCCTATCTTGTGGCATGAAAGTGTCTATTCTAATTAGTGTGGTGCTTTATATGAAAAGAAAAGAATGAATTTCATTGACTGTGTGTGTTATATTATAGTATTCAATATATCTGACATTTACCAGATAATTATATTTAATTGTGTAATTTTTTATAGCTGTGTTTGCAACAAATTCCTAGGCTAGGCTAGGTTAGGCTAGAGTTTGTTTAATGGAGGAAGAGGAGAGGGAATCTGACGGTCATGAATTTTGACTTGCGTCAATGCATAAAACAAATACAATTATGACATTAAGAAACACAGCTTTTCCCTGTTCTGTTACAACAAGAAGAATATTTGCCAAAGCAGAATAGTTTCTACACCACAAACAATGAAACACAGACAATGTGGTGAATAAGGATGCGGTGCCTATGAGTGTAACCACTTCCTGGGTTAAGGCTAATCTCTGACCCACCCTGCCCCCAAGACTATTACCCAATGGTAAGTGAAGCCATCATTGCCATTCTCTGTGATAACCTGGTCCATTGGCCAGCAAAGTAAGATCTAGTCCAACGCAAATAAGGGATTTTGATATTCCTCAGAATAATGACACACAGTACTATTCTCACAGCCACTTAATAGAACACGAACCAAGCGGAGCTCACTGTGCAAATACGCAGACCTGGCAGGAGCTGCCGGAGAGGCACCACTGACTGTACTGGCCAGGAATCACCTGTTTGGCAAAACACAACCAGGGGCCCAGAAGTGCTTTCTTGAGTAGGGCCGAAGAAACAACAAACCCACCCCTGCCCACCTTCCAACGGCATGCTGTATACATGTCAGCCTCCTTTAAACCCCTTGTGGATCCCAGGATGAAGCCTGGCTCTCTGAACAGACCTCTGAAAATGCAGAGTTTGAGGTTCACTGCCTCCATGAAGGTTATTTGGTTGAAAGCTACATTGAAGTGCTTTAAATAAGAGGTGGAAGCGGGTGGGGAGTATCTGGAGAGAGCTCTTGTGTTGTGCGCGAATCCTCGCACCCTCACACGGACTCCCTCATACTGCACCCATCTAGCAGACGCTATCGTGGCATTAAAGCCCCATTGGCCGAACTGGATCAGAGCTTTTTCCCACAAGCCATCAGACTCCTCAACACACTCTTGCCCCCCACACTCACACCTAAATTGCATTTTTGTACTTTACACATCAGTATTATATACTGCTATGTGCACAAAACACACCAGTGCTATGTGTACTTACATACTTTCTCACGCTTTCTGTATCTTTTTAAAAACTGACTGTATATTTATTATAACTCCAGCTGATCGTATGCACATACAATGCACACATAATTACATTCCATAATTACATTCCACCATGCATCTATTTGTCTTCCACTTTGGCGGCCGATGCAACATTTGCACAATTTCTGAGTGTCACAAATATCTTTTTGTACTAAATTGCACATTTTTACTTCTTGTTTAGAGGTAATATTTATAGTTTACTTAAATATGTGTATTTTTCATTTTCAAAGCTAGAGCCACGTCGTTTTATCTCATTGTATACGTGTATATGGCCGAGATGGCAATACATTTTACTTTGACTTTGGATGGAGGGACAGATGGATCGATGGATGACCGAAAGCAATAAGTCTGCGGGGAACACATCTTGCAGCTACCTGTTGTAACTTTTGCTGTTACCAACTGCAAGGATCTTCTAGCCCTAACCCATTTCATACAGTCTCAGCAACACCAGAAGTCTTCCCTCAGCCAACTCATGGTGTCTAAATTATTAATCAAAAGAGTTTGCAGATTCCGAGCTGCAGCATTCATCACAATGTCACTAGAACCTATGGTTTTGGCTGAAAGAATTCATGGCCTGCCAATCAAGTATCAAGAGAAAGAAATGATTTCTGACATAAATGCTTCTCTACAGACATCAGTTGACTAGTACAGTAACACAGTAAATGTGAACCCTTTCATTAGCCTGTTTACGGAGTCCACGTGAGACTGGCCAGGACGGCCCAGGTCCTTAACGTTACACCTCCACCTGCCGTTCATTTGCCTTTATGTGACAGGATCTATTTTTACGATAAACTAACATGGACGTGAAATTGGATTTGTTGGATTATGAAGAACGAGAATCCTCTCCGCTGACACATTCATCAGAGTGAATGGATCCGGTAAGACTTAAGATACCCAATGGGCTGAAGGGGGCTTTGAGAGCCCTGAACGTCGTCAGACGCATTAGGCAGGCGGCCCGGGAGCCGTATGCCTGGGAAAGGACGGAATTAGGAGACATGCTGATAAAACTGCTGGTGGCTGAGTGCTTTACAACAGCTCGGGCTCCTTTTCAAGAGGCTGATGGGCGTCGCTATCAGCTACAAAAGAGCGATCCCATTGTCCCTGGACCTAATGCTACCTCTCTCGCTTGCCAGGCAGGAATCTGTTTCCAGTGGCCGACGCCGCTCAGGATGAGGGCTGGCTTCTGAGCAAACAGAAGGTGCAAGGAGAATGCCCCTCCTACCCACTCTAATTTTTTTATAATGTTTTGTTATTATATTTTTCCTTGTCTTTTAAATGTGTTTAATGTTTTTATTTAAATGTGTTCTTGTCTTTGTAAAGCACTTTGAATTGCCTTCTGCAGAGTCCCCTGAATCACATCCAGAGGGACAGAGAAAGGCCTCTGCGTTTTGTTAATGTCGTTCTGATTGTACAAAAAAATGTCCTCGATCTAAGGCACGGCTTTACATAGGTTAGGGGGGCATCTCGTGCACATATGTGGAGCCATCTTCAACATGCTGTACAGTGAAATGTGTGCTGGATTATGAGTTCCTCACTGTATTCTTAACCTGAACCTCAAATCTCAGGTCCACTGTGTGCAGTTTTATAACAAGGCACAGCACTTAAAGCAACTAACAGCACATCAGCTATTAGTATTTAAATGAGATCTGTAAGCGAGATTCATCTAATCAGATAAAAATATAAATGTTTTTGCATACAAGCAAGTAAAAATGCAATCAGTTGTGTTATTCTTTTTGGTGTCCATAAATAACCTTAAGTATGCGGTCCATAAATAAAGGTTATTTAAACTTGCTTAGAGCACGATTTCTTCTACAGGTTTGAAGATGAGGACTGTCCAGTGCAGTTCATTATTATGCATATTGCAGGCTAATCAACACTGATTTCATCACATGATGGCTTACCTTCATACCGCTGAAGCTGTCCTGACCTGATATTAAGATCTGGAGAGTCCTCCTCCAAAGAACCAATAGGCCGCTGGACAATGTCTTCCCAATGGGTCCTGCACCTTTCATTAATGAGATGAAAAACTAGGTCAGTGCGAGCCAGACCATCCTCAGACAATCATTTGGAGTCTGGACTCTGTTTGTGAGATTGAGGCGCAAAGCAATCAACAATGATGTCTGACTTTTGTTACCAATTCGAAGGTTAGATTAAACTGGAATGAAAACCCTTAACCCACTTTTAAAAGCTATTCTTTTTTTTATTTCTTATTTTTATTTGCGGCAACCTGACTAAAATACGCTTGTGGATTTGGTACACAAAGGATGATACCAGCGAGAAAGTCCTAGCTAGAGTTAAATATAGACCGTATATTGTGGTTATCTGACCTAATGAATACATTAAAGTAATGCCTCAGTTAGTTGAGTAGGTAATTAACATAATAAAAATACACTATTCCCAGCAGCCTTTTGTTTTAGGACAATATTTTATATTTTATATATTAGTATATTAGTTGTACAATTATATTTATAAAATATTAAGATGTAAAGAATCCTGTAGTAGAAGTTCTATAAAAAGTCTTTATTAAAAGGAAGGTTTTTCTTCACAAGCTGTATATTTGGATTGGGATCCATCCATACATCCATCCGTCCTTTGAATGCTTATCCAGGACGGGATTGCAGAGGGCATTGGAGCCTGTCCCAGGCAGCCTAGGGCACAAGCCAGGATGCAATGCTAAAAATGTCTTTCCCTGCCTTTTGTGGCCCCTCTCGGGGGCCACTGACCTTTGGGGACATCCCTCTGCCTGTGTTTGTATGTCTCTTCACTGGGTCACTTTCTGCAGTTGCCATGGTGCCTTCTTCTTTCGGAGCATTTTAGAAACTCTCTCCCACTGTGTGCTCCACAGCAAACATTCCCATCTGCTCCTGTTATGACCTGATTCTTAGAGGTCTTGATAGTTTAATATGTGCCCCCTCCCCTACACCCCCATGTACCATGTATCTGTTTCTTCAGCCATTTTTCTTCCAGGGGTCCAAATAGGAATGCTCCCCTGTTCATTTGTGTTCACAGCTTGCGTGCACTGGAGATCCATGCTGATATTTACGGGTCTGTCTAACAGCATTGAGCTGGGGGATATGGTCCTAGGCAGGTTTAGCTTGTGTTGCTGAAAGCTGCCTGACATCTGATATGTCAGAGCCTCAACAAGAAAACGATCCCCTCGATATACGGCAGAACAAGCCAGGGTGCAGAAATGCTTTTATTACTTTGATGGTTTTATTAGTATTGGTGACAAGCCACCATGTTAATTTAAGGACACTTCCTCTCTCTCTCTGTGTCTCCAGGATCCTTGGACATCTATTTGTAGACTCCAGAAAGGTATTAAAGGAAAAAGTAATTGCTGTGTTCATTCCATAGCTATCTGCTGGATGAATGCTGATTCCCCTGGACCCCAAAGAACGAAGATGGCTGCACGCTTCTCCATTCTACCCTCCCCGGTATTAATGCCAAGAGATTTTTAAACCACAATTTATCCGTCCTCCTAATTATGAATCATTAGATTGTAATGAGAAAGACGATGAACACTGTTGATTGCGATTAAGTATGAACTTGTAATCTTCTTAACTGAGCTCTTTAAATAGAGTTCTTTTATGTCCAATTTAAATGGGCTCTGCCCTAGCCTTTGCGATTACAGACTTTATCATCAGGCACTTTAGAACATAAATATGCATGAGTTAAGACTTCTCCCTTTAAGTGCACGTATCAAAACGCAGACTAGGGTAGGGAATTCAGAATCTTACAGACGGAGAAGAGGTGCAGCTGCATGTAAGAGGTGGGTGTCGGGATGGGGTTCCAGAACTATCTGGGACAGAGAACGATATACTGCTGTCCCTCCAGTGGGTGCCCAGGACGGACAAGCTATGATAAAGTTGAAATCCTTTTCATTGAAGCAGTCATTATAAAACAAATACTAAAATCTATTTAATGAATGTAACACTTCAATTATTCATATATGGTCTTTAATTTGACTTCAGAATAATGTTCCTGAGAAAATTTGTAGAAAGAAGGTATGGCTTAAAAGAAAAAAGAGGAACTGATTAATTGTCACTGTCGACACACCATGCACAACAACAAAATGTGTCCTCTGCATTTAACCCACATGTGACACTGTGAAATAGCAGTGGGCAGCTAATTCAGCACCTGGGGAGCAGAACTTGGGAGTGATACCTTGCTCAGGGTATCTCAGTGATACCTTGTTAGCTGGGGATTTGAACAACCTTTGAGCAACCTTTCAATCACCAGTGCGCTTCAAAAATTGATTTCAAGAGGAACTGAAATGTTGATGTTTGGATATATTTGTCATTTAATTTTTTTTTCGTAAATGTTCTTTTAATAACTGCCAGCTAGATGCACATTAGTTACTGTTTTTAAATGCAGAATTATGCATTTAAGTAAATACACACGCAGCGTTTGCTATTGTGCAAATGAACCATTCCAACTTTTAGGTTATCATGCTTTTGAAGGGCACCTTACATCTTCTGTTACTGTCCATGTAAATGATATTGGGAATTTTTTTTCCCGTATGAGGATGAACAAATTAAGAACCACATGGTGAGACAACGGAAACCTTTCCAGAGACGGACAGAATTAACTCTCCCATATGGCGCGTACAAAACATTTGCTATAACACTGGTGATGACCTTACATTGAATGAATTCAGCTAGACAAATTTGTGGGGAAAAATCAGTAGGGTGCACTTCCCTTGTTAAAATTTGTTTACCTCCCACAAGTGCGAATTATGGCAGTGTCACTAAAGCCAACAGAGGATTAACAAAAGGCATCGAGACACTGCAGAGCTTACAATAGACTCGGCAGCCCATAACACTTACAATCAGCCACAATAACACCCATATAATTACACAGTAGAAACACCTGGCTTTTCATAGTGAGCTGAGTGCGAGTAGCTAAAGGTCAGTCTGCAGCGGTGTTTATCACGGGCCAGACCGAGGGCGGGGCCCTATCACACCTCCTGACGATGTGCTAAGGTGGCTCACAGTGGAAAAGCAGAGGTAGGACTTCTGATTAAAAGCCGTGGCACCAGCTGTTGACCTTCAGAGTCGTGTTCCTTACAGGTATCTACTCCCTGGTGGGAAGCATAATGAACTGGAAATATCACTCCAGACATGAGCTGGCCAGCCTGGATTTTTTATGGGATAGGGGGCGGGGTGTCCTGCATAGCCGGATGGGGTTAAATCCGCTAACTCTAGCTGCTTGTGTCCTGCTTTGGACACACGTTTGACCTGACTCGAGGTCACCCGCCCTCATTGCTTGTTTACAGCTGCTGTTGGGTGTCTGCCAAAGTGCACTGTGGGATAGCATAACAAACAACATTTAGAATTTTAATTTTTTTAATAGCATGAAGACTATTTTAGGGACATGGGTGACGTGGTGAACACGACCCTTGCAGGCCTGGTGACTCATCGCTTTTAGGTTCAGTGGTAATCTGCTTGACAGATTCTGTTCCACATCTCGTTAAATCTTCCTCCAAAACATATAGTATGATAATATTTCTAATTTATTATGTCCTCTCCTGTCCATGTGATTAAAAGCAGCATTTACTCGTAGAACTCCCTTCCCTCATTAATCCCTCATCAGTTTTAAAGGGAAAATCTATGCAAGGGTATTACCTGTACATTTGCCTGTGAGATTTTTGTTAGATGCCGCCAGCTGCCATTTATCATTTACTATGAATGTATTATTCATAAACAATAAAATACTATTGTGTACAGTCTGCTTATTATTGAGCTCTCAGGTTAGGATAATAGTCTGCTTCTATCCTGTATGATGGGCCACACAGAGGTTTTTTTTATTTAATTTTAATATTTTACTAAAATCTACAGATGCTTGACAACAGGTCAGAATAGCTTCAGCAGTATGAAGGTAAGCTAAATTCTTCTATAAAAGAGACATATAAATTCAGGAACATCCTCAAAAAAGATGGCGTTGGCGTAGGACGGTGGGAGGTGTTCTAGTTAAATATGCAGGTAAATGTCTTCAGGGCGCACTGGTTAATCCAGACTGATTATAAAAATGTGCATTTTTTGTGGTTTAAAAGGATATGACATTAATTTCATAATGCTTAAAATGTGTTATGAATAGGTAATGCAGTGTTTTGCACTCCAAAAACACCCATTATTCAGAGGAATGGTGTTACATTCCTTTGAATTTTTCACATAGTGACATTTAAAGTAACATATGTAGGTGGTGTGATCAAATATGGGTTAAATTTTTTATGATTTATGTAAGTGGAATGGCACAGACTGGGACGTGAACCTCCACAACCAGCACGACTCAGGGGATTGGTCTGCTGAGCTATCTGACCCCAGCTGTGGGAGCCAATCAAACATTACCCTGGATTCTAAAATATGATGTCATCATTGGTGCAGGGTCACACGGGCTCATTGGATATGCATGAAGACCTGTCTTGATGCAGGTTCCCCCAGAAGTCACATTGAGCAAACAGATTTTTTCTTGTATAATTTAATTACATTGTGCTCTTGCTCTTTTTTGATCATAGGTAAGTCAGTTTGGGGAAAAATTGTAACAACTATAAATGCACAGGTTCCCTGTATACTATATGTACGTATAGTATATTAATATGTAAAACCGCTGGAATGAAATAATAGTTAGTGCTGTATATGAAATGCCCTGAAAGTAGGTTCAGCCTGGGCCAAGCATAAGATTAAGATGGTGTCAAAATAATACAAAAAGCAAATGGAGAGGAATTACTTTCATTTACTTGTTCACTTTTAAACATTTGCTACTAATCACGTTAACGACCATCGAAAATAAAATCACGTTAACTACAATTACAAATAAAAACATGACCACAGCATAAATAAATGAGTAAACTAAACCTTATAATGGCACCCTATAGCATAAATGTAATTAGAAAACTAGATCTATATTGGAACTATAGATATATTAGCGCTATATTATGGAGATTGTGAGCCTGGTGCACTGCCTCAGGCCAAAGGGCATGGTCCTGAACTGCACTCTCCCCAATGGTGGGGTGCTCTGCCTGTCAGACGCTTCCTCTTAGGCTGATGAGTCCCTAAGAGGAAGTGACAGTAGGAAGGGTGCTGATTTTAAGGTGCTTGTCTGAGGTGGTTAAGAAGAACTTAGGTTACACTGGTAATCACCAAGGATGAGGATGTGAAGCTAAACAGGGTGTCTTAGGTGATCAGCAAGCAAGACTCAATACAAAATGATTTATGTAAGTGGATTGGCACAGACTGGGACCTGAACCTCCACAGCCAGCACAAGTCAGGGGATTGGCCTAGTGAGCTGTCTGACCCCAGCTGTGGGAGCCAATCACACGTTATCCTGGATTCCAAAATGATGTTACCATTGGCATAGGGTCACACGGGCTCACTGGCATTGATTACATTTCAGCTGCTCTTGAGATCAAATATGTATGTCTCCTGAAAAACTCAGCCATCCATCCACTGTCTGCCGCTTATCTGCATCCGGGTCACAGGGGCAGCAGTCTGGCCAGAGATTCACAGATCCCCCCCCCCCCAAATCCTCCAGCTCCTCCTAGGTGTTTTCCAGGCACCAACCCCAGGCCAGGCGGGAGATATAATCTCTCCAATGTGTCCTGGGTGTATACCCGGGCCTCTTCCCAGTTGCCCAGAGCACCTCTCCGTGAAAGATTGCTCCAATTAACAATTTACCCAAAAGTCCAATTAACAATTTAGCCTGTATCTCTGACAATTGCCCCTGGTGTCTGACATCTCTGGCTCTGGCGTGGCAGCAGTTTTATAATCTCCACGGCCTGCAGTGGCCTCCTTCATCATAGGTACTGCATGGATGTGCAGATGCCGGGCTTTAATTCCTGCACCATCATGCGTTGGCGTACATCTGCTGCGAGAGCTACTCTGTATGCATTTAGAGGAGCCGTAATCTTCAGTTTCCCCATTAGCAGTTTTTCCCGAGTAATCTTGCTTAAAGTGTCTTGCTTGTATGATGCTATTATGAATTCGCATCCAGAACTGAGTGAAAATAATTCATAAAAATTCAAAATATTTTTTTATTTGTGCACCAGTAATAAGATGTGCAAGGAAAAATTGTGTCCACTGGTTGTTGCCTCCCACTCTTATTGTCCCTGATCTTGTTATTTGTAACTCTGATTGTGTTTACCCTGAATTCACCTCATCTACATAAACTTCCCTTTAACACTTCAGAATTCCAAAAAAAAGTATCCCTTTCCCACAGACAGCCCTCCTCTGGAAAGGGATCAGAACATCGTACCGAGAGCAAGCTGATCCCCCTTTCAGCCAGTGATGTAGAACGCCATAATGCCATTCTTCTTTCCAGCAATTTCCATATTCATTGGTAATGAAAAGTGCTGCACAAACGCCCACTGAGGAGCATGGCATTTATTATGCACACGTATGGAATAAACAGGTTGCTTGTTGTTCCTCTGTGACCCTGGTCGCTGAAGCAGGAAATTGTGTCCACCAGTTTTACACTAATGTAATTCATTGGCTGCTCTCAGTTTTCTGTTGTCTCTTAAAAAGCTCACTGCTGGGTTTTTACCATGCAGGGCTGAGGATGCATACCAGGATGTACGGACAGTTCAGAAGCACGCCTTGTTTTTGGGCCAGCAGTGATATATCACTCCCTCGCCCGCTTGGCAGGGAAAACCCGATCTGCGACTGAAAGCAGCCCGAGGCGGCCGAAATGCGCTCCTTTGAAAAGAGGCCTGAAGGCAGGTCAGTAAAACTGTTTCACCTTCCCCTCTTTGAAAAAGCAGGTTCTGCCCCCCCCCCACCGAAGGATATAGCGGAACAGACCAGCCACCGGGTCAGTGATGGAGCACGCCATTACCGTAGCAGCATTTCTCACATCGCTTCTCCGCGACGCGTGCGCACTGACATCTACACACAAAAAGATACTTTATGTCCCTTTAAAGGCGGGAATGTCATCCTTCGGCCCGTGAGTCTTCAGAAAGGCTGCAGCCCCTGACAGATCAAGGACTAAAATGTGGCGGTATTTAATATACATTTTAAACATGCAACAGCCAATGGAGCCTGCAGCTAGCAAGAGATAACACAGATAGTTATATGGTTCAGCGCTCTCTCAGACGCAGAGCTGCTTAGGATGACTGCTGACGTAATTCTGTGGGTCGGGCCGCTAGCTCAACACCAGGTCCACACGTTTCATTCTTATGCAAGTTTTTACCCACAATTCTTTAAACTTTCATTTTCAATTTTTTTTAAGAAATAAATATTTCAAAGTAATGAACGTGTTGAAAATCTGCACTTAATTAAAAACCCCCCTAATGATGAAATGCTGATATTTAGTTATCGGGATCTTCAATACCCATCTGCACCATTGTACCACATTTAAAAATGCCTGTTTTAATTAGAATTGCGCTTGAGGATTTGATTAATGAAAGGGCTTGTTAGGAGAGCTCTTTGTCATAATTCAAACTCATTTTGTTAGTAGGACAGGAGATCCTTTTCTGGGCGTTTCTTGCCTTTCAGGCCAGGGCTCGTCTACAATGTGATTTTAAAGAAGGAAAAGGAGCTCTGTAGCTGAATTTTTAGATGAATTTTTCTTTATAGAATTTATGAGAGCAGAACTTAAGTTATGCAGAACTGTGTTCCGTGGATATGCATGAAGACCTGTCTCGATGCAGGTTCCCCCAGAGGTCACATGGAGCAAACGGATGAGTTATTCTTGTTAAGTTATTGTTACGTTGTGTTCTTACTCTGCTTAGATCACAGGTAAGTCAGTTTGGGGAAAATTGTAATATCTGCAAATGCACAGATCCCCCTTTTTATTAAGAATATCAATATGTGTGTATTAATATGTTAAACCGCTGAAATGAAATAATAGTTAGTGCTGTACATGATGTGCCCTGAAAGTAGGTTCAGCCTGGGCCAAGCATAAGATTAAGATGGTGTCAAAATTATACAAAAAGCAGATGGAGAGGAATTACTAACATTCACTTATTCACTTTTAAACATTTTCTAATAATCATGTTAACGACCATCGAAAATAAAATCATGACCACAGCATAAATAAATGAGTAAACTAAACCTATAATGGCACCCCGTAGCATAAATGTAATTAGAGAACTAGATCTATATTGGAACTATAGATATATTAGCGCTATATTATGGAGATTGTGAGCTTGGTGCGCTGCCTCAGGCCAAAGG
>JAODKN010000001.1:35373115-35383170 GCA_026774425.1 Petrocephalus zakoni
AACAAGCCAAATATGTGTTAAACATCTATGGGGGCTGAGCCCCCCTTAAATGAAAATCCTAGAAACGCCCCTGACAGGGAGTAAAATTAATCTTTCATGTGTACATTCAAGATGATGGAAAGGCCTCAAAACACAGGCATTTGAAGTTTGTTACAGAGTGAGGTACTAAACACCAAACCTAAACGAATCTGTTGATAGCCCATGGTGATTTGCATGGTAAGGAATACGTGATCCCCCACACCAAAGGCCTAAAAGCTGTTATCCTAAAAGCGACAGGAGAACTCAATATTTAGCTGATTACATGTCTTTTAATGGAATGACCAGATATTAATCAATATCAGCTGCTGTTATGGAATGTGTAATGCACCACAAACTTTCAAGGAAGCGATGAGTTCAGTTAAATTAAATGACAAATTTGAGTTAATGCAATGAAAGAGGTAATGGATTCCCTTAGGGAAAATTACACATTCTCATTGATCACACAACCAAAAACAGTGCAGATAAGTCAGAGACATATGTTGTTAAGGGTTATAACCAGGAAATGGAAGTTGATTACAAAGAGACATTCTCTCTAATGGCAAACATTGTCAATATGTACCTCAGATGGGTCTGTGCGGTCAAAAATAGTGCAGATCAGTCAGAGACATACAGGGCCAAATATGTTGTTAAGGGTTATAACCAAGTAATGGGAGTTACAACAGAGTTGTCCCGGGGCGCTTTACATGGGTGTGTTAGAATACATTGATATATGCAAAACAGAGTGGAACAGAGAAAATGAAATACACAGAATGAAAGAAAGACAGAATAGAAAAAAAGAAAAGAAAGAAAAAGTCAACTGACAATGGAGGAGAGGAACCAAAAATTCCCAAGCAGGGAGAAATTACACAATATGACCAAGACCTACCTTAGATGGATGTTAAAGCATCTTATTTGCATGCTCTAAGAAGAAGGATTTGAGGTGACTTCAGACAAAGGTGAAGAACTAGTCTATAAATTGAATAAGTCATAATATGGTCTAAAACAATCAGGCAGGAATTGGAACAGAATGTTACACGATTACTTATGGGAAAATGATTTTGTGCAGAATCCAGCAGATCATTGGGTTTACAACAAGCAAATTGGAAAAGGGAGGGTAGTACTGATTATTTGGGTTGATGATCTAATTACTGCTGCCAGTGGTGATGACTTACTAAAAGATGTGAAAGAAATGTTGACAGCAAAATTCAGAATGAAGGGTCTTTTGAATTGAAGCATTTCATAGGCATTGATTTTGACCAAAGTGAATCAATGAATCAAAAGACATACATCGCACCGGCACTGGAGAAGTTTGGTATGCAAGATTATAAAGCAAGGTCAACCTCATGTGAAAAAAAGATAGATTACAACAGTGAAGGCGATCTTGTTAATCCCAAGAGGTACCTGATCTAAGATTCACAATACTTTTCAGAACCATATACTCTTCACTGGTCTACAGCAAAAAATGAGGTACATAAAAACCACAATAAACCATGACGTTGCAGGAAAAGTAACAATCTAAACTTGTGGCATATAGTGATGCTAATTAGGCATCAAATGTAAACGACAGATGAATTACAACAGGATACTGTTTTAATCTAACAGAAGCTGATCCTCTTATTTCTTGCAAATTGAAGAAGCATTCCAGAGTTGCTTTGTCTCTACGTGAAGCAGAATGTTAGACACTGGCTGCAACCACTCAGGAAACTTTGTACCTTGTTCAGTTACTGAATGGGTTGGAAGGTAACCAGCAGCATGTACCGGTAAAAATCTTTGAGGATAATCAAGATGCAGTTGCTTCATCCAAGACCCTAATATGCCAGCAAAGGTGCAAACATGTGGACTTCATCAGCACTCAGCAATGGTAAAATTACAATTGAATATTGTACCACGGAGTAGATGTCATTAATAAACCAATGACAAAATTATGTTTGATATTTAAACACCATTGACAATTGGATTGTCTGTTGTGTTGTCTTGTACTTGTATAGTAAGTGACTTGTTCAGCATGGGAGCAGGTGGGAGTATTAAGTAGTTGCATAGGTGTGCTCTCATGCAACTTATTTCATGTGTTCCTTATTATGGGATATGTGTACATGTGTAAATAAAGCTTCTTCTCCTGGTTAAGGAGACCGATGGTGTGTGCATGTAACTTCTTTCCTCTGTTTTTTATAAATAATGTACTGGATATCTCACGCTTGGAATGACATGATGCCCAGTTAACATATTAAATGCCCACCACTATGTTTCAAAGATAAATGATGAATAATAAAGATGAACCTAACATTACGGAGAGCGGGTTTCCAATTGAGTTTAATCAAGTCTGATTATGTTCATCGTAACCAAATTGCGTTCACGCGGTTATGGGTGGGCATCCCCCAGTTTAAAACTTTTGCCACCAGCACGCTCCCCCTGTCAACCCCTCAAAGACCTCACACATAATTCAAAAACTGGCTCCCAATAAACATACCAAAATGGTTGTCATATCCCTTGACTGAGAGAAAATATGACCTAATGGCACAACTAAATAAAACTCTTCTGGTGGTACTGAAGACTGCTAACAGTTTTAATCACTCAAACATGGCAGACACGGTATCATGAAGACATATGCTGAACAATGTTTTTAAAGAAGATGGAATGATAATACTGTAGCTTATTTATACTAAATAAGCAAACATTTCCCACAGGTGTTAACAAGTCTATTTTAATATTCGGCTAATGAGTAGAGCTTGAACTAACAAGAAAACTGTCCAGAATATATCAGGTCCTGCCTGTCATAGTATCACAGCAGGACGGAAGGTTATATTGCACACCTGTTGTACTACTGCCCCTATACTCCTGGCTGGCACCTTTGTGTGCCCTGCTGATGCCTGCCAGACATCATTTGACCCATAATGTGGGGGGAGAGAGCACTAAGATAACTGCTAAACTGAAGAATAGAATATAAAAATGGGTGCAACAATTTTGTTTTAGTTTATCTTGAAGGCATTAAGATGTTCATGGAGCCAATATCAACAAAGTATTTTATTTATTTTTATTTTTGCAAGTTCGTAAGAAGACATATTTCTAGGCATACCTTAACAAAAAGGCAGTTCTCTTCCAATAGAATACCCAACAAAACAATTTCACATTCACCGTCAAAATGATTTAAAAATTAGTATGTTCACACACACACAGTATATGATACATTTAACAACAATTTTAACTTGCTTCTTGTCCTGCCCTTCACCCAGAGTGCTGAGATACATATCCATAAGAGACATACTGGTACAGATGGCACTTAATTTGACACGACTGGCTTCTCGCGAGGAGCTCCTGTGCATTATGGCAACGTCCCCATATATGACAACAATGGATGTGATAATAAAAGTGAAGAAATTACCTTTTTAAATGGCCTCAGTAACATTCGGAAATGCAAACAACTAGCAATAGGAACATATACATATGCAGAAGAACATTTTGGAAAGGAAATCCCAAGCAGGCTTTAGGCAAAACTGAAACAAAACCTGAACAGGTAGAGTAAAGTATATAACACATCTACTGTACCTACTTTAACAGAATGATATCGAGATTGATGACTTTTCAGCGAGTACATCAGACAGCTACATTTTTCATACTCTCGCAGGGCACCCAAAATAACATTTTAAAGGAAAATATTGCTGTCACATCAGGATAAACACATTTAAGTAGATGCTTCCGGAATATAAACTGAAATGTGGCAATAGATTGACATGTCTTTTAACGTTAAGGCAATACTTTTATTTGACATAATATCACAATGTTCAGCCCACTAAACTCATTGTTAATGGCCATTGTAACTATGTAAGCGCGTTAATGTAGCGTTTAATAATGCAGTACTCAAGTATACTAACTCGATTATAATGCAAAGAGAGCTTATGCCAAAATATCATCCACAGTCACTATGGTTTCGGGCAACATCTTTTTTTGAAAGATCCTGTTTTTAACTGAAACAAACATAACTGCTTTGCCAAATTTTGTGGCGCTGCACCTTGCGGAAACACAAAGCTAACGTGCCATCTGGGGGGGGGCGAGGGGGGAATATGGAAATTGACGCATGGTTTGCCTCCAGCATGGGGAGGGGAGCACACAGGCGAAAGCTGGATCACACAACTGCTCGTGCATTTAATGCGACCTGCTGCGCATTGTGAGCTCAGGCCTGGAAAAGCGGGCGTGACGTATACATGAAGCGACCTGGGCCTTTAATACCGGGCCCGAACACTGTGACGAGCATCGCGGAAATGGCCGCCAGCATATCCGATATAATACATCACTGTCTGAGCATGAATGCGCCACCTCTTCAACACTCAGGCAGGCAGTCCGTCTGTTCAGTCCTCTGAGAGCACAGCTAAGCATATTGAGAGAGAGAATATGTCATTCCATTTTCATTACATGATTACATGGGGAAATCACCAAAGGAACCATCCAGCTTGTTAAAGGCCAGTTAGCGATGGAGTGAAATGCATAGCCATTTCACATTTCTAACGAGAGTACATTTTCACAAGAAAAAAAATATAAGGATTTCATGGCAGTAATTTCACTGGAAGCACACACAAGCTTGAAACACAGTAATACACCAAAGGAACACCTAGAATATTAGTGAAGTATCATCCAAAGGTAACATGAGATTAGGCAGGTCACCTGTGCTCTCTCTGGAAGGTCTTACATCAAAAAGAGCATGTTCACAGTGAACAGATGTGTATTACCTATAACCTGTGCTCATACGGAACACCATATTGAATTATTCCCAATTGATTTTGTCACTCCTCACAGTCAAATAGTGTGGTAACACAGAACAACATTACCTTGAGAGGTTTGGTATTGCAAACGTCAGAAAACAAAAACACTTTCTTTTAGGACAGTTTGACCTTTTTGGGAATGTCCATTTGATGCCAGGGGACTAAAGAAACCAATCATTCTCTGCTCTTTTATGTACGTGTATAGATATTGCAGTAGGATCATATCAACTTTTAGTGATGGCATATTTGGCAGATATTTGCATTGAAACTGAAACTTTTAACTGCACATATCAGATAATTCACAAGCTGAGAGCCTTAAAAATGAACAGCCAGCAAGTGTGAAGATAAAGTCACACCCCTAGTCTGAGGGGTCTTCAGTTCGTCATGTGATCATCCTTCCGGAGCCCCATGCTGGTGCCCTGCCTCAGGTGATCGCCACGGAGACCATTTTGGGCTTCCATTCTCTGGGGCCCAAAAAGGATTGCCTCACTCCACCGTTGTGTTCCAGGGAGTCCTGTCACAGGAACTCCTTGGATTGGTATCTGTGAAAAGGGGAAAAAAAATCAGAGCAGGTAGTATTTGTGTGATGTTTATTAAAGAGCACTTTACAGCATTAAACAATGTTAGTTCTGTCTGTTTACATTCACAGGTAAGACTCAACTCTGACAGTTACGAATGTTACGTAACTTGCATTTAATGAGTTCAAATTTTAATTCAGATTAAAAGTCTATAAAATGACACAGAAAAGCACCCGGGGTTTAGTGTTTCCAGTGCTGTGTGATTTTTGCCCACAGTGAAGTAGGTCAGACTGTCTCCCCAATGAAAAGTCTCAGAGAGCTAAAAGCACAAACAAAGTGTTCAGGTCCACGTGGGACAGTTTGGTGCCATACATCCAGCCAATCAAAGGCAGATCAGATTAGGCTGTCACACATCTTTCTCTGAGAAATAGTCTTAAATAACGACATTCTAAATCCCTTGTGTGCACTTAAGGCTTTAATTCAGATGCTTCCTTTAATGACGTGTCTGACCATTAAAGGAGCCAAGATGAATGTGGCACCTCTGACCCTCCGCACGCTGATGGGCGTGAGAGTTCATTAGAGGGCAGACAGGCCCAGAAGGATCAATTACTGTGCATATTTGGCATTTTGGAACAAGCTCAGAAAGACAGGGCTCGTGTTCAAACAGAATCCTGATATTTTAACTTCACCTGAAACCCTTAATAACATCCACGCACCAACAGGCTGCTTTGCTTCCTGAATTAAATCAATGACATGCCTTAAAGATCACAGTGGGAGCTGCCGTCTGGGTATATGCGCACAAAACAACTTCCAAAAGATTCTATAGTGCCAATCTATCTGGAAATCTGTGCCATCTGCCATATTTCAACTATAACTATAACTATATTGGTTAATGATACTTGTCTGCTGGATTTGAAATGTTGCAGCAAGAGTGATGACTGTTCTCTGTTTGACTTGACGGGAATAAACATATTGAGGCCCCTGAAGAAGCATAATACAGGAGATAATTATGACAAACAAAACATGAATGTCAGGTAACCACAAGAGAAAACAGATTTGGTGAATGCGCAGTCTATCATTTCAGCATGACTGGAACTTTCAGTCTATAATTATCTTGGTCACTAAATGCAGATGTGTAGCATATTGCCCAAGAGCGCAATTCCTCAAAAACTGCTTTAGGAAAAAATTAAGTAAACAGCTCATGTTTTTCTTGTTGTTGACATTTCTATGCAGAAGTGTCACAGCAAATAACTGCCCTGAATATGACATCTAAGAGGTCATCTGCATGGCCTGGACTCGGCATGCGATGTGCCTGGATTGCACCCACAATGCACCTGGAGGCAGTGCGGGAGCAGGTGCTGCATGAAGGGGCCAGGGCGAGGCGGGTGCAGGGGAATCCCCAGGGAAAGTCAGTCAATTGGAGCAGGCAGTGTGGGCGGACAGGCCGTCACTCAAGCAGCAGTCACAGCTGCACCCAGTGACACTAAAGGTACCTCCGCCATGAGAAGACCACCTGGACTCAACAGCACAGCACAGTGTGTGGAGGTCCATGGCGATGCTCGTGTACTTCAGGTGACACCCAAATGAGAAGAGGCGATGGCCATATTATGATATAGTAATTAAAGGTATAGAAAGCAAGAAGTGTGGGAGTACTGGCTAAGCCACTGGTCCTGTCTGCCATAAAGGGGGGGCCCTGAGCTGGGTGATCGATTCAAATGAGAGATTATGCATATACGGCTACTCCAGGCAAGGTTTTTGTTGTTGAATTGAGAAATTCACATTATACCATTTGGATAAAATTGAATACACCATTTTCTACACAGTCTAAAACTGCACGATGCTTTCCAGGAGACAGAACTAAGATGGTGGTGTTTTGGAAATATCGCACTGTTTACAAGTTTGTTTTTTTTTTGCACCCACTGCTATTCATCACAGTGTTGTTATCATTCCAGTAATGAATTTCTTCCATTTGGGAAATCATTTTCCGTTAGGGAAAATCATCAGCAGGCACCATGACCGCACTGCAGCTCCGCGCTCTCACATTCCAGAAATGTTTATTTAACTTAAAAATAAATCACTATTACAGGATCAGATATTTTGCGAGATGTTAAAAATCAGCAATAAACTAGACCCTGTGAATGACGGCAGTGTATTTCCTAGACAGCCCTTTCACCCCTACCTTCCATCTATTCTTTACTCCTCCCACACCACCAACCTCTAGCCTCCTTACACACTTTCCTCTTTTACCTCTTTAAAGAAGCCTTCATTTGAAGCCCAAATTTGTGTGACATGTGCGACTCACTGTAATTAGGCTAATCAGATCTGTTTGTGGCCGTCTTGTTCCTCCATCATGCTGTGCCATTTCAATTTTGATGCGATTTGACTCAAAATTACCATCAAAGATCCATCAAATACTTTTCCAGTTATTATGCTAATGATATGAAGCACCTGAAGCTGCCATACCACTGTATTGCGCTGCTTCAGTTTTAGTACCATTTATCTAAAAATTAGTTCTTTACCCATACAAGGTGTCTGCAAAGTTTGAAAATGATCTGTCAAATACTTTTTTGAGTAATTGTGCTAAAGAGATCATTGTCTGTACCAGTGGACTGGTCCCAAAACCATATGCGCCACGTTCCCCATCTAGGAAATACAAAAAACCCATACATAAAAGGAAGACATGATTCATAGCATGTGTGTGATCAGATAGTGATAATGCAAATGTACAGATCCAAGTCATGGGGACATGAGGCTGGGTCTTCCCTGGTTTTGTTTCCTCTCTGTATCAGCATGGCCATGTACCCTGCACCTTCTATCTATATGCCAGCTGTGCCAGTCTCACTAACTGGTGTCACTTTAGCCAGGCTGACTCCTTCAAATCCCATAACTCTAGGTACAGAGTTTTTTTTTACAGCTGATTGAGATTGCTCTGCTTCGTGAGGGAACAAGTTAGTTCTCTAATAACATTTCATTGCTAAAATAAATTACTTTTAATACTGAAACTACATTTGATACTCCTTTGTAGGAAAGTGAGAGCTAATTCCTTTCAATTTCCATAGATTCCTGAAATAATGGAACACTATAAAGGGATCAGCAAACCTGATGCCAGTGCCTGAGATTTCACCCTGTTTTAAATGGACGCTGCATCATTTCATGAAATAAAACATGTGCTAGCCCTCTGCCCTTGCAGCTGTCAGGGGATACGGTAGCATCACCTGATTTAACGATCATCAGTCTGAAGGGCAACATGTTTATGTCTGCAAGAAGGACACAGTTTAATGTCCTACCAGGCTGCCTCCTGCATGTCTGACCTGTGCCTGTTACTGCCATTAAAAAATAGGCAAGTTGAAGTACACAGGGATGTATCTAGGTCTGTGGCCTGCACACATTCACAAGGGGTGCCTGGGGCCTTGGAGCATGTGATCAGAAGGTCGCTGGTTTGAATCTCTGCCTTGGCAAAATAGTCATGTGGCTTTCAAAATGCTTGATTCCATGCCATATAATGGCTGACCCTGGACTTGGACCTTGCACCAAACTTCACTCTCACTTACATGTGTGAAAGGAGTGCTGCACAGGATATTTGAGAAGAAGCATCCTAACATACTGTGCAAATTAAACTTACATTCATATTAAATAATGTATGTATAAAGCTGAGATCAAGGGTGTAGGGTTAGTTTCAACATAGGTAGGTAGCAAATCAGCCCAGAACCCCTCTGCCCCCCTAGACACACATGGTACTCCTATAATATCAGTAGAGACATTTCCCTGCTGTCCATACCCAAATCTAGGCCCTTGGCTGGCATGATACATGCAAGTATTTCTGCACACATGCACTCAAT
The DNA here is from genome assembly GCA_026774425.1 of Petrocephalus zakoni. Classification (NCBI taxonomy): domain Eukaryota; kingdom Metazoa; phylum Chordata; class Actinopteri; order Osteoglossiformes; family Mormyridae; genus Petrocephalus; species Petrocephalus zakoni. Next base: position 35,382,245 of record JAODKN010000001.1, read on the forward strand.
CAGCATGTGCCTGTGCACACACAGTAGCATGCGTGTTCAGGGGCACGTATGCATGGCTGGTGACACTGCTCTGAGGCTGTGGGCCAGTCTCCCAGGTGCGCCGGTCTCCTGCTAACAGGTGTCATCCCAAGCACGGCCTGGCTGCACCCCCACAGAACTGCACAGAGCCGTGTCATTAGCGCAGATTAACGTGGGAGACGCCTCCCTCTGGGGCACGGAATCGCACTCGGAGCTTGTCACCATGCCGCGCTTTGCCGTCCCCTTCAGCTGGAAGGGTGCTTATTAAAACTGAAGTGCCATTTGTACTCTGTAACACTATAATATGGAGCCAAATGAGAAATGTGTCATTAACACATCCACCTCCTATCAGCGGCAGTAATGAACACTAAAGGTACATGCAGACCGTCCAAAGTCCTGTCTCCTGTCGTCCCACTGGCGCCTTTCATATATCAAACCTTTGTGTGACGCCGAACATTAAAACACACATAAGATTGTTTTTGTGGATTTGCCTGGAAAAATAATCTCTTTCCTTCATGCTCTATTTTAGGGGAAGTACCGGTAAAAACTTAAACGATCCATTCAAATGACATCAAATCATATGCTGAGTAACTTTAAATGAAAGGATTCAAATGCAGACTATCACTGTTGATTGGCATGATTTAAATAAAATACCCCGGGGACACTGATAAAATAAAGCTCCATTTACATCATCAAGCACCAATCACATCACTGTTTGCAGATGACGCAATGGCGGTTGGCCTGGTCTGCAGAAATTACCTAATGGGAATGAGCTTATAGGAAGGAGGTGAGGCAGCTGGCAGTATGGAGCAAAAAAACCCCTCACCATAAAACAGGGGTCATCAACTATATTTGTCAGAGGGCCAGAGTTTTACCAGACAGTCTCCTTGGGGGCCGGACAACCAAGA
>JAODKN010000001.1:35387484-35403801 GCA_026774425.1 Petrocephalus zakoni
GCGTGAAAATGTTCTCACGCAAAAAATACGCACAAATCTGTGCGTGGGAACGGTTGATAAATGAGGGCCCAGGACTGGAGTTTGAGACCAATGTTCCAAAATATAATATATACTGAAGACTACTGTTGACAAACTGCTTTATTTTTGACATATCATATCTGTAATGGCTGTGCATCCCCAGTGTTAAAGGAAGAATTATGCATGTTACTGTGTTACAACAAACAGTCATCAAAAACACATGAAAAGAGTCCTGCCCACCATGTCTACCTGACCCTCCTGCGTACTCCCTGGAGTGGCTCTGACTAGCCACGACTAGCCACGCCTGGCGCTCGTCTGTCTTACCGCTCCTTCCTTCCTTCATGTTAATCACATCCAGCTGCATGTTGTTTGATCCCTCATTGGTTGTGTATTTAAGTGCTTCCCAGTCCTGTGTTTGTCAGATTGATCATTGGTGTTGCAGCCTATGCCTTCCCTTCCTCTGTTATGCACAATCAGGGCCTTCAAGAGCTTGCTTTTTTTTTTTTTTTGGGTACATTTAATAAAGTGCTTTCTGTTAATTAACCATGGTTGCTCCTTTGTCATGCTTGGTATGACAGAATGACACCTCTCTTCAGAAAGATGGGGTTCTCCCCCCCCCCCCCAACCTCACCCCTGGCACGGATCCCCAAGAGGTGGTGAAGATCCAGCACCTGTTTATTGAGGTGAAGGGAATTGCGTATGCGGTTGCTTGGATAGACGCCAATCTGCCCGCTGGCTCCGCACAGCTTGCCGCTGATCCACCTGCTAGTGCCCTGCATATTGCTTCTGCTCGGTCTCCAGAGCCTGTATTCACCTTTGCCATGACCAGCCCAGGAAAAGCCAATACGGTTTCCAGCTCAGAGGGCTGCTTTTCCTGAGTGCAAGGCTCCTGGTCTAGGTGAGGTCTCCACCGCTCTACCCATGCCTCTAAACTCTGGTCCAGAAAGGCCCACCACTCATTCTGAGTTTCTAGAGCCTGGTCCTGAGGGGGCGGTTTCACTTAAGTTCCTGGCTCCCAACCTAGAGAGGGCTGCTGCACTCATGCTCCAGGTGTCTTGGCCTTGCCCTGCTTGCCTCAAGGTGTCTAGGCTTTTCCCTGCTCACCCTGTCGCTTTGGCTCCCGCCTCGCTGTCGCCAGCAGTCACCTTGGCTTCCGCCTCGTCTCCTGGCCTATCAGTGGCTCATCTCCAGGGTCACCCTTGTTGTCCCCAGCAGCCTCCAGGAGGTGGCAGTCAGGGGAGGGATACTGCCAGATCCTGTGAGGTATAGTTTCCTGCAGTTACCCAGTGGCCTGTCACATCTCCTGCTGTTATCTCATCACTTGCCAGTCACCATCTGGCTGGCACCCCGGTCGCCACCAGCCTGACACCAAACTTCCTGGCTGCTGCCAGCCCAGAGGGCTGGAGGATGCTGCTTTAGAGGACATTCTGTGGGTCTCCATTTCTGCTCAATGGTTGCACCAACCCACTCATAAGCCTCAGTGTGCTGAGCAGTGCAGGCTCGCCCCCAGAAGAAGGTCTGCTTGGATCTCTCTCATAGTGGGAGATGGGGACATGCTAGCCAGGTTTACCGCCCAAACTCAGATCTGCCTGGAGGGTAACTACGGCACCCTCCTATTTTCTTCTGCAGCTCCCTTGTCGGCCTCTTGCCCTGCAGTTCCCTTGGCACACTTCGGGCCCCGTTGGCTCCTTGGCGCTCTGCTGGTCCTCCAAGGCCCTCAGGTCCTGCAGTCCAGGAGGGTTATGCCTCACTGGAGAATGGACCCAGAAGAGTCCACTGACCATGTCCACTGCCCAGCTCCCCAAGGTTCAGAAGACTGTAATTGCGACCAGTCTCAATTTGTTATGCCCAGATTCATACCCCAGTGCCTTGTCCAGTCTGTTTCCTGGTCTGTCTTCCATGACTCCCTCTTCAGTTCCTCATTCTGTGGCCCGTCTGTTTGTGTGTCCTGCCTTGGTGTGGTCTGTTTTGTCTAACCCTGTACCACCTTCTGTCTATTCTGTTGCTGGGTCCCTACCTGATGTATTTGTTCCTAGTATTGTCCTGTGACTATCCTGTTGGTCCATGCCCTTGTCTATCCATGTCTTTCCTGTTCTGTCTTGCCATGACCCCATCTTTCCGCCCTGGGTCATCCTTTGTGCCCAGATCTAATTTTTATTTTTTTTTTTTTTGGGTGGGGGGATACTGTTATATCCTGACTCTCCTGCCTCCCTACTGGCATGGCTCTAAGTAGCCACACCTGATGCCAGTTAGTCTTACCTCTGGTTCCTGCCCTCGTGTAATCACTTCCAGCTGCCTGTTTGCTCCCTTGTTGGTTCTGCATTTAAGTGCTTCCCATTCCTGTGACCCCCCCTCCCCCCCAAGATCCATCATTTTAATGCTGTGACCCTGTGTAGAATAACCTTCCCCTCCATTCAGATCCCTTGAGCTTGTTTTCAGTTTTGTTCTTTTGTTTAATAGAACCCCTTCTGTTCATTCACCACGCTCGTTCCCGTGTCCTTTGTCCCGCTGGGTATGAATAAAGGGTTGTTATATTTTAGTGCCAGGTATAACCACACTTCCCCTCTTTCCATTTTTCCCATTTTCATACTGAAACATGAATTTAACTATGCTAATTGTGCATGTATTTGTTTAATACACTGTTCAGAAATTTTAAATACTGTTGTAATGGATGTAAAATATCAGTGATTTTTGTATTTTAAAGGAAGCTGACACTTTACCTCCTGAGTCAAACATACTTAAACACATTTGATGTACTGCAAGATACATAAACTGACTCGGACATCCTTTTGAAGAATAACATCAGACTCCTCCTCGACTTGAAACCTGTAGACGTTTGGATACAAGTCTTATTCCTTAACCACTGAGCACTTGCATCCCTAAGTTTAAGTTCAGACAATTTTCCACATTATTAGGTTTGCAATCAGGTAGAATGGCTCATGCTGTTGGAAAATGGTGAGGGTGTAACCTTTGTTTGGAAAACAAAACATCTTGCATGTTTGGTGCAATCATTCATTTGTTGACATTGAATCAACTTTATAAACTGCATTCGGCTGCCAGAATAAGACTGCCATCAAAATGTCATAAACTACAAATAAGGGGAGATATGGTTTGCGGGGGCTCTGTATATTCTTAGAATAAACCTGTGTGGCTGCAAGATGACACAAAACCTAACTTACAAATGTGAATCAATAAGAAACTTGCCTAGGCAATTAATAACACATTCAATCCATCACCTCTTCCCTGATGACCTACTTCAGATTTTTTTTCCATGAGTGTCGCCTAGTCGTCAATATTTTGGATCTGGGTTTAGTGTAGTCATAGTGCTGTAAACACAATATTCAGTTAGTGATTAGTTTAGTTTTCATGGTAAACAAAACACATAATTTAACTACAAATTCTGTCGCCCCTTCTCTATACTTACTGAGATCGCTCATTTATTTATTTTATATATTTTTGGCCGTCCTGGCTCATACCTGCAATGTCAAGTGGACATATTTACATTATGCTGTATTTGGTGTGAGTGAATCCTTAAGGCTATATAACCCCAGTTTAAACTTTAGCCCCAGACATTGGTGGTGGGGTTGTCTCAAAAGCTATTTTGGAGGGTCTAATACGTCCAAAGCAGCTGTGTTTGCCTGTTAATCTCATTTGGCAGAAGAACACAGCTGGCAGGGCTAAACAGGATGTCCTATTTTGCAATGTGATAAGAATTCTCTTGCTAAGGTGTCAAATGACTTGTCATTTGATTTGAGGGTAATAAAATCAGTGTGTGCCAATGTATTGTATAATATTTTGTCTAATGTTATAATTTTAGACATCTTGCTTTCATGTTTCTCTTTTACTTATGCTAGCACCATAAGAATGAGAGCACATTATTAATAATTTACTGCTTCCATATGTCAACACACTGCTGGTTCACGTCACGTAAAGACATCTTTATGCCTTTTTTTGAAATTCCAAGCAACATAAAAGATAGCTCCAAGCAAGGTCCATTAGAGTAAAATAAGCTCCTAGTTATCTACATCCTCTCTTAGAAACACTCATCTGTCCCGCACAGCACTTAAATGTCCAGAAGGAGTATAACGCTGATCCATGGTGAATCTAACGTAATGTGTATCTCTGAATGCGGAAACCTTCCATACCTAACCTATCAATATATCAGTATATCACTCTGTCACTCTGCTTGATTCTAATAATTTGCTCTACTTAACATAAATGTTTGAAGTTGGTTCCCTTCACACACTTTAAGTGTAACTGTGAAATTAAATAGCCACACTTCTTTTTGTTCTTAGATCCTAACTACTCCTATAAAGGTATCATATTACTTGAGCTTTCCTTGTTGCTTTTAATGCTCCAAGTCTGTGTTAAAACAAGTGTTCACAACCCAATTGCCAGCAGACTAATGCATATGCAGCTTACTTAATAGAACTAATTATTCCTGGTTGTATGTGTCATAAGGAGTGTTAGAAGAGAACTGGAAACCCAGTGCTGCAGGATGAAGGATGTATTGTGTTTGAGGCCCTGTTCTGGCATTCAGTCATACTGAATCATAGTGAAACAACTCTTGCAGAAATCAACTTTGTAGGAATGGCCTGAGGTGGTCATGCTTTGGTCAGAGTGCTTCTGCTGCTTCATCTGTCAGCAAAAGAAAATGGAGGAAAATCGAGCGCAGCTAACTGAGATCAGAAGAACATTTTGTACATTATAGGAATGCATCCTGGGCTGAATTGTAAGACATGCCTGTTTCCTTGCTTGTCGGGTTTTTATTAATGCTTCTGTTTTCCTTTCAGGGATAATGGGAGGGGGTGTGACATTACTGTTAGAGCAGTGATAAACATGCTCGACGGACTGGCAAGCAAAGGCAGCTGAAGATGAGGCATTCTAACAAAGAACTGAGACATGCAGCATTATAGAGCCAATGGCACACTGCAGACATTGCAATAAACTGCTGTAAGGGCGATATGCACAGCATATGAGCTGGTCTTGATTGGTTAAAGGGACATATCCAAAGTTAGGTCCCACTGGGGCTAAGCAAACGCCCAGGCCGAGGCCAAGGAATAGTGCTCTGCCATTTCCAGAGGCCCATCTAAACCTTGTTCTCAAAAAACTCAGGGGCAGTGTCCTTTTTAGCCAGTAGTTATGATCCAGCCATACAGAACAATATGAAGAACAGGAAGTCATGAAAATCCTGGTGGAGAAGGCTCAGAGCTTTGATTGGCTAGCTACAGTGCACCATGGAGTGCACACTATTGAGTGTATCCTACTGAGTGCAACATACCAAGCATACTTTTCTGGGTGTTTGCTACTGAGTGCACCCTACAAAGTGTAGAATATGGCACAAGAGACTCTATCACAATGTTCTACAGGGATACCAAGAATGGATGTATTAGCAATCAAACCAAACCTATGTACTAGCCAAGTTTCAAGTAGACTGGGTAGCACAGTTAGCAGCTAAAGCAGAGAAACCCAGTACTAACCACACCCACATGCTGCTAGCCATTCATGTACATTTAGCTGACACCCTTATCCAGAGTGACTTACGTTACGTAATTGCAATTGCCCTGGAGCAATTTGGGGTTAAGGGTCTTGCTCAGGGACCCACTGCCGGTAGTAGGTGGGATTTGAACCAGCAATCTCTTGATTCATAACCCGGATTTCATACCTTAGGTATGCTCATGGTAATCCTTTGAGGAGGCATCTAGCCAGGATGATGGCTTGACGGTGTTGCTAAGACCAATGGACATTGCTTATCAGTCAGGTTGGACAGGATGTATGGAAGTGTTCCAAGAATTAGCTTAATCTGCCTATAAGGAAGCTACCTATATAAAAACTGTCAGGATTTCTCCAATCCAGTCATCATACTAAAAATAAACATTAAGGTATCCTTTCCTAAAAGAAAGGCCATAAATCGTCATAGTAGATTACTGTGAGAGATGAGTGGAGATGTTCCTACTGAGAGTCACTGCAGATTGCCAACATACGCAAAAATATTCACGTTATGGGGATACTAGCCTGTCTGGTATAAGACTGACAGAGGAACCCGAATTTACCTCATACTTGCTGCATTCCGTGCTGACAGTGACACCAGACACCTGCCTACCATCCCAAGCTGACAGCTGACACCTCTTCACCATCTCAAGACCACCCCCGCAGGACTCTGAAGGTGATGATTATCTCCTATACGGGCAAGCAGCACCAGTTTGGGACCAATGGCTGGCAGGGTTTCATTTTTGCAATTATTTTGTGCGGTAGGACAGCAGTGGGTTTACAGAAAGAGCAAAAGCTTCTTGGAACTTCTCATCTACAAGTAACTAGGAGTGATCAAGATACTCCTGAGGTAGAAAGACAACAGCAGAATTTAATCCAGGAGGTCAGAGCAAATATGCAAAGAGTACAACAAGAACAGAACTGGTATTAATTCTTTAAGTATTAACTACAGGTAACAAATGGAGCAGTTGCATAAAGATTTGTGAACTTGTCCTATATTCTGGCCTTCATTGATGGGTTTATAAAGTTTGGTCTGATATATCCCTTTAGCCAGTTAGCAGTTAGCACAGAGCTCACAAATCTGCTTGTAGCTGCACTCCAAGCCCTAGTTCAGCAGTGGGTGTTACAACATATGAATCATATAGACATGATTTATTATTTATTTTATATTCCTCTGCCCACATGTTTATGCTTGACAAGGGTGTTATTGTACTCTGGTGCAGAACCTCACCCTCCAGTACAGAGGAACATCAAGCTTTCATGTACTATATAATTACAAAGGCATTGTGGGTCTCTGGTGTGGTGCAATGAAAGACACTGACATTGTGCTAGGTAAGGAGACTCAAACCCTCATCCCTACCATGAAGATGGGTCATCTCTAGGTTTTAGGAGATTTCACTCATGTCTGCTGCAACACCTCTGCATGTGACAGTGTAGTACATTTTTATTTGAAGGCTCAGAAAGAAAATCCTCACATGCATACTGACAGAGGAGCTGTGTGGTCCCTGGGTTTTCCCAGAGCTGCAGACCAAAGATCTCTACCTTCCTCGGCCTCCATTACATGGAAAGAGCGTAGTGAACCCATATTTTAGTCTGGTTACCAAGGCACCCAATTTCATGATGTCATGGTCTGGAGATTAAACTAGATCCCCTTTTACAGTATAAACCCTAAGCAACAAAAAGCGTGCGATTCCTTCAGCACTGAAGCCCCACATACTTCCAAGGATTTTTTAACCCAACATTTGCTAAATAAGACACTGCAAGTGTGAATTTTTAGCATTGCGTAGTAGTTGCTCATCTGGGTTTGAACATTAGCAACAAAGGTCAAAGTCCGCATCTATTATATTGCACAGAATCAGTCTTGGGCCAGTGAAAGGAACATAAAGCTGAACCCTAACCTTTAGGAGGTGCCTGGAATTTATTAGCAGATAAGAAAAGGACACAATGGACTATGAAAATAGGAGCAGGAGTAATGGTGGCTGTTGTCTGCATTCACTCACCATTGCTATGTGTAGATGGTGCTTACAGTACTCACTATCTGTGAGAGCCCTGTGGTAAAAAATAAGTCTTGGCATCACATGTGTGTTCAGATGCCAAGGACACACACAGATTGCTTTTGAATGATCAGATAAAATGACTTTTATGGCTGGAATCTGTGTGATGCGAACAGGATCCGCAAACTACAATGAAGACAGCCGGCAGGTTTTCCAAGAGGTGCTGATTGTGGAGACATTAAATTTACAAAATGAATTAATTAAAACCAAATCAGTTCTCAAATAATTGCTTTAAGTATGGTAGGCTCAAAATGTTTTTTTTTTTTGGAGTATAATAAATTAAAGCACTCACATACTTACCAAGAAACAAACATCTTCTAGTGATACAGTTCTCATAATCACGAGGGAACGCTACTCCATCAGCCGAAGATGGTTTAATTAAAACACACACTCTTTCCAGTACAGAAAATATTGATCGAAAGCTGTGTCCTCTTAACATCAAACAAATTAAGCTATAAAGCTGCAAGTAATTCTAGAATGAAAATGTAGTTTATAGTGGAAATATATTCTTTGTTCACACTGACAAATCGATCATAGAATCAACCATGTATAACATTTAATAGTCAGTGAGCACTGTGGCCTGACTGATTCATTATTGCAAGTGGTATGACCTCGCCTTTAAATACTAAGTGCTGTTAAGACCTCCCCTTTAAATACTAAATGCATTGGGGTATTAAGTTCTTCAATGGAGCAGAACTGGTACTCATTTACATTTACTTACTTAATACTGTAGATGCTTTTGTCCAAAGAAAGCAGGGCAGCTAGTCCCTGGCCCATTGGTGGCATCACTCTGCCAGCCACGGCGACCTTCTGATCCTGGGTACCAGGATCCTAACCCACAGTGCCCACTTATCAAGTCTTCTTAAAGTTGATATTATCATTTATAAGCACACATAATGTGGTTTCGTTATCATTAAAGTCTTCTTTACCTTAATTCTGTGCATAATGCACCTGTACATTTTTAAGTTAAACCACTACACTTATTGATTTATTGTTTTTACTGGTTTTAATGATTCAGTTGTAATATTTTTGTACATACATACTTTGCTCTCCCCTCTAACTTGTTGTTAAGCAACTGCAACAAAACAATTTCAATAAAGCATTTTCGATTTCTTTTCTTGCCCATTTCAGGAAGCTGATAGGGTGGGGTAGATGGGATAAGAACAGGCCTGCTAAGGCTCCAACTGCAGTATTTAACTCTTATCTAGAACGGCTTCACTAAACAGTGCTCTGGACAACACCTGTAAGCTAGTTTGGATAACTGCAGATGTCTAACACAATTTGTTTTATTTCAGTGGACGAAGTCTCACAGTAAAAACCTGAAATATATTGATGAAAACACATCATTTGCTTCAAAATACACGGGCCTTGAGGAATTAGCTTTCCTCAAGCTCATGCTCTAGAGAGAAATGGTAGGCATTCAGTGAGCGAACAAGGCTGTTCAATCCCCCTGCCATGGGGAAAGATTTATGTTTTCCAGAAAAAAATATATAAATCGAGAGTGAATCAACCGGGCCGGGAATCTTCCGATGAACTCTGTGATAAGATTTATCTGCGGCTTCAGTACTGGGGCTGGGGTGGCCAGGCATGCAGATGAAAGGCAAACCATGTAAGATCTTATCTGTGACTTTCAGCTGCATTGTGGTAGTTTGGACAGCAGCTTGATTTGATATGGATGACTGACCCAGTCACCCCGGTAGCCTTGTCAGTAAATGTCGCTCTCTTCAGTCTTTGCATCCCCCATCTTATTATCAGGTCCCTATCTGTTTAAGGGTATCGCCATCCTTCACGACTGGGATCTTTCTCTCGCCTCACAGTAATCTGTCCCCAGCACCACATACTATTTCATCTGCGAAACAGGAAATAACCTCTTGTGGATTTAAACCGATTTATGGCCTTTCAAGCAGAAAACAGACCTTTCCGCTCTGGGTTTATCATAAGGATGAAAGTGACACCAGGGTTCCACGAGAGCTCCACCGTGATGTTTAATTCATCTGAGCAGCTCCCACCGCCATTTCAAAGCGTACACATTTCATATAAAAATAGGCATGTAAAGTTGAGACTTAATCAATGAAACATCACAAATTTGTTCCACAGGGACCTCGGAAAGATAAATCACAATAAACTGGAGACAGAGATCTCCATGTAGTGTCATGTGTGATCTCAGCACCTGTAGATGAGAAAATGTGACGTAATTTCCATTCAAGAAACCTGAAAAGGGTGACATTATGTTTCATTTTTTTCCTGCAGTCAGTTTAATAGCAGAACTAATAATTATGTTAACATTAACAAGGTTTTCTGGGATTGATGGGAATTGAAGGCGGTTTAATTGGTCACAACTGGCAGTCAGATATTATTCTAATTACATTGCCTTGCCATTTCTCTATAATTGACTTATTTTGAGTTGTTTGAATAAGAATTCTTTGTATCTTCAGGATTGCCATCTCTCACGCATCTGGCGTGACTTTCAGCCTTAATCTCACGCTCACAGAAGAAATCTCATGCCAAATCTATAGCCCCGATTTAGACCAGAAAGCTGATTTGGATTATGCACACAGAGAAATTCCATAATTTCTGCTTGCTACAGTACTACTTTATGGTAGCTGCTCAATTTAGCAATTTGGTTTCTTAAAGTTTATTAAGTTTATTATTAATTCATTTTTAAACTATTATACAGAATTTTATTTTTAAATAATTTATATTTATCACTTATCATATTTAGTATTTTTATTTTGACTGTCAGAAGTGACCAGATTTGTATCAGCGTATTATATTGAGGCATTAAAGGCTGCAAAATTAGTAGAACAAAGCAAAGGTCTTAATTTCTTTAAAAAATGTTCATCAAATCATCATCAGATGGTAAAATCAAGCAACCGCAAAGCGTGCGGGAATGATGTAATTTCTGCACATGCGTAGTCCAAATCGGGTTTCCAGTCCAAATCTCACTCCAGCCAGCTGACGAAAGTTGGCAATCCTGGAATCTGTGGTTTTACCCTAGTTGCCATAATGCAGTTCACTTGTAGCTAATCCCTACAGGTGGTATCATTATCTTTTTCAGTACGGAATGTACTGAAGATCTCACACGGATGGGAATATTAAAGCCTCATCCTCTGAGGATAGTTTTGCCTGTGAGTGTTTGTTGTGCGTAGAATTCCGGAATGAGAAGTATGCCATGAGAAGAACAAGGGAAACCGGATTGACAGCCAAAAAAAAAAAAAACAGCGACAGACAACATAAACAATTCGCAGTGCGAAATATGTCTAAAAAGCTGTTTAGCTGATTTTCTTAGATACATGTTGTATTGCTCAAGGATTATCAAGATTCCAAAGGACTAGGTTTAAAATAAAATGACATCAGTATGATGTTATGCTGCTAACTTACTGCCTTAATGGAGCGTCACTTGAGTGTTCAGCCATCTGCATTACAACATGTCATTAATGTAGCAAATGGAGAGTTCTGGCAATACTACATGGGCCCAGAACATGTGTTGTGGCATGTGATGATCAATTCAATCCACCCTTTTCCATGACAGCTTATCTGTTGTGGGATCTCAGCGCCTATCTGAGAAAGCAGGGGGTAGGCTGTTAGAGAAACCAATTCACCTCAGTCACGTGTTTGGATTGTGAGAGGAAAGTGTAAGAAGAATTTAGGGGCACAAGGAGACCACATACACTGCACATTCAAAGCCGGAGCATGCAGGAATCCACTCTGTCTTTACTACTGTTACTAGTACTATTTTCATTATTGATATATTGCTGTTGCTAACGGGCTTGAAACATTATGTAAGCTTTTGTCCTTTAAGGTGTATGCAACAAGGTTAGTTGAAACGTTGTATTTAACACCACAAAATAACAGAGGAGAATGACTCAGTATGTCATGGAGCAGTCCACTTATTTGTGGCAAAAAGCCGCTGGCATTCTGCTGCACAGATGTTATAAACTTTATAGGCAAAAATGAAAGCTGAAGGATGACATTGCCAGTAGGGAACATGCCGGAGGAAAGAGGTGCCTGTTCCCTTGTTTACAAAGTGAATTCTTTGACATTCCAGTTTGGTATATCCTGGCACTTTGTCCTCATTCAGTCACTCACTGTGATATCCTCGGAAGAATTCAATGTCACATGATGTGATGGAGCACCGGGCATGTTTCATAGCTCCAGTCAGGTAACAGCTGACTGACATTCAAACAGCATGTAGTCAGTGATAGGTGGGTAGATATCCTATGTTTTGTCAATTCAGACAGACACCTTTGAATAAGTATCATTGTATTCAGATGTTCAGTTCTATTAGGCAGTTTGTGTTACTCTACTTCTAGAGTCATACAGATCAGTTTGACCTTCTTACAGTCAGCTATATGTGGTTCGATGTTCTACAGAATAATTCAGCACCTCCAGAGAGATATGCATGCTCCTTGTTGACTTTCTCCTTCTGCAATGGAGCAGCCTGGTAGGAGATCACGCTATGCAGGCTTGACATGGATCGAGGGGAATCGGCGAAGGGTAGCAGCCAGGAAGTGCCTCAGTGAAATGCAAATGAGCTCCTTTCACACCGACTCCTCCCTGTAGCACGAATGCCTGTCCCTGGCTGACGTTTAGTGCCTGATCTCGTGTGTCACAGGAATATCCAATGAGAATGCTCCAAGATCATGACAAAGCTTTAATTTTATCACCCTTTCTTAATCTTCTTGACTCTTTTGCTCCACAGTTCAATTTTCCCCGGACATTTATCAGATGCCGATAGTAACAAAGCAGGCCTGATCTCGTAAATAAAATAACGGGAATAAGTGCATAAGAACAGTTGCTGTAATTGTTATTTTATCGCTTCCTTGAAAGGAGCTTTTCACAGATGCAGGAGGGTAGCGGAGAACACGTTTCTAACAGCCACAATCAGTGGCCGATCCCTGTGGGTTTGTCCGGCACCAATGTCATGAATTCTAATGAGGTTTTCACTCAGCCTGCAATCACTGGCTGACACTTGGCTTGGGCCTGTTCCGTTCTTTATTATTTAATCATAATGTTTATTTTTATTAGGCCTTTTAACATGCTGCTTTTCATATAATCCTCGAGTGGCTGTCACCCAAGCTGTGGATTCATGAAGGCCGCCATAATGGACCCAGAGAATCACGTGGGCTTATTCCCACCTGCCTGGCAGATCAGCAGTTCCATGGCGAAAAGGGGAATCTCCAGTCTATGATCCTAGTGGTGCGTCTATCAATACTGTGCAGGGAACAGAACTGTGAATTGAGGAAATACAAAGAATTCGAGGTAAATATGAATCTGCACTTCATGGGAAACAATCTGTTGAAAAAAAAAAATCTGAATCTTGTTCTTTCAACATCACCTGCACTAACAATGACATATCTTCACAATAGAGTGTGAACTGAATACTAATACTGAATATCCAGCTGGGGGTGAAGGCAGTCAGGGAAATTCCCCTCCCCCCTGTCATTTGCCTGGATGTCCTTCAAGGCTGCCAGACCCTCCTTCTCAAAGACTGCACACTGGAGAGGTGGCTGCACCTTACAGATACTCATCTCCATCATTTATCTCCAATCATCCACCTCAAGGGAGTCTAACCATATTCCCCACGGAGTGAAAAAGGGTTTTGATTTATTTTAGAAATAAATGTAACTGAACTGTGTCTAGCTGAAAGGAGCTTTGTAGACTAATGAGTCGACTTCTAATTGCATCTACATTACAGCAATATAAATTCAATTTGAAACTTTTTTTGTCCCCCAATTAACTGTATGTAACAATAAAATTTCTATGAGCACACACAGCATATGGACAAAAGTATTGGGACACACCTCTTTGTCAGGGTCGGTGTCCACCCAACCCTCCCTGTGTCTCTCCCCATTTGGCCAGCTAATGTTGCTGGCCATCCTGATCCCCATCCCTGTCCCTAGTGTGCTGCCCCTGCTCCCCAGACTGCCGCATAGCTCAGTGGGCTCTTGGGTCACGGGTTCTCTCATTTGTTATTTTTTGTATTGTGTTTTTTGTTCCCCAGCGTTCTGTTTTCCCTTTTGAGGTTTTTGGTTCTAAGTTTACCCTCCTTGTGATTTTGGTTACACTGTTCCATTTCTCCTAGTGTGTTGGTTAGTGTTTCTTAGTTTCAGTGTCTGCAGCGTTCTCCGGGTCTGTGAAACTTAATTTGTTCCACCTGTTGCTCGTTGTCTTGTGCCCTCCCCGATTGGTTAATTAGTTATGAGTTGCACCTGTTCCTGGTTGTGCTTTGTGTTCCACTGTATTTAACTGCCTGTCTAGGCTATGGTCTTTAGTTGGTTGTTGTGTGTGTATTGTATTGTGGTTTTGTTTGTTAGCTGTATGCCCTGTTTAGTTTTCCTGCTCTCTAGTTGTTTATCCAGTACAATTTTCAGTACAGTTTTTGCTGTGACCCTTCGTGGTCTTTTGTAGTCTTCCCAGCTGCCTTCTGTTCCCAATAAACCCCCTTTTTGTACCGGAGCTGCCAGTGGGTCGTCACCTTTTTCCCCTTGCTACCACCATGCCACGCCGCCGGATCCCTGACACCTCTTAATCACTGAATTCAGGCGTTTCATTCAGACCCATTGCCACTGGTATATTAAATCCAGCACCTAGCCTTGCAGTCAGGTTTACAAACATTTGTTAATGAATGGATTGTTCTTAAGAGCTCACTGCCATAGGATGTAGCCTTTGCAGTTAGTCAGTATTGTAAAAGTTCTTGCCTTTTAAATATTCCATGGTCAACTGTAAGTTGTATTATTACAAGGTGGAATCATGTAGAAACAGCAGAAACTCAGCAATGAAGTGGCAGACCAAGTAAAGTAACAGAGCAGAGTTGCTGAGCTGAGGCACATAGTGTGTAAAAGTCAACGTTCTATCGACTCAGTAGCTGCAGGGTTCCAAACATCCTCTGGCATTAACCCAAGCACAAAAAGTGGATGCCAGGAGAATGTTACCTGCCTGACTGTATCGTGCCAACGGTAAAGTTTGCTGGAGGAGTTATAATGGTTTGAGGTTGTTTTTCAGGGATGGGCCAAGCTCCTTAGTTCCAGGGAAGGGAACTCTTAATGCTTCAGCATACCAAGACATTTTGGACAATTCTATGCTTCCAAATTTTTGAGAATAGTTTGGGGAAGGCCCTTTTCTGTTCCAGCATGGCTGTGCCCTAGTGCTCAAAGCAAGGTCCATAAAGATATGATTGGATGAGTTTGATGTGAAAGAACTTGACTGGCCCAAACACTGGCCCAACCTCATCTCCATCAAACACCTTTGGGATGAACTACAATGGAGATTACGAGCCAGGGCTTCACATCCAACATCAGTGCCTGATCTCACAAAAGCAAAAATTCCCACAGATACACTCAAAAGTCTAGTGGAAAGCCTTCCCAGAAGAGTGGCAGCTGCTTTAACAGCTGAGGAGGAACCAGCTCCTATGGATTTAGAATGGGATCTCATAAAAGTTCCTGTGTGTGTACTGGCCAGATGTCCCAATATAGTACATGGTCCATGTAGTGCACAGTCCAGCTAAGTTGATATTCATAATATAACTGATTTAGGCTCACAATTACATTTATTGTCAAATGGCTTAATGGATTTCTTATTCAGTTATTCATTGTTGTGAAAGAAAGTACAGCATATAAAACCATATATCAAATGCACCAATACCCGTGACAATTTGTAAAGACTGCAGAAACACTCCATAAAATTAGAGAGCTCTCAAGTGAATGTGTATTGTTTTGGTGTGATGTCACAATTTAGCTATTTCTGTGATGACACAGTAATTTTGCCTGGTTAACGCTAAAATTTCGACTTATGGGGTGTAGTTTACCTCAAGGCACCAAATAAAAACAGCATGATATTGGTAAATTCATTCTGTGTTCACTCCAAATTTTGAAAAAAGACAGCAGTGTTAAGAGGGTGCCACTGGTTTGTCACTACTGGATGCACACAGCTCAATTCCTTTGACTAAATGTACTTATGATATGGGGGTAATGATTTTTTTCAAAGCAATTGATGGAAAGGGAAGGGAAGAGCATCCCAGTTAACCTGAAAGCACTGGATTAATCGTGCACCCTTAACTGCATGAAAGAAGGCAAACCCAGATCTAGTTTCCTGCTTCCTGGTGCCTGCTCCTTTTCCGA
This sequence comes from Petrocephalus zakoni, assembly GCA_026774425.1. Classification (NCBI taxonomy): domain Eukaryota; kingdom Metazoa; phylum Chordata; class Actinopteri; order Osteoglossiformes; family Mormyridae; genus Petrocephalus; species Petrocephalus zakoni. The sequence goes on from JAODKN010000001.1 coordinate 35,403,167, forward strand.
CATTCAGCAACATCGTACCTATTACGACATTCATTTAGATGCTTTGTAGACGTCTTGCAATCTTATATTCCATTCCTTTGGCAGTCGTTTCTATGGCAACACTTCCATTTTGTTTGAAAAAAAACAAAAAAAGGGGAAAAACAAAATTACCTAATGGTGTTATCCCAGCACTGTGCCAGAATCCAGTCTCTTATTTGCTGCTGATGAAAAACACACCAGCCCCCCTGTCCAGTTATTGCCACCTCACTTATTTCATTAGAGTTTCACTGAACAAAACTGATTTGCTTCGGTTATTGAGACATGGATGCCTCGTCTATGGTAAAGCTGACTCAAGACCACCAGAGTGCGGAAGCAAGCCACAGGACATTCTTCTCCATCAGCCTTGCTCTCAGGATGCTTGGTAAACTGGTTCAAAAGTAGGCTACTTTCTAGATTAAATCCATTTGTCATTTGCCCAATTGGCAATGACCATGTCTTAAAGTGCTTCTGTAAAGCATACTGCCTTCCATATGCTTGATAACCCTTCTTCCAGGTATTCACAGAATAACAATCACTGATTGTGTCAATTTCAGGTCCAGAAAGTAAAAATCCAGACCAGGATTTTGTTTCAACCAATCAGTTGAGCATAAAGAATC
>JAODKN010000001.1:35420764-35436556 GCA_026774425.1 Petrocephalus zakoni
TATGTGATCGTGTATATATATATATATATATATATATATATATATATATATATATATATGTCTGAGGAGACGTTTAGACTGAAATCTGGGCTTAGTCTCCGTTGACTGATGGTACCGGTGCGTGTTCGTGCGCGCTGGGCTTGTTGGGACCAAAATTACTATCACACTAAATTTAAACAAAATAGTGAACCGAAATTAACAAAAAGAGATCCTGTCAGACTTGCAACAAGTACTGCCACGCCGCCGACGTCTTTTTACCGTGTTTATCCATGATATCTCTAGGGCTACAACAACAAATCGATTGAATCGAATAAAATCAATTACTAAAAGCGTTGGCAATGAATTTCATAATCGATTCGTTGTGTCATTAACTTCACCTGCTGACAGAGCTGAACGGAGCGCTGACAAAGGCGTGGCGATGAAAGAGCGGAAGCGGTATTTTCCAGATAAGATTGAACAAATGAAACATGACAGAGGCGGAGAAAACGGTTGGTCAAAAGTGTAGGAGCGCTTCCCATTACAAAAAATTTAAAAAATGGTGTGTGAGTGTGTGTTTTAGTCTTATTTCAGTTTAATGTTTTTATATAGCACTTAGTTTAAGCTGTATGTAAATGTGTTGCATAAATAAACTTTACTTTGACATAAGGTCAGAGTGAAGACACTGCACTGTGTCTTCACTGAGTAGCCCGCCAGGAGCAAGTGCGCATACATATGCTCACACGATCGCACATACACGTGCACACGATTGCACATACACGCACCCGCACACACGATCGGACATGCGCACGGTCGCACGTACACGCGCTCCCGCTCATACGATTGCACATACACGTGCACACACTCGCACATGCAGGCGCACCCGCACACACGATCAGACGTGCACGGTCGCACATACACGCGCGCCCGCACGCACGATCGGACATGCACGGTCGCACATACATGCATCATCCACGCACAAGATCGCACATACGCACGCATACACACCAGAGCCGGCCCAAGGCATAAGCGAACTAAGCGGCCGCTTGGGCCCCCCACGCCACCAGGAGGGCCCCATGAGTGCTTGAAATGTCAAAATATCTTAATTTAGGTGGTGGTGGTGGGCAAATCAAATTCTGCTTAAGGCCCCATAAAGGCTCGGGCTGGCCCTGATACACACACAGACACGCTCCCATACGCACGCACACACCCCATTTGCCGAAACGAAACCTATTCCCCAACCCATTCTCAGTTTGCCCTATTCTTATTTCATCGGTGAAATGCCATGTTAGGTAGCCAAGGGTGCACACTTTCCTGCTCTAATAGTCCCATCTTTCGCTATGTGAGTTTGGTAGGATTCATTTTATTTAGACGGGGATGAAAGTAACTGCATCTGAGTGTGTGATACTGCCATGCAAGATCGTTTTTGTGTATTACTGTGAATATAGAAAACAAGTCTTAATGCTGAAACAAATTCTGTTACCAGGTTTTTTTATTGCATTTTTCTTTGTACACTTTTTTTGCGTCGTTAATTTATTTATAAAATAAATTTATAAAATAATCGTTAGTTGCAGCCCTAGATATCTCCTCTCTGAAAAGTCGTCGCGGTTGCTGAGCTGTCCCTTCTTCACCGCCACTCAGCGCTTATCGCTTCCGCGATTTGCCAGAACACGTGCTGTTCTCCGCTATCCGAATTCAATAAACATAAGGATACGCCGAATTCATACAGATTATTAAGACAATATGCCCCTCATTATTATTTTAGGCACATTACTAATCTGATTATCGAATTGTGGGCGTAAGTAAGTATCTATAGCCCTGCAATGACATATTTTGTTCTTGTCAGAATAAAATTAACTTTAAAGAAACGGCAAATTTAATTTTCTGGAGGATTAATCAACCAATTGGTAAAATATTCGAGAGATTAATTAATAGAAGAATAGTCGTTAATGGCAGCTCTAGATTGCACGTTTTCTTATTCTCTCTCTTTTTGTATTTATTCTATTCATTGTGGTTTTAAATGCTGGACCTCGCCCTTTTTTCAGTACCAGCAGATACTGAGAGGTGCCAGTACTCTAAACAGGAAAAACAGAGGTGCTGGTACTGCGTACCGGTGAGTACCAGCCCACTTACAGCACCTCTCAGGCTGCCTGCTCAAACTTTTACTGCTCAAGTCCTGTTCATCTAGGCTGCATGACAAAGGTCTCTCCTGTGCATATTTTGTTGTTTTCAGTAGTATATTTCTGTTGATTTCTCTGTATCTTAATACTGATCTGATTCAGTGATTCTGATGTCTTGCTTCTTTTCCAGCTGACTGTGTAAGGGACTGGGGTTATGGAATGCTTGCAGATCCAAAAGTATTGGTTAGTTTTATTCTTATGATAAAATGTCATGTATAAGCCTTATAGATCCAAAGTCAGTGCAGTCTCAGGGTGAAGTGCTTTTCTTTCTACACATTCACTGAACTCATGAGAGGGTCAGTAACCTGCCCATAAATAAGAAATGCATACATCTGATATCATAAGCTCTGCCTCTGGACTTACTACATTAACTGTGAAGTAAGCATATTCTAATAAAAGTGCATTAGTGTCTTCTGCTCTACAAAGGCAAACTACCCTGGCACAGAAACTGACAAAAAGGGCCCAAGGTCCCCAACAGCTTTACCTTGGTTTTGAACTACATTTACAATATAGATATTTTGTCATGCTATAAAACGGAACCTTAGAGACCCGATTTTGATAAATTATGCAGTCACGGTATTTTACTTTTGATTGGCAGTATTGCTGCATCCTAAGGAGAGGTACATTAACGCCTTAAAGCCAAGGAGGAACACGGGGATTGCACAGGGATTATGGACGTTTGGATGGTCACTGGCCCCTATTGTCTTTCAGTGGGCTGACTTCCCGCATTTTGTGTGTATTTCCAGGTCTTGTGTGTTGGTGCTTGTACTCCTCACAATAAGGTGCACCAATGGGGCCGAGGATGACGACAAGCCAAATTTTGTCCTTATGATGGTTGATGATTTGGGCATTGGGGACCTTGGGTGCTATGGGAATGACACTATCAGGTACTTGGGCCTGGCTGGCCTCATGTTCATGAGTGAGCGTCGTTGTTTGTCCTGTGTACCGGAGTGCCTGATTCTGTGTGCTGGCCTTCAGGACCCCCAACATTGACCGGCTGGCCCGGGAAGGAGTGAAGCTGACCCAGCACATTGCTGCCGCTCCCCTCTGCACCCCCAGCAGGACAGCCTTCATGACGGGACGATATGCCCTGCGCTCAGGTATGTTAACCGCCCCACCCCGCTGCTTCTATATGAAACCCAATGCAATGCTGTGGGGTGTCAGGTTCGGTGCATTGCGATGCCTGGCATGTGAGAGCCCTGAGTGCTGTTCTCCAGGACTGGGCAGTACTGGAAGGGTGCAGGTGATCCTGTTCCTGGGTGCAGCAGGTGGTCTTCCTTCCAATGAGACCACGTTTGCCAAGATCCTGCAGAAACGGGGCTATGCCACGGGGATTGTAGGTAAGCTGTGCCTGTACATGTATATTTATGTATTCAGCAGATCTGCTTTTCTTCTAAGCAAAGTAGAGGTGACCATCAGAGAGCAGTTCCAGGCAGTGTCCCTGGACCAGTTGGGGTTAAGAGTCTTGCTGAAGGGCCATGGGATTTGAGCCAGAAACCTTCTGATCACACTGCTGCTTATCCATCCAGGCATACAGGCATCCATTTATCACAGTAACTTTAACACTATTTAATTCCTAAGTCTTTTTGAGTGCATTCAGTAATCACATCTGCTGTCGATGTGCTGTGACCCTCACAGGAAAATGGCACCTTGGTGTGAACTGTGAGAGCAGGAATGACCACTGCCACCACCCTAACAACCACGGATTTGACTACTACTATGGACTTCCCTTCACGAACTTCAATGACTGCAAACCAGGTGAAGGAACGGTTGTGCTGGGCGACCTGCAGGTGGCGCTGTGGAATGTGTCGATGTTGCTGGGCCTGGCCATCCTGACCCTGCTTGGCGTGTGGCTCCTTGGACTCCTGGAGGTCAGCCAGAGGCTGATTGCCCTGCTCGTGCTTATCTACTTCCTTGCACTGGCGGTGTGGTACGTGCCCTTTAAATATCTGCAGACCTGGAACTGCATCATCATGAGGAACGAGCTGGTGGTCGAGCAGCCGATCAACCTGGACACTCTGTCCCACCGCATCGTGAATGAAGCCGAGCAGTTTCTGGAAAGGTATCACACTGTCATAACTCTGTTTTTCCAATACGGATCACTTATGAAACTCATCTGCATTTTTGCCATAAATATCGATTCTGAAAAACATTCTTGAGTTTTAATTAATAGTTTACATTAAAAGATTAGTGGCTAATAGTGGTTCATTTTGTATAGTTTAAACCCCAACCACTAGATGGCAGTGTTTTAATCGTGTTTCTTGCCATTTGACCATTCCACTTAACAATGTAAGCATACTTTCTTAGCATAACAATGTAAACTGAGACAGGAGACAGCATATCACGCCGCTAATGTTAGCATTAGCAAACCTAGCTGGCTTGTGACATATCACCAATGGCTGAATCCACAGGCATTAGGCTGGCTCCTGCGGTGTACAGAGCTGAAGTGCTCACCCATTTTGCCTTCCACGGTAAAGAAGTAGCGGCAGGCAGGTGGTGTAATGGTTAGAGCCATGACCGTGTAATTGAAAGATTGCCAGTTCGAGTCCCCGACCCACAAGTACTGCTGAGGTACCTTGAGCAAAGTACCATCCCCAAGCATTGCTCCCTGAGCTGTGTCATGTTGTCACATGGGTTACATGCAGAGGACACGTTTCGTTGTTGCGCACTGTGTGCTATGGTGTGTCAACAATGACAATCAATCACCTAAGGAGATTAACAAGCCATGCAGATCCCACTGTTCTGTTTGCTTAGATCTTATGCATTTGGTGGTGGTCTGTTGTCTTGCTTTCAGTATCGCACTAAATTGCAGTATATTGAATCATAACCCTTGTTTCATCATGCGTATCATAACTCCAGATTGTCAATATATGGTCCTACAAGTTTTGTATCCGTATTTTGTTGAAACATTGTTTCTTCGATACAGCAAGTGTCATTTGGTTTTATCTTTTGTTCTCCTAACGGAAAACCTCACAGAGCCCCGTTTCTCTTCACAGAAACCAGCAGAACCCCTTTCTTCTGTTCCTGTCCCTGGTGCACGTTCACACGCCGCTGTTTACATCCAAAAACTTTGTGGGGAAGAGCAAGCATGGGCTTTATGGTGACAATGTGGAAGAAGTTGATTGGATGATAGGTAATCTTTGCCTTTGACAACTCAATATTTCCTCATAAGCCATGTTGCCCTCAGGCTTTCCCCTGAGATATCATTTTACTTATATGTATACTGACAGCAGCACTGGCTACAAGCTCAATATCTGTATTGTACTTGATTTGTGACACTCTTGCCACCTCTTCCTATGTTGATGACAGTGGATGTGTGGCTGGGTTTGGTGGTGCTTTTATGAATGTTATGATGTAGGGCTCCTTGCCTGTGACATGCTCAGGATCTCCTTTGTGTGCTCTTGCTCCCCCTTTAGGTAGAATTGTGGAAACTGTTGAGAAACTTAACCTCTCCAGGAAGACGCTAATATATTTCACCTCTGATCATGGAGGTCATATAGAGCTCTCAGATCACCGTGGCCAAAGCGGAGGCTGGAATGGTATTTACAAAGGTAAACAGAAGAAGATTTTAAGCAAAAATGCTGTTCTCAGCCGGGTCCTCTGACTTGGCTACTGTCTTGATGTAAGAATTTAGTTTTCACGTCTGGCAAAGGAGGTCATTATTTTCACTGTACAGCTGTATTAGGGAAGGGAGGCCATTTCTCTTGCTGGCCTCCCTTTTGGAAGCTCTGGTTGTTTGATGAGACGTGTCTTCTGTTATGGAAATGCAGATGACCAGCAAAGCACTGCAGCAGCTATCAGGCCTCGGTCTCCACGACTGCTCCAGCCACGTAGCTACTACCCAGGCTGACCTGCTTAATGACTGACCACGGACTGGCTCTCGCTTAGCAGCTCCCTGAAATATTTCCCAGTTTGTGTCCAAATGACAAACACGAAGCGTGACGCTGATGTCAGAGAAGCCTCGGCTGAGAGGATCGGTGGGGGTGCGCATAATGAAGGATGTACTCTGCCCTCCAGCCGGGCCGCCCCATGGGGAGACTGGCTCACTAAGCATGCTGTTTCTCGCCTCCGGCTTCAGGATATTTTAAAATGGGGGCCTTTCCTAGTTTCCTGCACCTCTCGTGCTAATTACGCCGCCAGCCACTCGGTGCTGCCGTCTTGGTCTGTCCCTTTCATTTTACCAATGTTTGTAAATGGCTCTTTCGGAGAACGCTTCTGCTGGCTGGCAGTGGCAAAGCCACACCTAACACAGGCTGGGTAGCGGGCCAGATGGCATCCGGCTGCTGTGTAAAAAGGGAAAAACAGCTCAAATCTCAGGAACACGCGGCCGTCTGACTGGAGGTATTTAAAAGGCAGTCTGTCTGGAACGGCAGCGGGGCCGAGCTGTGGCCACTTGTTGTTCAGATGGCACTGCTTTCTTGTCTGTCCCGGCAGGAGGCAAAGCTATGGGCGGCTGGGAAGGCGGGATCCGCGTACCAGGCCTCTTCCGTTGGCCGGGCCGACTGCCCGCTGGCAGGGTGATCGACGAGCCTACCAGCCTCATGGACATCTTTCCCACTGTGGTCAGCCTGGCAGGGGGGCAGCTACCAAGCGACAGGTGAGGGGGGGGGGGGTTGGATGGAGGGATTGCTTCTGGTGGAGCAGCGGCTTCCGGAAGCATCAGCTGAGAATCCCGCGTGTCACCATCAGTCCTGAAGATGTGGCTGCTTCCTACTCCTGGCCACCTTGGGTCTGCTCTCACGCACCGCTGATGCTGCATTGCACTCACCCCTGCGTCTTGGTTTCTTCCCTGATAGCAGCAAACTGTCAGCCTCCTGGCCGTGTGTTTTGATCTCAGAATGTTTGCCAGCACTGTGATGGATTAAATGTTAAGTCTTGTTACGAGTTTGCACTCCATCCTGGGTTATTCTCTGCCTTCCAGGATAAGCTCCAGACCCCCACCACCCTACATTGGAAAAGTCCCTACAGAAAATGGAGGGATAGATCTTGTTACATTTATATTTTGTCTTTGCGGTTTTCCCTGCCTTCAGGGTCCTGGACGGCTATGACCTGTTGCCCCTCCTGGAAGGGCGAGCCCAGAGGTCCCAGCATGAGTTCATGTTCCACTACTGTGGCGTGTACCTGAATGCTGTGCGCTGGCACCCCCCAGACAGTGAGCTCCGCTCAGCCTTCACACTAATGTAAACCACACTATTTAATCGATGTGTGGCAGAGATTAAATATCCAGGCTGCTGTTGATATATTTCCATACGTCGCTGTGGTTACTGAGCTGCTTTCCTGTGGCTGTGCCAGATGTAATAACGGGACTGCACTGGGGGTGGGGAATCTCACCTCTGCTGTCTTTCCATACACACTAACTACTTATATGTATATTAGTACCTGACATACCCCATGTACATCTATATTTATACATTTATATACTTGTATAGTAACCTCCTCATCTCTGGCACCAACCACCAAAGCAAATTCCTTGTATGTGTGAACGTACTTGGCAATAAACCCGATTCTGATTCTGATTCTGATTCTGATTCACTCAGGTGATGCCGTTTTCAAAGTTCACTTCTTCACGCCCAAATTTTGGCCCCCGGGGGCTGGTGGCTGCTATGACACCAAGATCTGCCTGTGTCATGGGGACTTTGTCACCCAGCACGACCCCCCGCTGCTGTTCGATTTGGCCCGGGACCCATCGGAGAGCTGGCCCCTGACGCAGGACGTGGAGCCTCGCTACGCGGAGGTACTGCAAAGGGTCCGGGAGGCGGTGGAGGAACACGGTCGCACGCTCAGCACCGTCCCCCACCAGCTGTCCTGGAGCAATGTGCTGTGGAGGCCCTGGTTACAGCCCTGCTGTGGAACCTTCCCGTTCTGCTCCTGCTCAGAGCCCAGTGTCACCGCAACTCGGGGCTCCTAAGGAACCCGATGTCAGTGTGCTGTGGGGCTTCTGGAGAACCCAGTCTCACCATGCTGTGGGACTTCTGGGGAACCCAGTCTCACCATGCTGTGTCTGTCCGTCCTGAGGAACCCAAGCTCACCACGCTGTCTGTCCATCATGTGTAACCCAACCTCACCACACTGTGTCTGTCTGTCCTGAGGAACTCAACCTCACCACACTGTGTCTGTCTGTTCTGAGGAGCCCAAACTCACCATGCTGTGTCTGTCGGTCCTGAGGAACCCAACCTCACCACGCTGTGTCTGTCCGTCCTGAGGACCCCAACCTCACCATGCTGCGTCTGTCTGTCATGAGGAACCCAAACTCACCATGCTGTGTCTGTCCTGAGGAACCCAACCTCACCATGCTCTTGGGTGGTTGAGCTACCAATGTCACCACACTGTGACGCTCCTAAGGAACCCAAAGGAACCACACATCACTGCTGCATGCGGTTCCTGAGGAACTAGACATCAGCACAGGACTCCTGAGGATCCCAGCGTCACTGTGGCGTGGTGCTCCGGGGGAACCCAATGTCACTGTGATGTGGGGTCTTTGGAGGAACCCAATGGAACTGTAGTGACACAAAGCTGGGGATGCTGGGGATGGGATGATTCCTCAAAAAGAGAATTGATTTCCAAAACCTTTAGTCCACACTAGGGGCATTGCTAGAGGTAAAGCTTTACTGGGGCACAGCCCCCCCAATCTAAAAATATAGAGGTATGTTCATGAATTAAGGATTTTCTTTGACAAATGAAGTTAAACAAGAATACGAAATACACTTGTTCAAAATTAAAATAAGGTTGCATTTGGCAGTTCTTTGCGCCTTTTGCTGTTTGTTAGCTTTTGCGGAGTTGGAATCGTTCTTTCGCTTGTTATTTAGCCTCCTGCCAATGACAGCACAAACTACCGTAAGCCCTACATTCCACATGGTGGCACTATTTACCCATAAAAATGCAGTTTTATTCCGTCTGCTTAGTATTCATTTGTGGTTTTAAAGACGATGATGCACACCTTTTCTCAAGGACAAGCTGAGCTTGTATTATAGCTAATGTCTGTTGAGTATTTTGTGCATATTCTTAATTTAGTCAGTTATTCACTGTTCTCTTTAGGGTGCTTGAATGGTGTACTTATATTTAATATATTTAAATAGCAAGGTCTTATAAGTGGTGGATTTTTGAATCGTAGGTGAAAATGCAGATTGGTAATAACCTTTAAAACATAGTTTAGTGGAGTCTGCACACCTGGCTAAGACTAAGCTATGACGCATAGAGAGGACAATTAATGTAGCATAACCGTTTGTGTCCATTTTTGAGCTCCAGTCTGGCTGCAAGTCCTAGAAGCCTGTCTGTTGTCAGTCATTAAAGAACATGTCTGCAAGGGTAAATAACTGACAAGGAATTACCGAACTAGCCGTGAGAGAGGTGATGGGAACTGGAGCCATTTTAAACCTGCTCCTGCAATGTTGATATTTGGTGGGGTTGCTAATGGAGTACTGATCTATTTTCACCTAATGTGGCACTATTATATTTTTACCTATAAATGTGCACTGATGCTACAGATCCGTACACTGGATGGATGTGGCATTTTATTTATTTTTGGAAAGACAACTTGAATTCAGAAGCCCCAGAATGTTTAAGAGTTTAAGAGAGTCCTCCTCTCTTTTTTGTGGGGTAAGTGAGAGATACAGGCAGTCCCCAGATTAAGAATGTCCAACTTGTGGACAACTCGTGCTTATGAACTGCCATAAAACCTGTTAAATTAAAATTTTGGGTTAAAAACAATGGTTCTAACGAATGAACGCACACACTTTGTGACGCTTGTGAAGAAATTACAGTGCTTCATTGGTTCGTCAGCTCAAGGTACAGTATAGTATTGTTACTTTTATTATTGCTGTATCATTATTATCATTATTATTATTATTATTATGTGCTGTATTATTGTTATGCATGAACTTAAAGACAGGTTTAGGGAACAGATCTCGTTCATTAGCTAGGGACTGCCTGTATTTTACATACCTTGCAGGACATATGGTACAGTGGTACGCAGTGCCATTTCCTTATGAGCCCAGAGTTTCGGGTTGAAATCGGTCGTCCCCCAGTCTCTGAGGAGCTTCCCTGCTGTTTACGTGGGTTTTTTTCTTCTCTCAAACCGAAACATCCCATTGAAGTTAATTGCAGGCTATAAATCACCTTCACGTAACTTACCGTAAAATATCCCCAGGAGCAAGACATAAAATTGTTTTGGAAGTAGGAAATAAGCTTAGAACAACATCCTTGTATCTGCAGGCGACTGGTCATGCTAATGTGTCCACCATCAGAAATGCATGGGGCCAAAAAATGATAAACACAATCACATTAGAATAATAAGCAGGAAACCGTTGCTGAAGACCGATGAACATTTAGTATAATGCACCTGTATATCATAGGTAAAAATGGAAGTAATCCCTGAACATAATATTGATATGTAATACTGCAGTACACTGTTAGTAGCTGCAGGTCCTGGCCATACAGTACATCTTACATACAGTAAACCACCCCAAACTCAGCAGCAGGCTGTTAAGTTTGAGAAGGTTCAGGTTACACATGCTTAGCTAGATCCTTTTTTGGCTTGCTGTAGCCTGGTAAATACAGGCAGGGTATAAAACGCCAAAGGATAAGATTGGCCTTCGTTATCCAAGAGATTATGTATGAAAATAATCTTAAAAATGAGTGACATGCATTTCACATGAAAAACAAAATTTTATTTAACGAAAACGGACCGAGAGTAGCTACTCCCGTTCTGATGACAAAGAGGACTGCGACTAAGGTTTTATCGATGCAGGATATGGAATTTTGCTGGTGTTGATAGGGCATCCAGGTGAAGGATAGCATCTGAGCTTCCTGGAGGGACCTGTGGAGGAATGGGGCTCGTCAGGCAGCCTGGAACTAAATTATAACTTTGATCCGAGGAGAAGCGGCCGTTGGCCTGCCGCAGACTCCCTGCTAGCACTGCGCCTGTAGATATTACATGCTGACCAATTTCTGGCTTTACTTAATCTTGCCAATTGACCGGGAGTGTTGGCTGCCACATGAAGGACTACAGTTGTGACAGAGAACAATAACAGGTCTCTTAGTTTCCTGGGAAATAATCCAAGAACCATAAGTCCTGAATTTAATTTTCCCTTTATTCACTTCGTAGTCCTCAGTATTACAGCCTTTTCTGATGGTATTAAAGGTAAGGAAATCTAAATTTAACGAGACCTCGGCCATGCCTTCCCGTGCTCGGCGTGCTCAGGCTTCATTGTCCCAGAGCTTCACGAGACTCTGTGTCACAGGGAGAATCGCCGCCCCCCCTTGCCGCCCTTGTCGTCCAATTGCACATCAGCTTGCCGAGCACATCTGCCCCGAAGCCTCGCATTTCCATGTGGTCAGGAGTGATGAGGCTCTCATTAATGTGGAATAACTGAGACTTCCTGGCTGGCATCATTGCCTTGTCTGGGAGAGGCTGGCAAGCAAGGTGCTGGGCGGTACACTGCACCATTGCTACTTTGGGAGCTAAATGTAATTCTGATGCCTTGCACTCAGCCTTTAGTATTTAATTTGTTGCTTGGCTTTCTTCTACTGTAACTTGAAGTACTCAGAGCTGGGTGTTTTAACCAAACTTCAGGTTAGGTATTAAGCTCAGTTATTAGCAATCAGATTAGTCAATATCTGTGACCAGCTACACTGGAAAAGCAGTACTGTTGCTAATTAGTCTAGCGTTTACCCTGGACTCTATGGATGAACTTTGGGAACATACCCACCCTGTATCAGGACGGGTGGCATGTTGGTTCATTGGTCACAGAAACCTTGGCCTGGATTATTCACGGGAAGCCGGGACTTGATTTCATATAATCTACATCCCGAGCATCACATCACTGATAATCATATCAGTGATGATAACGGCAATTTAAACTAAAATAAATAAAAATGGCCAAGAAAAATAACATACAAGATGAAAGGTCATTCATCTTTTCCTACTTAAAAAATGTAATTTTTAGTTAGAATATGTTTAATATGACCCATATTTCATAGATGGGACTTCCATACATTTTAATAGGAAACTAGCGTAATAGTTTTGTGCAGAATTTGAGACCTTTTATCGAAGTTTGCTACCTCATGCATGGGAACGAATTCACTGCATTATGCAAACATGAAAGTTTACTAGGAAAACAGCAGTAGAATCATGTTCTTTGAAGGAAGAAACACTTGGTCTTAGTTAGCAAATGGCACTAAGCAAATACCCCACCAAGATTCTCAGTTCCCATTAAGTCTCATAAGGAGCTATCAAAGCTTAATGAACAAATAATGCATCATTAATGAACATTTACAGCTGCCACACCCCCTGGCCTGCGAGAAGCACCCATCAGCCGACCCCAGTCAGCTTGTCATTAAGCAGAACATTTTTGTCGGACACATACCATGTCATTTTACCAAGCCATTGTGCTGTCAGGCACAGTGGTATTAAAGGTTAGACAGCATTGTAATACTTCTGGGGTAATTCAGTTTGCTGGTTTATGTTATGAAACCAGTATAAATGAACACATCTATCCATCTTCCATAACCCCTTATCCCAGTGTTTCTCCAGTCCGTCCTCAGGAACCTCCAGACAGTCTGCATTTTTGGTCCCTCCCAGCTCCCAGTACACCTGTACCAGATATTTGGTGTTCTTGAGGAACACTAAACTCGTGGCCTATCCTGAGAAGACAGGGGTCACCCTCAATGCAGGACACTTGCACGTCACACACAATTTGGAAACCAGTTTACCTGACAATATGGTATTTTGACTGGGGGAGGAAGCTGCAGCACCCAGAGCAGTCCCATGAAGAGTGGATGATGGTTATTAAATGGGTCTGATGATGAGGGTATGAGTGAGCTTATGCACTATACAGCAGTACTTCCTCTAAAAATTTTCGGCTTTGAGCTGATGTTCTGAACTTTGCAAACCAATGTCTCTGCAAGACGCCGCATCTGTGTCGGATTACGGAGTTAAAAACAACAAGGCAGGACTGTGCTGACAGGAGTGTCTCACAGTGGAGCAGACCAGTGGCCTGGGCCACATTCGCTCTCCACATGGGGAGTTCCTGTAGAGCGGAGGATCACTGTGGTTCTCGTGTGTGTGAACATACTGTCCGCTCCTGAGCACACGGAGACTGCATTGAGGGTGGGGGTGCACAGCCCCGAAGGGGTAATGATGCTTAATGCGTGTAACCACCGTTACGCTGAAGGGGTGCCTGCTTATGCGGTGAGCTTTTATTTGGCTCTTATAAACCCAACAGCGAGCAGAAGAGGGCGAGGAGTGAATGTGGCTGGATCCCTGTCGGTCTTTATAACAGGCTGTAAGTGTTGAGAGGTTTGTCAATTAGGACCATGCAGCTGGAACAGATTTAAACACAGGGAAGGCCTCTTACTGAGAGTGCCCACCCCCCTGGGCATGGAAAGAAAACAGGCCTGAGGACACATCCACACACGCATAAATCTGTGACCCAGGGATGGAGGAATCTCTATGAACTGAGGGGGCAATAATGCTATGAATTTTGTAACGAATTTCCCTCCAGAGCTTAATAAAGTATTTATCTATAAAGTATAGCTCACTTGACTCTTTGCTTTCGAAAAACAGGTATAGCTAGCTGCTACCTCTAACTAGCCGAAGCCCACTCACCTCACAATAATTTCGTCTGGCAATGTGTTGTAGGTGTGATGTAGGTTTGGCTAATGCTGCCAATGACGTAATATTAAATATACAGCTGATTGGCAGATCTCAAATCGTAGTTCTCAGTGAGCCCAGCCACCCAGTTCTGTGGTCCATGCATCAAGTTGTTCAATGTAATATGCATCACTTCCACAGCCTGAGATGTGTTCATGCCATATGGGAAGTTTTTAAAACATCAAACCTGTGCCCCCGATTTCTGAATCTACTGATTAATGATCATTGGGTTTAGAAACTCAAAAGTCTTAATGTGTGTGATATTCTTCCAGTACTACCTGAAAGTAGCCAAAGAATAGCGGGTATTCTTTTTCATAACCACTCGTGAGGAATTCAGACGGGCTTGCCTGGCTAGGAGTCTTAGATCTTGTCCTAGATTCTGACCTCCCTGGAAATTGTGAGTTTTAAAATGTGAATCATTTGCCTCTCATGTGAAAGGGATGGAGTCATCATACAGACTCACAAACACAGGCGCTCACCTCTGTGCTCTGTAGTTTGGCGGTAAGGTGGGGACAATATTTCACTGATTTCATTCTAAATTTCAAAGACATTGACCAGCTGGAGTTAATCTCTTATGGGTGGCAAATCTGCTTTTAATTTTCCAGAGTATCTCTGAAGTTAATTCAGGGTATTGAGAAAACTGTATAAAGATCGTTATTATGAAATACTATCTGGATGAAGAAAAAAAATATATATATATAAAGAAAAGGTAGTGGTATTCAACGCATTCATCCAAATGCTTTGAGGTATTGTTTTTTGAAATACACTTTATTCAATATATTATGTTATTTAATTTCTATATATATTAAATATTATCCTATTTTGACATGCATGCATTTTGATAGAAAACCTGTCTGTTAGAATGTAACCTCAATAAAATCCTGCTTGAAAATGGCAGAAAATTTTCTGAATATATCAGTACACTTGGTGTTTCATCATAGCTCAGTACAGCAGATAGTGTTTGTGATTAGAGTCCATCCATCTGTCAATTTCCTTTTCCCGCCTGATCAACGCAGGGTCACGGGGGTCCGGAGCTAATCCCAGAAACTATGGGCGCAAGTGGTTACAGCCCTCTGTAGCTTTTCTTACTCCGAACAGTATGGGGTTGTTGGGATCAAAGCAAGTCTCCAAAGGTCTCTGATGCCTTCCTGTGATCTCATGGATTCCAGTCCAACTCAGATACCCTCAGGTTCACAGGATACTGGCATGTATAACGATATTGGTATCTTTGTGGTACCTATCAACTGAAAGAGGATGATGTCGGTGGTGGGCTTGTTTGGGGGTTGAGACCGATAACTGTCAGAAGCTGGAGGTGGTAAGGAAGTGTGATAAAGCCAGGGAAAAGCAGGGCCTCCTACTGAAACCCAAGATTATGTATGTTTTCCATGATGTTAACAGAATGTTAACAGTGATAATGGCTGCATTATCAATACCCTTTAGTACATGAATATGCCAGATGTTACAAATAGAGGTCATTTTTTTGCAGAGTTCTGTGTGCCCTCTAGGTTTTTAATGCTCATTTTCAGGATAGATGGACGTGATCTGAATAGTCATAAATATTTTATTTTAACAAACACTTTTTACTTTAACAAATATTTTCAGATATTTAAAAAGTATCAATGAGGTGGGTAGAATAATGTGTTAATAATAATATGTTAAATAACTACATAAACCACAGGGTGTCGTGTTGGCGGCGGAGGAACGACCCATCATGCAGGCTGCGGGGGTTAAATTTTTTATATTTATATTTATATTTATTTTTTATATTCCCCCGTTTATTGGGGGAATCGGGGAAACACGGGAGCCGAAAACAACAGCATCTGACAACAACCGACAGGGGTGACTGGACTAAAGGGTAGTACATCAAGGAGCAAACACAAGGCAGGTGTGCTGGGTAACAAGGGGATTGTTTCTGTAATGTTAGCATGCCCAGGGGGGTTGGGCAGCCAGTTGACCTTGGACCCCCAGAGGTTTTTTTTCTCCCTG
>JAODKN010000001.1:35440082-35455420 GCA_026774425.1 Petrocephalus zakoni
TTTTATTAATGTTCAGTCAACGGCTGAAGGAGAGAGGATTTGACCTGTTGACTGGATAGTGCTGTGTGACAGTAAAATACATAAAACTGAGCCGCATCGCCCAGGACACAGGACCCACTTCCTGTATTGACTTTCTTGCTCCCACCTCTGTATGAAAGCAAACCAAACCGAGGGGAAATCCCAACAAGTTTACAAATTCATTTGAATCGGACCTGAGAAACAGAATTATGGGTGTGAAAATGCCCTACAGTAAGTGACGGTAAACCTGAGTGTAAGGCAGGAGGGTGTCCATCCTGCAGTGGGGGTGATGTTACATGACTTCAGTTCTAGGATTTTTTAAGGTGGGGGGCATTTGATGGGTCATAATTTATATATGGGGCCAACCTTACTATTAGCCAATGATTTGTTTTGAATGAAGGGGGGTGAGGAGGTGCACTCCCTGTGGCTCCGCCCCTGTTTATGCCCCTGCATACCAAGGTCATTCTTTCACTTCAGATGTACTTTATCACTTCAGCATCATATAATGCTGGCTTCCCTTTCCCCATTGACCCACAGTATAACCAACCAGACTGTGATGCCCGAGCACGAGTATAACATCTCAATGGTAAGCAAACACGAAAAGTATTTACTGGAAATACTTTGGTCATCTCAATTATTAGAAAAGAAAAAGCCTGTTTTTGGACGAACACAGAGGCTCTGACCAGATCCATAGGAACATTTGCTGCTATAGATTACCTACTAGATGCAATTAGATTGTGGGATTTTTTATACGTTCCCATGAGGCTCAGTTTTGATGCCTCAGATTGTTGCAGCCTCATCTGTAATAGCTGCATGGAGTGCCAAGGTGGAGGCTTGCTGGCTACTCCAGTTAAGAATCCATTTTAACTTCAGTGTCAGACACCCAGGCCCTGTGGAGGTATTTTACTGAAATTGCTCAATTACAACATTTAGGAATTGCCGCATTCCTAACTACTGAGTTCCAGATGAGAGGCACCTTATCTACATCGACAGGCATGCTCTTGGAAGCAGAGAACCTATTTGTAGCGATGATTGGTCTGCTCCCGGAGCCCTTTCTAATTTTGATTCAGGAATCCTGGAGAGTTGCTGCTGGTGCTGACACAGAACTGAAAAAGAAAAATTATCCTGGAGGCTGCATCAGAAATGGCTGCCTAACCCAAATGGACTAAGAAAATCCACTTCTTAGCCCATTTAATACTGAAAAAGACTGTTAATCAAACGGTGACTTTTAATCAAACAGTAATTTTTAGAATTCCACAGTACTGGTATAAAAGTCTACCCAGTGCATAGAGATGCGATGCTGGCACACATAGTGATTAAAACCACGTCTGCTTTCCTGGAGTTCAGCTGATCTGTTAGGCTGACTTGAAGCTAGTTTGCCCATGTCGGGTGACACATTAAAACCAAGGTGAGACCTGGGCATTTATTATTGGATTTTCATTGCCGTACAGTTAACTTGGAAGGCTACAATAAAATGAGTATGTGTCTGATAGAAATATAAATAGAAGTTTTGTTTTAAAGGAATAAAAAGCAAGTTTTTGCTCACCAGTTTTAGCAGCTTGGCAGCCGTTATTTGTGTTTGCTCAGGATAGGCTGTTATCCCCCGTTTTGGCATTGATGTTCTTTTATGAAGCCCATCATAACCCAGAAACAGATGCTCAAAAGAACCACAACGCACTGAATTTTGTGGCTGATTTTCCCATATTTGACAGCTTAACTTACTAGATGGAGAAACTCAGAGATGCAGAACAATGTGTGAAGATATTAACAGCTTCTTAGGCAATACAGCTGGGCCATTTTCTTGCTGTAGAACATCACTGAGTTACTTTGCATTTTCCAGGGGGCCATCCCCAGAGCATGACCTTGGATTGGTCCCCAGTGTGCCTCATTTAGGGCGAGGATGCCCATATAAGGCAAACGGGTGGTGCTTTCCATTGGGTGGATTTGCCGACATGTGCCAGACCTCACCCATTCCTTTTCGGTGTAATACACTGAAGGAAAACTCTGTGAAGGGATTCCTTTTAGTATTTCAGGTTATCTAATCCTAGCTACTCCTTTTTAAACTGTACAATTACTGTTTCCTTCCATTAACTCACCATCATGGGTGTTTGGGGCTGCAGAGAGCATGCCCTCACACACATGTCACTGACTTCCCTCCACATATTTAGCCTTTTTCACCTATCCAAAGCTGTTGTTTTGTTGTTTTCTCTTTCTGTTACTTGCGTTTTAAATTTACTGTCAGCCTTGAATGCATCTTCAAGGCACGGTGAAGTGAAAAAGCAGTTTGAAGGGGTCCACTACCAAGAGGAAATTGACATGGGTCTGTACCTAATTGTTGTTATTTTTAAAAAAGTGGCCCCTGCTGACCACAAAAAAGCTTCCCTTTGACCTGAACTTGTGTCAGTGGCAGTTGTCCCAGCAGCTGAAACTACAGTAGACCACACAGAGAAGTCAGCACCCCAGAGCTACTTGGAGACACCCTTCTGCACATCTGCAAACAGTGTACGTTGTGGCCCTCACAGGTGTTTACCCCGGTGGACACTTTGGGTTGGCGTTTTCCTGGAATGGACAGATTTCCAAGTCCCAAAAAGATCTGCCAAAGATGTCAAGTCAGAAGGAGGTTGACTGGCCCCAGGACACAACCCCCAGGGCGGGCAATTGGATTCTCAGATGTTGTCTGAACACACTGCACTGTTTGAGAGTTTCCTGGTGTCCAGTATTTATGGAAAGACAGACAGTATCCTGATAAAGTAATACTTAGTGAAATCTTATTAGGTGCTTTCAGCAAATAGTGATCAGCATCAAAACCCAAAGAATGCTTTTCAGGATTCTGGCAGCTACATTGTGATTGTTTAGATCCTCTTCCTCATCATCATAATAATCATCACCATCATCATTATCACCATCATCATCATAATTTTCTGACCGTATGTATTTCTAGGGAAAATAGCTTCCTTTAAGTAAATGCACAGATGTGCAATAGATAAAATGCTTAGTTCTTGACAGTCTATCTTTATAATGTGCTATTTGCCTAACGTCTGTGGCAGTTTGGGCCAAAGTGTCTGGTAAAGTAAGGGTTCCCTGCTCCGAATCTGTGGGCCATTACCAGTCCATAGCCATAGCCATAACCATGTTTTCTATACTGGTTTTCCCCTAGTTTCACTGGCAGCGCTCCTACCCAAAATTCCTTTGTCTTCTTGTAGAAACCCCCATCCAAAGAAAACCAAAATAATCAGAAGTGTCAGAAAACCCTTTACATTACAACACATTCCATTATAATGTACCATCTTTATCAAGTACCTCTGTAACTTGTTATAAACACACAGAAAACTGTATTTGAAAAACACCATCATTTAAAATGGAACAGCAAATGTAATTCCCTATTGGAAGCTAAGCAGGTTTTGGCTTGGCCAGTACTGGGAGACCATCTGGTGATGATGGTGGTGATGTGGCCAATAGTGAAGCTCATCTGGTGGTTTCTGTGGATCTCAAAGCCCCAGTGCAGTGATGGGGACACTGTACTGTAATAATATGGTCCGAGGTCCATACTCTCTGAGGTCATCAAAGATCCCCGGGAATCTTTCAAAACAGTAGGGTCACTCCCTGGTATCATGGCTAAAATTTCAAATTGTGATCTTCTCAGATCTGGCCTCCTAATCATCCTTTCCACTCACCTCCATCATGTCTAACTGGTGAATTCCCTCCTGCCCGTTCACCGAGTATACTGGTGCTGCCGTCACATCACATCAATGGCTGCCGTCACATCATCCAGATGGGTGCTACACAGTGTAAAGTGCTCTGGGTATCATTCATTCATTCATTCATTCATTCATTCATTCAAGTCTAAGTGGTTAGATAAAAAATCTGGCACCACTTTGCCGTCTGATGGTTTTCATTCTACTTCATTTTTACAACCATGCTGTTTAATTGATCTTGTTATACGTTCAGAAATAGACCCAGTTTTCTTCCAAATGCTTTTTATAAACTGCTAATCCATTTAATCTTTAAAACCGAAATATTCTGCATTCCTCAAGCATGTTCCCCGTCCCCCAGTAAATGTTGGTAGCTTGACAACTACAGTTTTATTATTTAAAAAAAAATCTTGAAAATAATTTTATGTACTAAAAATCCACTCCACAAAAAAGTAAATATAAATAGAATGTATGTGTATAAACAATGTATATATGTATCAGATACATAACACAAAGAAGCAAGGATGCCATTTTAGTGTCTGATTCTGTGGATGGGCAGTCCTAACCTACATTCTGATTCAGTCATATAAAAACTCATTTTGGTATCCATGGTTACAGCAGAGAGGAAACGTGCTTGTGATGGGAGTACGATGAATCAGTGCTTAACTTTATGAAGCAGATGGAGAGACACAACATAAAATGAATGGTTTTGTTTTACTATTCACATAATGTATGTAATCTCAAATATGCTCATTAGAGCATTTTCCCTTGTTTAATGGAACATTGTTGGCAGAGGTTGGGTTTCTCACACGCGTGTTTCATATAAGCAGGACAGCTGTGAATGTCACTGTTCTATTCTGAGTATACCTAAACGGGATCTGCGTAGCTGATGTACTCAAATGTAACAGTGTTGTATAGTATAATCATTTTACAATGCTAAACCTTGTTATATTTATAGTCCTTACTGGATTATTTGGGTGTGGAAGCAAAATCTTCATGTTGTTTGTAATCATAATGAAAGTATTTTTCGAGCATCTGGAGATACTTTATCTAACACCCTGCCTACGATATACCCGTCTTGTGCCCCTTTCTGCCTGGGAAAGGCTACAGGTCCCCCGTGATCATAACCTTTTTCTTTCAGAAGACTTTCCTCTGATTGATTAATTAGAGCCTTAACCATCACTAGGCATTTTTCTGGGAGTGAAACACTGAATTTTCATTGGATAAACCAAGAAACATATCTTATCCATCACAGTGGAGAGAGTCTGAAGGGGTCAAGTGGTAAAATGATTGAGGAATGGTGGCTGAGGGATAGTTAAGATGCTACTTAACCACCTGTGCCTATTATATTCAGTATGGACGATTCTAACCATTTGCTTGACTAATCTTAAACTGAATTAGAAAATGAATGCGAATTTGCGCTAGCTACCTTTTTCGACGTGGGTATGAATGAGTCCTCTGTCTTGATTAGCAGATGGTGGGATACATGGCAGAAATGTGTGCCATCTCTGCACTCATTAGCAAACGACTGGCTAGGCCACAAATCTAATCAGTCTCCAGCTAGACGCCGGCAGTTTGCTTTTCTGGACCATGGCAAGTTGTCTGCGGACAAAATTGGTTCCCCAGTTTTTTGTTGGAATAACTCAGCCCTGCTGGCGAGCTTACACTCATTTTTTTGTAGCTCACGCTATTATGACCCAGACATGGCTTGAGGGCTGTACATCTCATTGGGCTATTTTCTGTTTCATTTTACAATTCTGTCCTGCTTTACTTTTTTTAAGGTTACTGGTTCCAACTGACTTGTTATCTAGGAGATGTCAAGTCATGGTGTGACCTCTAACCACTTTTAAAACATTCTTTTTTAATACAAATAAGAGGCAAGCAGATAGTTCTCAAAGCCTGAAACACAACATACTGAGCAATTTTTTTTGCTTCTTTGACTTATCACTTAAAACTCTCTATGGTCGGGGCAGATCGGATATGGAGCGGGCGGCGGTTCCACAGCTTGGGCCCAGCCATGGAGAAAGCACTCGCCACTCCTCCTCAGGTGGGGGCGGAGAGCAGCAGCTGATCAGATGACCTCAGTGCTCTCAGTAGATAGTAGGCATGTATGAGGTCACTGATATAGACTGGTGCTCCCCCATTCAACGATATAAATATCAACAGTAAAATTTTAAAAACCACTCTATCTTTTAGATCAAGGGAGGTAAGATGCCTTGTGTATTTATATGATACTTAGAAGACATTAGAAGAATAGAAGTCTTTTTTTGACCAAGTGTTGTGCAACATTACAATGTGGTATTATGAAACACCAGCAGAATCTGTTGTCCTCATGTATAGAAATGAGGGGCGGCCCCGGATAACGTCAGCGGGAGACCCACAAGTGCTCTCATATTTTACTTCAGCCACGAGAGTTCCTCATAGCCCCTGGTTTCTCCTTTATGACTCTGCGGCACACAAGGATGTCAAGTCAACTGCCACAGCAAAGCCCATGGCAACCTGTGGCATTTGTGACATTCCATGTTTTTTGTGGGTCAGGAATATAGAGTATAGAAGTCGATATAATACATATGCATTTCTATTCTCATATTATAAAAAAAAAACACGGAAAACAATAAAATTAATAGCTCTATAAAAATTCACTGCCGCTGGGCAGATAGATTATTTTGGTTCTTAATTTTGAGGAATTTCATTATGTATTGTTTTTACATTATACATTGTTTTAGCAAACAAAGTAAAATGTTGATGCATAGTTATGGAGTCATTGCCAGAAAACTTACAACTAACAGCTGTACTCTCAGTTGCCTAAAGAAGTGGTATTAATTTTAATACATCATCTTCGATCTTTGTTAAATATTTATGTGTATATGTGCATAAGGCATCCTCGGGAACTTCTTTAAGGTTGTAACTTCCTTTACAAGTGACGCAATATCTTGATACATTGCACTGAAATCAAAGTTATGATAGGGAGAAATATATCCAACGCTCCTCAGTCAAGATCTACTCGTGTTTTAACCCAAGGACACAAATGTTGGAGTATGCCCTTCAAAGCTATTGTTTTTTTAAACAAAGTGTATGTATAATACCATTAGGTTGATTTAATTTTAAAGGAATCTATGCAGTTTTAAAACTTTGGATGATGACTAGTCCAAGTATGACACAACAGGGATTTTTTGAAAAACATTCAGTGTGGGGCAGCTATTAATCAGTAATGTTTGAATTTTCCATAAAACCTAATGGTCAGAAATACAGAAATGGATGTAAAAAAGTGACCTCCTTAACTTCAGACTGGAGCAGTAATGTTGCTCCAACAATGACAACCGCTCTCCGTAATGTACTGTATTTCATGGAGAACCTGGTGAGCTGACAAGGGAATTCCTTCAACCCAGATGTTTCTGATTTTTGGAACCATGGACACTGACCTAGGAATTCCCCAAGGTTGGTATTCAGTTTACAAAACCTACAAATATTATGCATTCCACCTCCAGCTTGTCCTACTTGCTATCCTGAACAAAAGAACTTGTACTCAAAAGTGTCACCAATACACTAATAACGCACAAATAACTCTGTGAAGCAGTGCTTTCCTTTAACAAGTGACATATTTTAGCAAGGATTGTTTTTATAATAGCAATTTCATATCAGGTAAAGGAACAAAATGTTAAAGCTTACTTCCCTTTAAAAAACACTTTGTCGTATTTTAAGAAATTCAGTCTTAAAATATCATTAGTATATGATATTTTGACATGATAAATCCATTTTTGCCTAACTCAAAAATTGATAAATGTTCAGGGTATCCTGCTTGTCTCCTTTGACTTATCTAATCTGAATTAAATTTCATGGTCTTTATAAATCACAAAGTCACCTGATCCATTATTTTAAGCTATTTGTAACCAATTTCAGCTTATTGCCACCTGTTTGTTCCAGATGCCCATGGATGCTGTTTCATGTCGTTCCACTCATCCTAAAAATTGGTTCACCGTAATCTGGGTATACATGATGAGAGATGACCTGACTCATGGGAAATCTGCTGCTGAAGAAGAAACATCTGCTTTCCTCTAAGGAGAAATACAATGAGCAACAACCATCCTTTACAGCCTATGTATCACATCTGCCCCTTATCAACCCCCTATTGCACTGGATTCAAGGACCTCGGGCATGAAGAAGAATTCTGTATCTGAATCGTGTTCATTTCCAATAAAGTTCTTCATGATCAAATGGAACACTTTACTGCCCACATGTAGAGCATAGAGGATTGATTATGGTTTGGTTCTGGAACAAGAACTTGGGACAATAGCAGTATACAGATGTAACTTAACAATATAGTTACTATAGCTATAGTGCAAAACATCAGTAGTACAATGCAACTTTGTGCAAAGCAGAACAATACATGCTGCTATGAGCATACTGATGGTCACCCATCCCTAGCACACTAAAACAAGAGCATATGCTGGTTTCCTTTCATAACCCTGGATAATAAAAGGTGGTAATGATTAGTATAGTAATGGATGATGTATATCATGGCACCTCTAATAACTGTAATTGCTAGAATGGTGGATTTTGTCAGTGCACTGCCAGTCCACCTCCTGCCTGCTGGAGGCGCTCTCCCCAGGAGGTGGTCCCTCACAGCTGTTTCTGACCAGCGCCAGTCATTGATGTCACTGTTTCCCCACCTCACCCTCTACCTCCTATTTTCCCAAGAGCACTGCTCTTTAAACCACAAGAATCACTGAATCATTCCAGTTTATGGCCTCTGGACTCCATTACTTGTACCGGACTAGCTGGCCTTTAAGGTGACACGAGGGGTAGTAAGGGAATCTTTGTCAAAGCTGCATTGTGACCTTCCTCATGGCAGACTGCTCTGATTCGGTACAGGCTCATGGTTCTGAGGAGTCGCAACACTTCTCTACTTTAATGCTGTTTTAGAATAAGGCCTTTAACTGTACAGTATCTTTCTGTTATATATTTCTGATGAAACACTGTTCCCCACATGCTTTCCATATGCTTCCCATCTGTGCTTAAATACCGATTCTGTCAATATATATGTTCTGTTTCAAATAGCAACCATTGACATGACATGACATCCAAAATTCACTCGGAAATGACAGATCCCAAAAGATGGGCCAGTTCAGAGAGTGATAATTGATCGGCTCACTCCACTTTGTAATTTGACACCCTGTCTAAGCCAATCTCATCCATGGAGCACAACCAATCCAATCACATCTGTGCAAGCTGTCACTTGTGCCTCTCAGTTGTGATCTATGGTTCAATAAGGTGGAGTCCCCCCCCCACCTCCTGCCATGCTTGAATAAAATGCACAATGCTCTGACATGTCAATGACTTGGACGTGATATGAGCAAGCCACTACATTCACTCCCGCTGCGTACTGTTCTCTCTAGGGCTTTGCTTTGGAGACCTTAGACATGTCACAGACATGAGGTAATGATGGGCTAATGAATGATCTTCTGTAAAAGCAATTAATTAAAACGAGCTGTGGTAGCCATCATTAGTATATACCTGTATTTTTTCATTGCTTAGGACAAATTTGCTCAGAATAGACAAACAGGGATGGAAAAACATCTGAGGAGACTAGACCCCTAGGATACATGTTTCCAGCTTTACACCATTGATCAGTAGCGATCAGTCTGCAGGCATATGCTAGGACAAAATTATCACCAGCCTTGTCACATGTTTTCATGACCCATCATTTCAACATGTTTTCTGGCTGTAGCTCATAACCCTATCAAAGTTTTGAACACAATCCAACATGTAATAACATTAAATGAAGGCAGATTTTTGATGACAGCAAATAACACACTGAATTAATTTATAAATTTATTTATAAAAACCTGATGACTCAAAATAGAGCAAATATTCATATATCCAATTGAAGGGTACACTTTTACTACAAGAGTCTGTCTTAGCATATTAACAGAATTATACATCAGGCAAATAATTTACAAGATTGAATGCACAATAAACACAGGAAATTTAACAAAATCTTCCACAGCTGATTCATGTATTCAGATTGATCTTATTGTGTAATGACACATAGTTTCTCAACAAGAAAAAGGCCAGTGTCTATCTTTTTCACAACTAAAGAACTAGTGCGTTCTTTATTAGCAATATCTCCCCAAATAAAATCTATATTACCAAAAAAAACTTTCCTTACATTTGCACATTTGTCAGAAGTTTATAGTTAAACTGATATTTTATTTGTCTATAACAAAAAGTATGAGGATTGTTCAATTTTCAAAGTCCTTGAGTTAAGAGTTGATATGCAATAATGAATGAATGAACATTAAAGAACAATAATGCATTTTGTAATATTTCTGAGTGAAACATAATACACACTCTGAAGACATAAGCTACAAGAGCATACAGTATTCTGCAAGGAATGGATGTTTGGACAATTTCTAAAAAATATTTGAAATGAAAAAACCACAATTTCGCTACTGCTTGGTGATTATGGGCTGCATTTAATGTTCAAATAAATTGTTCTTAAATAATAGTAATAATAATGTTCATCATCATCATTATCATAGACAGTGAAAAAATACCTTCCATTTTTTACAAATACATACATGGGAATCCACTGCAGTGACTGTTTATAGCTCCTGGCTTACTTCACAGTGCCCCATTGCTAGATAAAAATGCCATTCAGGCAACATGATAAACGACGTGACGTTAAGACTCTCACCTTTCACAATGATCAATGAAGAGGAGGAGTCAGTCCTCAATATATTTGCATAAACAGTACTTGCTACACTCAGCTACGCAGTTTCATGGGCATATACCAAATGGGAGTTATAATCCTTAATCAGAATACATGCACGTATGTTGTTTTGGTATCACTTCCTATGACATTTTTGGCAATGCACTTATAATAGCCCTTGTCTCTGCTTGATGGGTTTTGTATTATTAGGGAACCCTGCGGCTGTAAATACTTGTTTCCAATGAGTTTTGGCTGGTTCCCAGCTGTTAGTTGCATTGTGTCTGGCATCTCCCATGACACCTCTGCTCTCGGGATGCCAATGACCATGCAGTTAAGCTGGATGGCAACTCCAGGCCTGGCATATGTCACAGGGGTAGGGCCACTAATAATACGGGGTGGGTATGCAATCACTATCACAGGTACTGTAAGCGAGGACGTCTCAAACTCATCGGCTACATTGCAGGAGTATGTTCCCCTGTCATACACAGAAGCCTGCTGGACCACCAGGGTTCCGTTCTGTAATACTGAGTAACGATCCATCTGCTGTGGCCTTGTCAAAACCATGCCACTGGGCACTGTCCAGGACAGCTTGGCCAGCGTATTTCCGCTGGAGAGGCAATGGAGCTGTAAGTTCTCCCCGCTAATGATGCTCACTACAGGGCTATGTTTATTATTAATTTCTGGCCTCTTTCCCAACTGTAGGATGACAGTGCGTTCAATATGTCCAGCTGGGTTCCTGCCCACACAGCGGTATTTCCCGGCATCAAGGTCTGTGGGATTGCTGATATGTAAACTTCCATCAGGCTTGTGGAAAAATCTTGAGAACCGTATTCCACTTTGAAGTGTGGACCCACTTGGAAGAATCCAAGTGATTTCAGGAGTTGGATGCCCCTGAACAGAGCAATTGACAATCAGTGACGTGCCACTGGTTAGTAAGAGGATCTCACTTTGTGGACTCCTTAGCTGCGGTTTCTCAACAATATCTTTAACATCCAGTTGAACAACAAGTCTAGCTTCTCCACCCTCATTGCGAGCGATGCAGATCACCTGCACTGAATCTGTCTCCTTCGGAGACCGAATGTCTAAAGTTCCATTATGATGGACTGTCATCCTGCTCCCATAGTATGGTGCAGGCAGGACCACATTCTCAGGAAAAACCCAAATAACTTGTGGAGTGGGAACTCCCTCAGCCTTGCAGTGCAGAAGTTTCCGCTGGTCCTTAAAGGCGGTCTCACGGACTGTATTCTCCACACCCTTGTAGCCATTTATAGTGGGTAAAGAAACAAGGACTTCAAGCTTGACCACCATTCTATCATGTCCAGCAGTGTTCCGAGCAGTGCAGGTATAATTCCCGCTATCATACCTCTGGGTTTTCTGAATTACAAGTGTGCCATCATTGTGAACCTGGTATTTATTGGAAATGGATGGGATGATGTGATTGGCGGGAGAGTGCCACGTGACACTCGGTGCTGGTTCTCCTTTAGCATGGCATGCCAGTGAGACGGAATCCCCATAAGGAACTTTGATGATAGCATAGCTTTTGTTTCTTATTGAAGGAGAGTCTGCCACTACCTTAACATGGATCTTCATCTCATCCTTCCCAATGCGGTTCTCAGCATAGCATGTGTAGTCTCCCTCTTCCTTCATCCCCACATCATTAAAGTACAGGGTGCCATTGTCAAAGACTATGTATCTCCTTGTTCGCACGCCACTATCGTCGGCCTGCATGACACTGTTCACCAACGTGCCATCTGGTAGGCCCCATTTGATCTCGGGGTTGGGAAGGCCTGAGGCAATACAGTCCACTTTCAGTGCTCCACCATACGACACCTTCCGATTGGTCAACTGCTTGTATTCTATTTTTGCGGGCTTCATCATGACACTGACCTTCAGTAGCACATAGTCATCCCCCATCTTGTTCCTAGCCACACACAAGTAATCTCCCTCATCCTTCTCTGTTACTGCTTTGATTGCAAGGGTGCCATTAGTGAAGACATTAATCCGAGGGTCAAAACTGAAAAAGAAACAAGAAGAACTATTTATTATTTAACTTCAAGACATAATATTATCATGTATTTTTTCCCAAAAATACCTCGCAGCTACCAATATAAGTGTACCAAATTCAATATGGATATTCTTGAACGTCAACAAAAGTAAATAATATTAATAAACTTTAACTCAAGAAATAATGGTTTGTACGGCAATGGGAATATATGTCATGTGTCTATATTTATGTGTTTATGTGCTGAGACAAAGGAAGGCCTTGTTCTGAGCCAGATCTAGACTTGAACATGAATAAACTGACAGCTTTAGGCCTGCATACCGCATGCATGGGGAAACATAGCCATCAACATGGCTTCAGCCAGGTACCAGCTGGATCTGTCCATCGCCAGGGGAGAGCATGGCTGGCAAAGCATGACTGAGGAGGCACTGGCATGGCTTCAAAGGACCACGGTCTGCTATGCACACACCTTAGCTCCCTGTCTTGCTACATGAATAAAACATGCCTCCTGGAGGAGCTCATTTTGTAGATTGCAGGTAAAGTGAAACCTCAAAAGCGCTGTGTCCAAGCATACAGTCAACTGCAGAATTATTGACACCTCCCATATAAATGAGTTAAAACTTAATATATAAAATGAACCATTATATCTTCAGCTTGAACATTAAGCATTATGTTTTATTTTAACAACAAAACAAACAAAAATAAAATTAAGTCAAACAAAAAAAAACTGAAAAAACCCCCATGGTTTATATACACTGAACCCTCCCCTAGCAAGAGTAACTAGGCCCTTTTTATGCAATGTTTAACTACGTTTAAGAACACATGCAGAGATCTTAAAATGTTTCACACTTATGAAACTTTTTTTATTATGTCCCTGACTGTGCTTAGCGGTATTTTAAACTGCCTATGAATTTTTTATAACCACCACCTAATTTGTGCTGTGTCAAAAGCTCATTGGATGTACCCCTTTTAATGGATGAGAAAGGGGTTTTACATTTGTGCAGCCTCATACCCCATACTAATACCCCAGGGAAACAGGAAATGGTCACAAACAACGAAGGACTTCCTGGCTAACAGGAACAATAAAACGAAAGTTTTATTTTTTTCATTATGGATTCCAATTGCTTGGTATTTTTTAGGGGTGAGTGAAATAATTTTGTTCCATGTGTTTCTGAGAGAACACACAAAATAAAATAATGTTCTTGGAGGAATAAAATCTCCAAATATTTTGAGAAAAAAATCTGATCATTTTCTATATATACATATATTCTATATATGTTTGTTTTTACCCATTTCCTTTAGAGGTGCCGATAATAATGGAGCTGACTGTACATAAAATACCTTTATGTGTGTGTCGGTGCAATTCACGAGGAAGCCGTTATGCACTCATACGCACAATTTTCTTATTAAACAATTTCTTTAATCACAAAAAAAGAGAAAGAAACTGGATTTCTAAAGAGGCAATACTTGAAACTGATAAAATCCATATTTGGATTAGCCTGAATAACAGTTTAAAGCAAAGTGTTTACATTCGCTACATACCTGTATTGAGCGTCCACCAGTTTCTTGGATGGAATCCTCCATAAGATTCTGGGACTTGGGTTCCCCACGGTAACACAATCAAGGTATAGCTGCCCCCCATAAGTGACCTCTGTCCATTTGGGAGAGGAGGATGTGATTTTTGCCATAGATATGCCTTTTTTCACAAGCAGGCTAATGCCCCGCTTGGAGACTCCCACCACATTGGTGGCTGTGCACTCGTACCTGCCACTGTCTCTGGGCGAAAGGTTACGGATGTACAGAGTGCCATTGGGAAAAACGAAGAGGTTACCATTCACAAACTGTGAGGGGCGGACGTGAGAGCCGTGGGAGGTGACCCAGCGGATGGAAGGCTGGGGGGCTCCCTTGGCAGAGCAGTCGATATAGACTACCTGGCCCTCAGAGAGCGTGAGGTTTTGGTAGTGTGTTTGCTGGATGACGGGTGGCAGGGCTGTGACATGGAGACGTGCAGAAAGGACGTCAGTCCCAGCTGCATTACTTGCTATGCATTTGTAAATCCCTCGGTCTGGATAGGCAGTGGATCGTATATACAAGGTGCCGTTGGCCAAAAGCGAGATGTGCTGCTCGGAGCTGGAGGCCGTGCGTAATACGCTTCTGTCTGGCAGCACCCAGGTAATGTTGGGCCTGGGGATGCCCGTCGCCTGGCAGCCCAGACTCGTGCTGTTGCCCAGGTACACAATCACATCGCGATGGCGCGGCTGCAGGATCTGGGGCCGCTGAGACAACACTGACAACGTGACCAGCATCTTGTCCACCCCGTGCTGGTTCTGGGCTGTGCAGAGGTACTGTCCACGATCGTGATGTTGGGTATTTCGAATGACAAGCGTCCCATTGGACTTTACCTCCATTCTCTGAATCTTGTTGTTCAGTGCGATCATACCTTCTGCAACAGAATAAAATCATCATATTTATTTTGCACAATTATTAGTGTTCTTATATTTACCCAACTGTACAGTGATATCTGAGGTTCAACATCTGCAAGAAATAAAATTCATTACATTCCATATTTTGGAATGTGAAGCATTTTTTTATGTGCTTTGGAACATATACTAATATTGGAACATATACTAATATTGTGAATGTTATATACTTTATTAACATGCAACTTCTTGACTAAATTGAAATCATTGATCATTTCCAATCCAGTAAACCACATAGCAGGGGATGCAGATGGAGTATGAAAATATATGTTTGACTCAACACGTGTTACTCATATTAATGCCTACTGATAATGTTGTAAGAACATAAGACCATAAGAACTATACAAACGAGAGGAAGCCATTCGGCCCATCAAGCTCGCTTGGGGAGAACTCAACTAATAGCTCAGAGTTGTTAAAATCTTATCTAGCTCTGA
>JAODKN010000001.1:35455650-35467351 GCA_026774425.1 Petrocephalus zakoni
TGGAGTTAAAATACTGGAAGAAACTTTTAACGTCATCCTTAGCCTCCAATGCAATCTTCCTTTCAACATTCCTTTTACCTTGTCTAATATCATTTTTTAACTCAGCCTGTAGACTTAGATGCTCCTGCTTTATTCTGTCATCATCACTTATTTTCCATTTCTGGAACAAAGCCCTTTTCCTCCTTACTTTATACTTTATTTCCCTGGTTGTGCTTGGAAACAGCAAAGCTTGAGTTCTGGGTCAGTTTTGTTTATTACTCAACTGCCTCCCCATATGTGCAGTGGACTGACCTGCTCTTTTAACAGCAATACTAGGCAGTAACTATGCAAGGTGCTAAATTCAGCAATAACATAATCAGAACTCTGCAATTTTAGTAGGTAATGCAGGAGTCCTTATAATACATACCGGTGGAAACCTTGGTCCACGTCAGGAATGGTTTGGGCTCTCCAGCTGCTTCACAGGGCAAAGCAGCATCCATCTCAGCATGCACAGACACGGTTTGGAGATTAGTGGTTGTAATTCTGGGCCATGCTCCCTGGGATGGCACTAAAGAAGGTAGTCTGTGGTACTGAGACACATTCGGAGGGGCCTCTATATTAGGGAGGGGCCCTGCTTCACTGCCCAGGTTTGACTGAGAAAGAGGGATGCTTCCATTTAAACGTGACAGTGTTGTAGGGGCATTGGTGACCGTCGACCTGAGCATGATTTCTAATTCTGGAGTTGTTTTGACATTGCCTGCTGTATACGGTTTGGATTCTACTGAAGTAACAGATGGATTGGAGACAAATGACGTGGTTGGAATAGGTTCCCTATCTGCATCAGGCCTACTAATGACAGGAGGATTAGAGTACCTTTGCTTGATTTCGGGCAGTATAACATTGTGCCTAATAGGTACATATTTACCGCTACTGCCTTGTGAGCTATGAGACACTTCAGTGTTCAGTCTATTGTGGTGTGAACTTGGCCAATATACATTGGGCCTGAGGGCAGGGGAATCCGTCACTCTGACTGCTGCTGTTCTTGCTACGGTCGTTGCAGTTGCTTGTGTTGATGTCATTATGGCAGAATTGCTTGCCAGTATTGAGCGATTAGTATCTGTTCCTGATAGTAACTCTTCTTCCTTACTTTTTGATGACACGGGTTTGCTTGTTTGGGTAACACGGTTAGGTTTCCATATTAAGGTAGTACTAGGCTTTGCAGTGCTTGTTGTTGTGTCAGTCGGAAAAAAACCCTGTTCAGAGCTTTCTGTTATTACTGGTTTCTTTGTTGGTAGGAGAAAATATGGCAATGATTCCTTTCCCTGCAGGGTTATGTTGTCCATGTTTGTCTTTATTTGGCCCTCGATATGTGAGTCTTTGCTCACAGCTGTTTCTTCTGAATCTTCTGATTCATGCTTAACATTAATAAGACCATTTTCAGGTAGCTCTTTAGCCTGCATGTGAAAATCTTGCGTGAGCAGGTGGGGACTAAATGAAGCCATGATGCCTCCGTTGGTGGTCTCCCCATTATTCTCGTTGAGGAAATTGCTTGCCACAGGAACAATGCCGGTTATGTTGTTGTTAGGCACAGTTAACGATAGTGCTTCATAGTCAGGCGATGAGCTTGGAGTCACTACTGCTGATGCATCATATTTGCTTATACTCTGGTGTCGAGCATTTGTGAATGCATATGGTGACTGAGTGGTTAGTGCTGAGTCCTGTATTTCAGAATTGTTGTTGAAACGAATGATGAGTTTGACTCCTGGGTCAGCGTGGCTTTCATTGGCAGTACCTGTGATTTCTGCATGGCCGGACGACATTTCGTTCACACTTAAATCGTTGGTGGTAGCATCTATGGGTGGGGTCATTGTCACCTTTGCTATTTCAGCTTGAAGCTGAAACGTCATGGTTGTGCTGACTGTTGATAGATAGACGCTTCCACCACGGGATGTTTCTGACAGCTTTGGTCCAGCTGTAACAAATTCTTGAAAAGGCTTTTGGTTTTTTGGTGGTGCTTGGATTCTGTTGGGTCTTCTTCGGCCCCAGAATCTTCTCCTTGAATTCCCGGGGTTTTGGGAATTGTGTAGTGTATATTTAGAGTATATTTTCTGAGAAGCATTTCCACCTAACGTTAGTTTTCTGCGTGAAGGAGATGATATTACTTCTGGTGTTGTTGTGGTTTTGAGGTGATCATTAACTTTTACATAGTTATGTGGGGTTATTCCAGAACTGACTTCATGTGTGGGTGATAATCCACCTGTCTCAGAGGTTTCAGAGGTAATAATGTCAAGAGGGCGCTCTGATATGAGCAGAAGGCTTGGAGCTGTACTGAGGACTGGTTGAGTGAGGGCTTGGTGAGTGCTGGTTTCCATTGCTTTGCCTCGATTTTCCTCTAATGGGGAGTTGTACTGCATACTAGTTTCAAAGATGTTTGCATTGTGTTCCTCCTCAGTATTTACATCACTCACAGTGAGACTTGATTCACGAGGACCAGATGTGGGCTGAATCAGACGAGTGTTGGTTGTGACAGCATCTGAGTCAATGTTAGTTTTGGATGCAGATATTTGGTAAACACTGTCAGTCTGGTCTTCAGAATTAAGGGTATCTATGGCTTGGCGGCTTTCAGTTTGATGGGCTGGAATTCTGGGCTGGAATGTGGTGACTAGATCGAGTCTTTCCTCAAGAAGGCTTGCATCATCTGTGGAGGAGCTCTGTGAGTTTTCATAATTTTTTGATGCTTCTCTGTTTGACGAGGGAGAGCTTTGGGGTTGCTGTGTCGTTGCAGCTGTGCTGGCCTGAACTGAGCTGGGCGTCATCATTTTTGTGCCAAGTTTATTACGGATCTTTGCCAAAATGTCAGCCCATTGCTGTGGGTCTATTTTTTTGTTTGGCATATTGACCTTTCTTCTTGATTCAATAACACTCTTTCCATTCTCCACACGGAAACCTTTGTGGATTGGTTTTCTCTGCCTATGGGGCCGTCTCCCAGAATTCATCAGTGGCAGCCTTTGGGTGCTGCTTTTCTGGCCTCTCCTTGGGTGTAGCTTGCCCAATTGGCCAGTGAATCTTTTCTCTTGAACACCACCGTCGCCGGATGACTCCTCAATATCACTTACCAAGGCTTTTATTTTAGTAGAAACACCTGAGGCCGACTGAGGCCTCATGGGAAATTTACGTAGAGGTCGTGCTGTGTACCGCCTTGTAACAATTACCTTTGTGGCCTGAGAATCCCTGCCGTACTGGTTAACAGTGACACATTTGTAATATCCACTGTCAGTCAGGTGACTCTGGGGAAGAAATAAAGTGCCGTTTAAATACACAGCAGCCTTGGAAGAGTTGACTTTAAAGTTTATAATATTTCTGTCAGGCAAAATCCAGTTCAGGTCAGCATCTGGGGTGCCGGTGGTGATGCAAGGCAAGGAAATTGACTCGCTCAGAAATCTGTTTACGGGAGAACCGGCCTCATCCCCTGGCAGTGGATCTGAGGACTCCTCCACAGAGAGACGGAAAGCCAGAACATCGAGATCCTCTTTCACCTTGGCGATACAGTAGTACACACCAGAGTCGGAGTGGGTCACAGCTTTGATTAGCAGCTTCCCTGTGCTGGACAAAGAAACTCTGTTGTCTGCACTGTTGAAAGGTGCAGTCAATTTAGAACCATCCGGAAGCATCCACTGAATAACTGGATCCCCCGAACTCTGTACAGTGCAGTCCATTTCAGTTACAGTGCCCACAAGAGCACTCAGGGCAGTTCTAGTGGTGTTCTTGAGCTCAATCATGACCCAATTCCTCTTCTGTCGTTGAATCACTTCCGTTTCCAATGTCTGGGAGAAGTCAATACTCAGGATTAACTTCGCACTTCTAGAAGTCGACTGGGGTCGGTTTAGTTGCAGTTTGACACTTGACTGCATGAGCCACTCAGGTTGGGACATCATATTAGCTCTGACCCCTGTGTAATAATAACCATTTTTTTCGATATCCTGTCTATATCGGTAACTTAGTTTTGGCTCCCTAGTTAGCATGAGATCTCTCTGTAGGTACACAGGCGCTTCACTGTAATACGCAATTAGTTTCCACAGTTTTTCATAGTTCCCTCTATCCATTGGGCATTCAAGATCTAAAAAGAGAGACAGGTTGGTGCTGATTCGATAGGAGCTGATCGTGTTCCATGTGATCTTGCTGGACTCTCTGGGCTCACTGATACTGCAATCTAGGTCCACTTTGTGCCCATGCTCATCAGTCAGATTAAGGGTGATATTTCCAAAAGCAGCTCTGAAGTGCTCTAGCGAAAGAACGTCATGGTTGTCCTCCGGTGTCACCTCCTTCTTGGGTGGTATGATTCTGGGACTTGTGCAATTGAGATCTTGCAGCTGTAAAACTTCCTTGCCTCTTAACTGCCTAGGTGAGGAGCACACCAAACACAGTTGTCCCCCGGGGGCTGATTTTTCCTTCTTACATTTCAAAACGTCTATAAAAGGGAATATGATTAGTTTAA
This sequence comes from Petrocephalus zakoni, assembly GCA_026774425.1. Classification (NCBI taxonomy): domain Eukaryota; kingdom Metazoa; phylum Chordata; class Actinopteri; order Osteoglossiformes; family Mormyridae; genus Petrocephalus; species Petrocephalus zakoni. The sequence continues at coordinate 35,460,125 of JAODKN010000001.1, forward strand.
ATAAACAGTATATCTATACATTTAAATTCTACATATAGCAGTATAACTTTGACTAAACTCCAGTGCCCATTCATAACAATGTTCTCTGACTAAAACACAGCAACCTAATATCCAATTTATATGTATAAATTAAGACATGATATAACTTTGAGTGACAGAAATAGTGCTGCATGCAAATAAACCAATGACTAGAAAAATACATACATTTATAATATACATACTTTCATGGTGCTCAGAGTGATTAGAATACAATGGTGTTTTTTCGAAGGAATAAGAGAATATAACTCCACGCCACCTGGGGACTGGGAGGTCCATCCCAATAACCAGCGCAGCCCGCAGTCACAGGCCCAGGGATTGCCGTGCAGGAACAGGCTCTCCAGCTGGGGCATGGTCCTGAGCATAGTGTGGGGCAGTGTGTGCAGGAGGTTATCAGACAGGTACAGGTGTCTGAGGCCGGACATGTGGAAGTGCTGCAGGATAGAGAAGGTGGTAAAGGTGGATGGGTGGAGCTGCCAGAGGCGGTTGCCCTCCAGGTTAAGCAGGCGCAGTGCTGTCATGCCAGTGAAGGCATCTGGATGGATGAACTCAATCCAGTTGTGGTCTAGGTGCAGTCTGATTAATCCCGAAAGCCCCGAAAGGGTGTGTCCTGTGATCACTCTAAGCTTGTTGTAGCTCATCTTCAGCACCTTATAAAAAAAAAACAGAAAAACATAGAACATCTATGAAATGGTGCACTGTAATATAAAGATGGTATTCTGCTCAGATATCTATGCATAATTGAGCTGGTTCAGTGAAGGAATTGACCCATCATTCATAACAGTTATTTTCTGCAAAGCAACAGACATTTTTTGTGTATTAAAATACAGGAGCTGCTGAATGTAAAGGCCCATTTCATGCCTCCCATGGGGTACCAACAAATTGCAACCATTAGCTACCACACAGTGTTAGTGTCAAAGGCGCATTTTTAGAAACTTAGCAGTATGGTCAGCAATGAGCTAACTGAGTAAACTGAGTAAAGCCTGCGTTTGATGGCCACCCGCTTAACTATTGGACTATAAAACATGCTTTCCTCCATCTGCATTGATTACATTATAGGACATTCCCATGTTTCAAAACATAAAAACCCAACAACCCAGAGAAACCGAAACATAATCTCATAGAATAAAAATGAAGAATGAACACAGGCTTGAGCTTGGATACCAGAGCTTCCTTAGTGTGAGATGGCCAGTGATCCATGATGGATGTCTTCTATGTAATTGATGTGTCACTAAAACATCATGGCAGTTTTCTGACCTGCTCATGAAAAGTGATGGCTTCCCCTGTCATTAGGAAAAGCAGATTGCCTACCAGGCATTTTCAACCAGTAAACTTCTAAAGGATGTTGATCTTGTCTGTCATGCGAGACACATCACACAGGAAACGGATTCAAGTTCACGGGTTAGGGGAAAACGTGGGGGACTTATTTACGACAAAACGAACTCCATCAACCCCCCCCCCCCCCGACAACTACAATGTCAAAAACAATTGTAGGGGGTGTTAAAGTGCCTCTGTGTATAATGCAAAAATTACCATACAGAGTGCATGTCAAGTTAGCTAAACCAGTGTTAATTTTGTTGACAAAAACTATGACAAAAATTATTAATCAAAGGAGATTTTTCATTGATGAGAACGAGATTAATTAATATAGGATGCAACTGGACGGCAGGGTGGTACAGTGGTTGCCTCAGACAAACGGTGTAGAGTGGTAGTAACAGGTAAAAACACCTAAAACAAAAAAAAGTGCATTTGTGAAATTAATAGAAACAAATAACTAAACAGCTTTTTCGTTTAATGTGTTTGAAAAGTTCACAGCCATTGAAATTAAGTTCAATGAAATTCAACCATTGGTACAGTGCATCTAAATTTTAAGCTCGGTTTAATTTATTCACTGTGTATGACATGGCTTTGTAAATATCAGGTTGCAAATTAATTACTTAACTGAATGACAATACCTGCAGGGATCCCAGGTCCCTAAATGCAGATCTGGGTATACTATGCAGATCATTTCCATGAATCATAAGAAGCTCCAGTTTTCTTAATCCAGAAAATGAACTTTCGGTAAGTCTGTTAATGGTGTTAAACCTGTAGGATGAAATATAAAATCAGCTTCTGCTCACATCTGGCATTCTGACGCAGATCTAATGTATTAAATATAGTGTACATAGAGATTTATAAAGTATATGAAAATAATTCACTGCTTAAGATTAAATAGGCTACAGTTTTAAAACGTATATGAAAACATTAGTTTTATGGACTGTAATAAATGTTCCAATTTAACCCTAACCCTAACCCCATTCACACAAGCCCAGGCTCGGTAGGAGCCCATTGATTAATACAGCGCACAGTCAGCGGTCTACACGTGCAGGCTAAGGGGGGAGGGGCTTACCCCAGGTTTATGCGCTCCACGTGACTGGGAAGTCCGGCGGGCACGGTGAGGAGGGAGCGGAAGGTGCAGTGCACCTCTGTGGGCTGGTAGCAGGCGCAAGGGCGTGGACACGGGAGGCCGGCGCGTGGCAATGTCAGCGTGACCATCAGTGCCAAGACTGCGGAGGCTGGATGGCCCATGTTCTGTGGATGAGTATGCAGGTCCCTTCAAAGCTGCGTAACAGGCGAAGGGACTATTTCTATCTGTTAAATCAATATCGCACAAACAAACACAAATTAATTACTGCCCCCCCCCCCCCCCAAAAAAAAGAAAAACTCATTCTCTCACCCAAGTACTATCAGCTCTACATCAATGAAATAGCCGAGGGAATTAGCACGTATTTGCTGACGGCCAGATTACATTTATTGTCTTAATGTCATATGCAAATTGCTTAAAGCTGGATATCTTCTCTGGAAAAAAACGTCTTACAATGAGGAAATGAATGAACAACCAATACGGTTAAACCCGTCTTAATTAGTTATAAACAACGACAACAACAACAACTGTGATATTAATAATAACACCAACAGCAACAATAATAAAACAATAGCCAATGGAGTAGACTGACAGCAGCGCATTCGCAGATTTATGCAGATAATTTATACAGATCATTTCCGACAGACCGCTGGAGTTTTACACAAGCGCGCTGATCTGTTGCTTAAGTTAAAATAGTCAACATAAATGACACCCCTTCATTCGCAAGGAACACAAAAGCACACATGCAAAGATAATTATGCACCGCGTCCGTGCCTTTGATTATCTGCGATATTAAGTGTCAGGTCCCTGCGAATAACGTTACAGTTGACAGGGACGCGGCTCGTGTGCTGCGCAGCAGTGCCGTGACTAAGGTGCTGTATGATACAGCGGAAAATACGATTAAAGACCCTGAACTACACTGGCAGTTAATACCACCAAATTAGCAGGCTGTTTATTTGCCCCAAACACACTAAATACTATTTATAATTTTCTGTGCCATTCCCATAATCTAGATTTGGGACGAAATTAAGAGACGCGTTACCTTACGATCCTTTTGAATGCGATGCCCCCAAAAAAGAAAGTTGACCATGTTTTTGTCACATTCCTAAATGCGCATTTTGACATAGAATTCAAATAGACAGTGCGATAATATTAGATTGCCATTAAAAATAGGTTTCTAGTCAACTTCTTGAATAATTCATAGGTTTAAGAAAATGCCTTTTAATCAGAGGTAGTTATTGTATATCCGTTGTCCTTATTTGGGTCCTGAAAATAATAAAATTATTCTGCAAAAGTTTCAGAATGACAAAAGATCCTTGTATAATGCAATGTACTGCAACGTGTCTTCCTTAAAATTCGAAACTTGGATGTCACTTAAATTTTCTTAAAATTTAAATATGCTTAGATTTTCTCTTCGAGGTTTGCCGTTCAAATGCGGTCCTAAAAGTGAGGTATAAAAGTTGTGCGGGGGAAAGGAGTTGGCCGCCCGGAGCAATTGGGGACACGATTTTTTTTCCTTTTTTCTTTTAAGAAGCGAGAGGCAGAAACCGAAAATTATCACTTCGAGCAATTTCTTCCAGGAGGAGGAGCAAATCCAGCAGGGAAGCTTATGGTATTTCCACCTGTTACTGAACATAAATTTCCACGTTTTATCAGTTTAATCAATGACTATAAAAAGGAACAGCTTTTAAATGCTATTATCAACTGATTTACATTCTCAGAATAAAGGTACCAATTTGTATCTTTGCTTGTCACTGGGGCTGTACGCTCAAGGGTCCGCCAATTGTACCCCAGCTGTAGGTAATTGACCCTTTTAGGGTATAGAAATGGACTCTCAGGAACATTTTTGTACCATTGGGAGTACATTCATGTTGTTTGTACCTTGGGGATGTTCCTCAAACAAACAAATTGGTACCATTTTTATGAGAGTGTGACTTGGCAATTGTGAGTAACTGGTTATTTTTTTATATTTCTTTACACAAACAAACAAATTAATAATAGTATATATGTTACTGTGTATAATTTATCTACTTTTAACTAGGTAACTACCTCATTAACTCATTTCTCGTTGTGCGCTTTGTAAAACTGTAATGCTGAACTTTGTTAAAGAGTTTTTGCTCGATACTCACATTAATGCTTTTTTGCTTTTATTGCTTGTTACACTTTACCTACACATATGCCCTGTTATGACGTATACTTTTGCTTATAAAGCACAGATGGGGTCACGTGTTCCAGAGCAATCCTCGCATTTACACCATTTGATTGCTACGTAGTATACTCGGAGCACTCGATTTACCAGTGCCGGTCTGTGAATTCTTAGGCATCTCATTTGTGGTGGGCTTTTGATGTCTGCTATATTCAGCAACATTTAGTCCTAAAACTTTGTACTAGAACACAACATAAACGCCTACAGATAAAAGCAAATAAAAACAGCTGGTAATCCGCAAACCAGGCTTTCCTCCATTTACACAAGTAAATATGAGCTATGTGAAACACGGACTTCCTGATAGGGTGCCTCAGGGTTACGTGTTAATGGATTAGTATATCAATGACCATACTTTCTCTTGTGATTTTTTATATAAGTTATAATTCCACTAACAAAGTCAAATACCAAGCGTCCTACAGGGGCTCAGGATCTGTCCTTGCCAGGATCATATTAAATTATATTATTTTATCAAATTTCTTCAATAATACAATGGCCAGTTAACATGGAAACCCTCAGTAAGTGCAACTCTATGAAGACTCAGTGCTAATCAGTGTTATATGTATGACACATATCAATGGAAACATATTGCTTGTATGTGTGCACACCGTCGGGTTAATAAAGAGGTTCTGTGTGTGATAAATAAATATTTTGTTTGTTGTTTTGTTGCCATCTTGTTTATAACTATCTACTCTTTCCAGTTCTGCATCAGACTGTTTGCAGCCATTGCTCAGCTGGCCATCACAAAGCTTTATAAGCACTTTAGATGCAAATCATTATCATTGACCAAGATGAGCAACTTGTACTGCTTCATGATGTATAAAGCTGCATCAATATGCAAGTCATTAAGTTAACAGACTCTCATGATCTCTCATACTGACTTCCACAAGGTTTGAGTCTGAAGTGGAAGATTAAATATCAGGTTTTTAAATCAGCCTTCATATTTTTATATTTTTGTGAATGGTATCGTTCTGATGCCCCATGCCTCCTAAAATAAATAATGTGGACTGAGAACTCTTGACATAGTATTGTATTTTTACAAGGATTAACAATTAACAAATGACGTGTGTTGTTCTTGAAAAACTGTAAATTATATCAAATATGTGCACAAAACTCTGTTCTAGAAACCATACACCAGATGTTATCATGGGACACACCAATAGCAACTAGGGTAAGGAAGTTTGGTCATAAGGGTAATTAAAACCATAATTGTAGAGTGATTTCACTTCAGATCTTCGTGTTAAAGTCAGTGGTGCTGAAGCATTTATGAGCACCAGAAGTTTAAAGTTTTCACTCCAGCTGAGTCTGCAGGTACGAGTAATATTCATCATTAGACACACAGTCCTCTAGAAACTGACTGTGGCTTTGTCTCAGTGATTTACCAAACAAATACAAGGTCTGCTATCCCATACCATGTAGCACTCACAGACTCAGATGCTATTTAATAATTCATTTGTCACTCCAGTTGAAGAACGAAGATGTCGAGAATTGGATTCGCTTCGATTAGTTGTCTTGCTAAAACATCTTAGCCTGCTAACAGCCATGATACACTTTAGCTAAAATAAACTTCCATAATACCAGACAGTCAGAAAAACAAGAACAATGATTTTATGCTTTGACCTTTGTCTTCTTCATCTAATGTACATGTGATTAGAGAATGGTAACAGAATCTACAGGCTCTCTGTGCCGATCTGACACTTGCAGAGATATATCCTCTTCAGGACAGTATTTAGAGGAATGCTGCACCAAAAAGAGCACAGCCCAGGGCAAGTTTCCAGGCTTCATAAAACAAACAAATGTTATGTCCTTGTGCGGCATTTAGTGGAGCTGGACTTCCCGTAAGCACACTAGGAAGGAGATCACTGTTTTCAAATGCTGTAACTTTGGCAGAGTGGCCATGCTGTGAGACTGTCAGAGGGCTATTGCAACGCAATGGAGGAATTTCATCTGAGACCACTAGGAATGCTCTGCCTTGATAAGATACAGGAAACCAACTGTTGTTGTATGGACACGACGAATACCCTGGCCCAGGGAGAGTAGCATTGTGCAATTTCTACAAAGTTTTATTATTAAAATTGGCATAAAACTCCGAAAATGTTGAACGGGGTTAGTAAACTTCATATTTCAGCCATAATCTGAAAAAAACTGAATTGTTGGCAGGCAGTGTTTTCTGTGAAATACAGAGCTACCGTTTGCTTCGAAGGCAGGCAGATCTGTTTTACATAATAACTGGATGCAAACTGCTCTCTGTGATAAAATCCAGCAAGTATGGCACTGTGTGCAGGCAGATAATTGGGAAATGGTGTAAGGTTACCCACTTGCATTACGAAGCCAGCATGTACATTCACTGGCCACTTTATTAGGTACACCTTGTCTTCAGATCTGCTTTAATTCTTCATCACACAGATTCAATAGCATCACGCAGTCACTGCAGAATTTCTGGCTGCAGCTTCATAATGTGATTTTTCCACTACATCCCATACTGTAGGTGTCCTTTTGGATTGAGACTAGGTGACTGTGGAGGCTATTTGACCTCAATGAACACATGGTCATGTACATGGCACATTATCCTGCTGGAAGTAGC
>JAODKN010000001.1:35467451-35493820 GCA_026774425.1 Petrocephalus zakoni
CATTAGAAGCTGGGTACACTGTGGCCATAAAGGGTTGGACGTGGTCATGTACATGGCACATTATCCTGCTGGAAGTAGCCATTAGAAGCTGGGTACACTGTGGCCATAAAGGGTTGGACGTGGTCATGTACATGGCACATTATCCTGCTGGAAGTATCCATTAGAAGATGGGTACACTGTGCTCATAAAGGGTTGGACATGGTCAGCAATAATACTCAGGTAGATTGTGGCATTAAAATGATACTCAGTTGGTATTAGGGGGCCCAAAGTGTTCCAATAAAATATGTTCCATGCCATTACACAACCAGCAGCAGCCTGAATTTTTGATACAAGGACCCACGCTTTCATGTTGTTTATGCCAAATTCTGACTCAACCATCTGAATGTCTCAGGAGAAATTGACTTATCTGACCAGGCAATATTTTTCCAATTCTTCTGCTGCTGTAGCCCATCTGCTTCAAGGTTCAACATGTTGTGCTTTCAGAGATGCTCTTTTTCATACTTTTTAATGAGTGGTTACCTGAGTTACCGCTGCCTTTTGATTAGCTTGAAACAGTCTGGCCATTCGTCTCTGACCTCTGCCATCAACAAGGTATTTTTGCCCAGAGAACCGCCACTCACAGGGTGTTCTTTCTTTTTCAGCCCATTCTCTGTGAGCCATAGAGATGGTAGTGAGTGAATATCCCAGCCGTTTCTGAAATAGTCATACCAGCCTATCTGGCACTAACAACCATGCCAAATTCAAAGTTGCTTAAATCATCTTTCTCCCCAGTCCTGGTGTTTGATGTGAACATTAACTGAAGCTCCTGGCCTGAATATACATGATTTTATACATTGTGCTCCTGACATATTATTGGCCGATTAGATACTTGCTTCAATGAGCTGTTGAACAGGTGTACCTAATAAAGTGGCCAATGAGTTTATATATGCCACCAAAGAAAGTTAATCGCACTAAAAGTTAATCTGCACCCTACTGACATGTGGGCCTCAATGGCACAAAACGCACCACTAGGTGCCCTCCCTGCTGGATTCGCACTCAGAGCTCCACAAGGCTGTTCTGGAAACAGCTCAGACAGAAGTGAGTGGCTCTGAAGCACCTGCATGACTGTGATGTTAGCATTACAATGCTGCGTGACCATGGGAGCTGTATTTGAATGACAGCATAGAGCTCGCAGAACAGAATCACTGTATTCATTAATGAAGGGCCAGATCAGGGCCTGGACCAATTAACAACACATTGGTTTCTAAAAGCAAGGAATTCAAAAATCTGGTTTCCCATCAAAGCTACAAAGTTATTTCCTTTAATTGTTCTCATTCCATTTACGCAGATAACAATGCGTGTGCTTTGGAAGTCTCCTCCTAAAATGTGTGGATCATAATGCCAGTGGAATTAGGCAATTAAAAACAAACTTGTGTTTCCGATTTTTGAAAAACTATGACAAGCTGTTGATAGTGAAAGTATATCCACAATAATGAGTAATAAAGATTTTTCTTTATTTTAGATGACATTATTCAAACACTGAGCACTCTAGCAGTATCCAGTGAAATGTGATATTGATTTATTAATGCTGAACTATTTCCCCAATACCAAAAGCTCTTTAAAATGATGAAAAACTATACCTTTTACCTTAACATTTTAATCACACGTGTCTTTCTGTGTATATTACATAAGCCACTCATTTGAGTGTTTATTCCACATGTCAAGATGTATTATAATATAATCAAAACATTGAATTCCAGATATACAATATACTCTCCATTTTGTGAAATGGAGAGAGCTACAGGGCACTCTTCTGCATCTTTGCTCATCTCTGCATTACATCTTTGCAGTATGGTCACAATTAAGCACAAACATATAGAACTTAGAAGACATCAAAGTGTTGAATCATCAGTACAGAGAGTGTTACATGTAATTGTTGTTAAGACAGCGGTCCTGGAGGTTTGAGGTGGCAGTGCGCCCCACCCAGCCATCCTAAGGGTACTGGCTTTTTTGGCGGAGGGCATAAACTTCCCAATCTCCCTAATGTTGCTAAACTCAGCATGCAGCCCTTCCTGTGAAGCCAGTCAGTCTGTCTGGGAATACATTAAAGGGCGGCACAATCCCAGAGAAAATGCCTGTAAAATTCTTAACAAGGGCAAACTTTAAAATGGTCCAGGCCTTTTCTTTTCAATTTAACATATTTACCTTTCTATTTATAAAATTACATTTTTACAGTCCTCTGTAAAATGTAAAACTGTATTACAGTACTTTAAGTATTAACATGAGCACCAGAGGAAAGTCCACTCAAGCCCCTTTAATCCGCTAATCCTCCATCCATTTCCTTAAACTTCTGGTCGCTTCCCTATCGCAGGGGATCCAGAACCTATCCCAGAGGCTACAGGCACAAGGCAGGGAACAGCCCATGATGGGCTGCCAACCCATCCCAGGAGTACCTAGAGGAAACCCCACAACAACTGGAGGGGAACATGCAAACTCCACACAGAAGGAAACTCAACCCCTGGTTCAGAGTTGGGGGGGCAACAGTGCTAACCCGCGCCACCATGCCAACCCTCTACTAGGCCTGACAGATTGAATTTATTGGTCATAGTTTGATACATCTAAAAGTGGTTCTGTCACCCAGCTTTTGATATGGGGACTCCTCAGACAAGCTACATCCCTCTGAAATGGTATAAGCCCTGGGCGCAGACAGGTGATGACCCTATGAGCAAAGACCCGGGCCAGATTTACACTTGCAATCTCCAGCATTACAGGCTGAGCCACAGTGCTGCCCACACTCTGTCATTAGTCTTTCTGAACATTCCCATAATTCCCCATTTCCCCATAATTCCATGTACCACTCTTTGATCATAACCTCCTATAGATCTACGTGTTGTGATGTTTACATTTTATTCAGTTAGCTGACTAATTTATTTAGAATTAGGGAGGTGACCTTTAGAGTACTTCATTCGTTCACAGTGTGGCTGGGACTGACTTTTTGGGAAAAATGAGTCAGACATAATGAAATCAATCAGCAAGACTGCGAAAAATGCACTTAGGGAAACATATGGCCTCTGACCAGCTGCTGGTCATCTTATGTGTGCTTCATTTGGGTTTGTTATGTGATATTATTTATTTATTTATTTTTTGCTATGCAGTGATTCAGTGTTCCTCGGTCCTCGCTCGCTATCCTAAGGTCCACGTGAAGAGTTAAGCGATGCGGTTTCACTCCGGGCACTGCATAAAAGGGAAGGAGAGAAGAACTGGGAAAATAAGACGAAAGCAGGAACATCTGCAAATGCATTTGCTCAGCTAAAGCAGCATTAACCAGGTCATTGAAAGTGGGCCTGGTTGGCCTGTTTAGTTTGCCGTCTGCCATGGGTTTAATTAAATTTTAGGAGGCGGAGAGTGGCCCGCTTGAGCAATGGAAGATGGACCCAATTAAGAAAGATAAAATAATAATTCTGCCATTGATTTCTGAAGTTACACGCATCAAGCCCCTGGCAAAAATTAAATTTTAATTATAGAAATGTATTTCAGTATAAAATAATGCATCCGGTTGTTGGCATTTTGTTTCTGAGACTGTCTGTGGTGTTTCCTCATGTAGTCACATGATCAATGGCTCTCCCTGAATGAAGCTATCACCGTGAATCAGGCCTGTCTTTCTTTGACAGGTTGTCATGGTTGACGGAATGCAAAACCCTACTTGGATGTCTTTGAAAACCAACAGGCCCCTAACAGACATTCCTTTAAATCCCACATATATCTGTGTGTAAACAAAGTTACAAGACCAACAAGCAAACATAACATGGCAACTAAGTGCAAGAGATGAACAGCTCAATATGTTTTTTTGCTTGTTTGTGGTAAAAGTAAATGTTATTCCTAGAAATTAGAAAAACCTGCTACCTCGGAAGCCAGAAGAGCCGTGGTAGCAGATAGAAATCAGAGAAGAAAAAATGTTAATTTCTTTTACTTATAATCTCATAAACTAGCCATCAAATTCTAATATGTAGTGGAAAATTGAACCGCTGAAAAACATCAGATGGGACGAATTACCAGAAAGTAATTCCAAAAAAGACAAACAAATACTACAAACACATTGCAAATAGAATTGTATATTAAAACAAAGTCCAGTGGTTCAGTGTGATGCTGGGGAAACACAGGTAAGAAACAAAGGCATAAACTCAATACATTCAGAATACATACAATGACACACACCATTGAGAAAACACACAGATATGTGTGTGTATGTATGTATGTATGTATGTATGTATGTATGTATGTATACACACACTTCTCAAAAAAAATTTAAGGAAAACTTTGAAAACACATCAGACCTCAAAGGAAAAAAAAATCATGCTGGATATCTATACTGACATGGATGTGATGCCACATCGTTTGATGGAAATTAAATTGATCAAGCTACAGAGGGCTGAATTTCAAAAACACCCCGAAAATCAAAGCATCACTGAGCTCCTGGACAGTCTGAGGTGCAACCTGGTGGCGCCAAATGCGCCGAAACATAATGTCCCAGAGGTGTTCTGTTGGCTTTAGGTCAGGTGAGTGTGGGGGCCAGTCAATGCTATCAATTCCTTCAGCCTCCAGGAACTGCCTGCATACCCTCGCCACATGAGGCCGGGCATTGTCGTGGAACCCAGGACCCACTGCACCAGTGTAGGGTCTGACAATGGGTCCAAGGATATCATCCCGATACCTAATGTGGGTCTGCGTGTCCCTCCATGGATATGCCTCCCCAGACCGTCACTGACCCACCACCAAACTGGTCATGCTGAATGATGTTACAGGCAGCATAACATTCTCCACGGCTTCTCCAGATCCTTTCACGTCTGTCACGTGCCCAGGGTGAACCTTCTCTCATCTGTGAAAAGCACAGAGTGCCAGTGGTGGGCTTGCCAATTCTGGTATTCTATGGCAAATGCCAATCGAGCTCCACGGTGCCGGGCAGTGAGCACAGGGCCCACTAGAGGACGTCGGGCCTTCAGGCCACCCTCATGAAGTCTGTTTCTGATTGTTTGGTCAGAGACATTCACACCTGTGGCCTATTGGAGGTCATTTTGTAGGGCTCATCCTGTTCCTCCTTGCCCAAAGGAACAGATACCAGTCCAGCTAATGGGTTAAGGACCTTCAATGGCCCTGTGCAGCTTTCCTACAGTTACTGCCTACTGTATCTCCTGGAATCTCCTCCATGCCCTTGAGACTGTGCTGGGAGACACAGCAAACCTTCTGGCAATGGCACGGGGGAGTTGGTCTACCTGTGCAAACTCTGTAGGGTCCAGGTATCGCCTTATGCCCCCAGTAGTGACACTCACCATAGCCAAATACAAAACTAGTGAAAAAGCAATCAGAAAAGATGAGGAAGGAAAAATGTCAGTGGCCTCCACCTGTTAAACCACCTGTTTTAGGAGTCGTCTCATTGTTGCCCCTCTAGTGCACCTGTTGCTAATCTCATTAACACCAAAGCAGCTGAAACTGATCAACAACATCCTCTGCTACTTACCTGATCAGATCAATATCCCAGAAGTTTCATTGACTTGTTGCTATACTATGATTTTGAGCAGTGTAAGCAGTGTATGTATATATATATATATATATATACACACACACACACACATAAGGGTAAGATTAGGAACATGTGCATTGTCAACAATCGGCCAAACACGGGAGACTAAAGCTACACAAGAGATACTGGGAACAAGGGTAAAACAAGACATAACTACGAGACCGGTATATCAACAGGAATAGCTAAGAACAAAACCCAGAAGGAATACAGAAATACACAAGTACAAGATAACATTGTTAACAGCGAGTCTCACAAAACTCAATATGTCCAGCATTATTGAAGATGGCCTTGGGCCAGCCTCCAGCACTCAACCATGGGAAGCATTGGTTCTTACGGACACGCTCAGCCCATTCAGCCATACAGCAGCCTGGGGAGCAGAGGCAAACAAAAGGAACTAAAGGGAAACATAGGGGAACGAATAGGTTGGCCAGGGACACCTGCTGGCTATACAGGGAAACAGCAGGCGGGATTGACAAGGCAGGGACTGATTTTGACAGAATGTATAATTGATTTAAGCAGGGGTCTCAAACTCCAGTCCTGGAGAGCCAGAATCCTGCACATTTTTGGGGTTACCCTCATTTAACACACCCGATTCTACTCACTGTGCTAATTACCACACAGCACTTGACCGCAAACATTGGTGATGGAACAGGGAAAGATTTAAGCTACACAGGACTCCGGCCCCCCAGGACTGGAGTTTGAGACCCCTGTTGTAAAGTGTGAAGTACAGCCAAATTCATTTAAGAAATGCATTTTTCTCAAGGGTATAAATGCAAGACCTTGCGGGTATTAGTGGCAAAAGTAAATGTTGCATTACACAAACATCTTGATGTTGGTCTTTTAATGCCGAACAAAAAGATAGAGTGCAGCACAGCCTATTTAAAAGGTATGCAAAGACTGCAGCTAGCTTATAGGAGATGCTGTATGTTTTACATTTGTTTAGGTAATTATAATTAGGTAATTATGCTGCTCATTTCCCACTTACCCAATGTAAACAAAACTCTCAAATTTTGAATCTGCTATTACATTTATAATAGATTTTAAGGAGGTGCGCTAAGCAACCATATCCGATTATGGCATATAAATACTCTGACTTTAAGATGGATTTACGTAAAAATGAGCTGTGAGTTTGCTCTGCCTTAACCTGCCTCCCTGTAATGAAGGCCACGGGTCATCACACTGCACACAGCTTGAAGCTGCCCCCCACACGGAGCCCATGTGCATTTGTTTGATTGGTTGCATACAGTATAAGCATCTTTTTGACCCCAGACTTTGGCTACTTATTTAAAGATTTAAGCCACATTTACAAGCTTAATAAATACTGATCTTTTTTATCTGCATTTTATTAAAACTTAGGACTTATCTGCTTGTAGTTATGTAGCTTCAATCCAGGCTGGTGCTTTTGAAGTACAGAAATAATTAAAAAGTTTCAATCTAAGGTGATGCAGTAAATATTTGAAGGTACGATATCTTTAAGGTAACAGCACGATGTTTGCTGGTTATAAATATGATCTAACGATGAAAACCACATAGTGTCCTGAAGTCTGAAAGTTGCAGTAGAATGTACCCCATCTACCTGAAAAGGAGACAAAGCATCCGTTACTTCATTGTTCTCTATGGAAGGGATGTAATATTAATGTTCAGTCTGCTTCGGCACTGATGGTCCACTGAACTGCCTATAACTGTTTCCTGTGCTGCATGCATATACATACTGGTTACCTATGTGCCACTGGGGGAATTAAAGATGACTGAGAGCTTTTCCTTGGGCAAAATGAATGTAAAGGATATAAAATGACACAATTTGCCCTACTGAAGGCTTTTTGATAACTTTACATCCTTTTCAGCACTCAGGGATGGGACAGCTCTTGTAAAGACGCAAACAACTCGATATTGATTAATTTTGTAAAGGACGCATTTCCAAGCAGTCGTAATGTCAACCTAACTTGGAAATTGTTGGGCAGTGCATAGGCAGCTCTGAATTGCCCACACCAGGCGACTGTGTGCGTGCTGGTTTGACCTTAGATCCAAGTTGCCCTTTGCTGCTCTTACTTTTGGAAAGTTCAATCAGGAAATATCCTAACCTTTATTGTTAATAACTTTTCTTGGTGTGAATCAACGTTGGCCTCTGTGTGAGAAATAACCCTGCATTAAATCTAAAAAGGCTAGTAGCTGGGTGTGATATTGCTGCCTCAGGGAGGGGAGGTGTCCACCATTACACTGCCCGTGAGACTGGGAAGCACGGAGGTGCTTAAGAGATTCACATGGACGCTGCACTTTTATGCTGGTGACTCATGAAGGTTTCTCTTCACATTGATATGTGTCCTCAGAAGAGGCCTCAATCTCATCCCTTTATCAGTCTCAACACAGTAACAATTCTGCACAAGAAAACATACATTTGCGAGAAATATGTCTCAGTCAGGGGTGCTGCTCAAGTCCCGCTTCAGCCCCCATGCCAGATCAATTCTAACAAGGCATCCAGTCAACACCAACGTGATCATCAAACATCGAGCGGAGGCAGAGCTGTGTCATGGGCACATTTCTGTTTGCACTGACTCAAAAGTTCCCCAGGAGTGAGCAGCAGTATAATTTACAGAGACAAATCCTGGGATGCAGACTGACCTTTTGGCGAGATGATGATCCCAGCCATACGTTTAAAGCAGAAGCAGCGATGTGAAAAGAGATACGGGGAAAATTAGGAGCGTCCGCAACCATGGCGGTAATCAAGCAACTCAGACAATCCTGCTGGAAGGTGACATCATTTACATTTTTTTCCCAGGAAGACAAGGTCAGTGTTATACAGTCCAGATGTGCACAGCTGGTGTAATCTAAAAACTTCCAGTAATAACTCCTGCCAAATTCTACCAAGTCCTAAACACTTAATGAACGAAAACCATTCAAACAACAAGCTAAAATATATTTCCCCTTTCCATATATCCTAAAAAATAAACCATAAAAATCATAAAAAATAAATGTATTTAAAAAAGAACTTGGCTTGGTCTACTGTGTTGCTGAGAGAATCCCTATGATGCAGAGGGGGTCAGCACCTTGTATGGCAACCATATGTGGTATAGTACAAGTAAACAAAGCATGTTTAGCTGTGCATGTTTTAAGCATGTTGTGTCATGACATTGGGCAGGTTACATCCCAGGGTGCCATTTTCGGTCTCAAGATGTCAAGAGTAATTCACCTGATGTTAACACTGCACTGTTATGAATAATATACATATGTTCTATAGCTCAAACTTATGTTGGCTCATTGTTTAAATGATATTAATAGATACCAGCTATGCAGTGAGTGAGTGAAGTCCACCAGAGGAACTGCTTCTGAGGGCTGTGGTTAGAGAACTTCCACCAGAAGCCCCACTTCAGTTCACTGCTGTGAGCAGTTTAATGCTGTTGGGGTGATACAGGGAGACTTGGAAATTGATTTCGTTTCAAGGTATCATTTGTGCATTCTTCCGGATTTGAGCTGACGGGTGATTTAGGTACAATATATTTCACATCCAAGGTTTGCCAGCCCTGGAAAATACCTGTATTGCTGCAGTGACACCTTAAGCCCAAATTAATGCACTGAACTTGGACATCTAGACAAAGTGCCTCCATGTATTCATAAATAAGGAGATGTGATTTTTCATTAGGGCTTTAGAAATGATTAAAGGATGAAAAACACACATCTTGAAAGTTTCTGTAAGCACACAGAAGCAGATTATATAACTATATAAATGCATAGATATAATGTCTGTATTTAAGACAGTAGACACTTTTAGGCTTGTAAACGGATTTGTCAGACTTATTGAAACCTTTCCATATTCAAGAAAGCCATAATATTAAATAAATAGGAAATAATCTGATTCGAAAACAATCAGTGTTTTACTTTGAAAGATTATTGAATTAAAGGTTATCATTTGCAGATCAATGCAATGGCAAAATGAAATTGCACCAGGAGTTTATAAGCAATGTCAGAAAGAAAAAAACATCCAATACCAGAACGGCAACAAAACTTCTTTGAATAATTCATGTAAATATTTCTATAAAGCATATTTTTTTTTCCAGGTAGATTTTATAAAGGTGTTGGAGTGATATAGAAGCCAATAGACTGCCTGCTTACTGTATATAAATGGGGAAAATACTGATGCTAACGCATCACTCCCCCCGGGGGCTCCAGAGCGCAATGCTCACTGTACACAGCCCCTTCCAGCTTTCTGGGTCAGCCTCAGCCCTTCCTTTGTCTTATATTACTGGCCTGCAGCTGTCATTACTTCATGCTGGGAAGCGAGTTCTGTAAGGAAACCACCATGGACAGCTGCACACGCCTCTCGTTGAGCAGATGAAGATGAAACTTTGCTGTCTTGGTCCATCCGGAAGAGCGTTACTACGTAAACACAGGAAAATAACCAACCTAGCGGCCGACCGCTTTATGGTAACATTGTAGGAACCCCTCATCATACTGTGGGCACTAGCTGCATTTACTCTTACCACCTTTGGTGTGAATCAGTGTTGCTCTCTGTGACAGAAATAATCCTGCATTAAATCTAAAAAGGCTAGTATTTGGGTGTGATATTACAGCCTCAGGGAGGGGAGGTATTCACCATTACACTGCCCAAGAGACTGGGAAGCACAGAGGTGCTTAAGAGATTCACACAGACGCTGCAGTTTTATGCTGGTGACTCATGAAGGTTTCGCATAAGTGGCGTTTCGATCATCACATTGATATGTGTCCTCAGAAGAGGTCTCCCTTTGAAAGCAGTCCGGATGCCTGTCCCCAGATGACTTCCTCATGGACTTATGCAGCATGTACAACTAGCATGGTACATCTCTGTCTGGATACCAAATGTGTAGTGAGGATTAGCTACACTTATATATCTAACAGAAGGAGTATTTTATTAGTCTGAATGCATAAAGCGAGATGCTCTGGCATTCCGTCCTGACAGAAGAACAGGAATGACCTTTACTGAGTCTTTCAGATGTAAAATTTGAATGTTTTTTGCAAATCGTTATTCTTCATAGTGGATAGTTGCTCAGTAGGTTGGTCTGAGTAAGTGTAAATGAGCATATCGCATGCCATGCAGCGCAACACTGAACCCAGTGGCACGTGTTGCACCTTTTTCTGAGTGTGTGCTGGTCAGTGCTTTTGGTTAAAGATGGTGCCAGGGGAGGCCTCAGATCATGGTAAAAAAAGTAAATAAAGCCGCATCTGATTCCGGATCAGCTCACCATCCGTAGTCCTGTGCCATGATTCAGTTCAATTACATTTTATTTGTGTAACGCATTTTCACAACATTACATTTGTCACAAAATGCTTTACTTTATCCCCGCCCAAAGCAGGAGCCAGAGGCGACAGTGGCAAGGGAGAACTCCCTCACAGGAAGGACGCTGTCCCCAGCATCTAACTCAAAGGCGGAGCCCATCCTCCTCAGGACGGCAGAGGAAGTCACATTAACAAAGTCCTGATTTATGCACTTGAGTTTGCTAAGTCTGGATGTTAATGCAGGATGACAGGCAGAACAGGTGTCACAGGCAGAACAGGCGTCAGAGGCAGAACAGGCGTCAGAGGCAGGAAGTATGTCACAGGCAGAACAGGCGTCAGAGGCAGAACAGGCGTCAGAGGCAGGAAGTATGTCACAGGCAGAACAGGCGTCAGAGGCAGAACAGGCGTCAGAGGCAGGAAGTATGTCACAGGCAGAACAGGTGTCACAGGCAGGAAGGACATCACAGATAGCAGGGGTGTCGCAGGCAACAGGGTAGGCAGGATATCTTGCTTTTTGGGGGTGTTTCCAGGTGGCACACCCCGGAAGGTGTTGGAGGGAAGGGGGTAAAAAACTGCATTAGGCAAAGCAGAGGAAATGACAAGCAGAAACATGTAGCCATGACAACTAGAACACCGCTACCTGCTTCCCCTAACATTCCCGGATATCTCCTGGTCTCAGCTCCTCGTGTATCTCTCTGCCTCAGTCCCCATTACATTAGAATACCTTCACCCCCCACCCCCCCAAAAGACATGTGGAGGCCTCATGTTTAATGCACCATAGATTCCATCATAATGCATTATAATGGTCGGTATGATCATTATGATCAAAGATGCTTTGTACTACGTTATAAAGGTGTCTATAGTGAATTTTAGAAGAAAACTGTTACAGCCATGCTTATAATGCTTTATGAATGTGTTCCAATATATTATAAAAACAGTTATTAGGCAATATAAATATGGGCTTCATAGAAAGTGTTACCAGTTATTTTATTTGTTTGTTTGATGTTTCAGTAATCATTAGAGCTTAGAGTTGTGACAATGTGATTTATTTTAGCTTACATTATATTACAGGAATTCTAGAGGCTTCAGTCCTAGTTAAAATGCATGTTAAGGGTGCCATTTCTCTCAACAATCCAGGACGCAAAAGGAAATAAGGAAGCAATAGTTATTAACAATAAAGGTTAGGATATGTTCTGTTTGAACTTTCGAAGGGCAGAACATGCAAAAAAGAAACTTGAATCTAAGGTCAAACAAGTACGCACCCAATCACTTGCTATGACCAATTAAAGAGATGCCAATTCACCTATTGCAGCTGGATGATTGGAAATTGGAAAACATCCACACACACTTACAGAACTGGAGACATGCCTATCATTCGAATGAAGTCTTGGACGTAAGTTAATTTGTGTCAAAAATCCAGGGAACAGAATGCATTTATCCCATACAAACCAAACCAAGTGAAATGTGTTATGTGACATCCTGAGATCACCATGATCTTTCATGCCTGACTGACTGATAAAACCACATAAATTAATAACAATTTATTAAAACCATCTGTAGAGAGGGATTTTATTAACTACCTTTTCTGGTTTATGGTCTAAAGAGTAAAGGGGAACACAATTAATTGCATACAGACACAGATAATATATTTTTTAAAGTAAGCAGTATCAGGGTTAAAAGTGATTTTTGGAAGCTTGAAATTATTGTAATATACAGAAACTGAATCAAGGATAATAGCGACAGTCCGAGGAGACACACCTAATATTACTCTAATCCGAAAGAAATGTGATAATGGGACAGCAACCAAAAAAAAGAAAAAAGAAAAGCTACATTTTGTTTTAATTATTTGCTTTAAAATGCATGTTTCGCTGAAGTTGTTTTTCAAACTTTATATGTATGTTTTGGTAAAAGCATTGGTAGCAACCTGTTATGAGAGACCTGGACCAAAATCATTAAAAATCATCCTATAAATGATTTTCGATCATACATGACTAAAATCATTTAGTTACTTGTAGACAGTCAAGCCATTTTTGTTACTACACTAACCTCAAAACTCCAGCAACAAAGCTGACCTATCCTTCCATCCAGTAGCTGTTTTCTTTATATCTAAAAAAGGAAACTATGGTTTATATAATCGTACATTGTATTGCACATCAATGTGTTAGGTATTTGTGTCTATATAGTTTTAGTTAAGGACTGATAATATGCCTATTTCCCCTTTATGTACCTCCACTTTGCCTCCCTCCACAACGTCTTTAAATGCTTCAGTGCTTCAGCAGAACCCAGCATCTGCTCCACAGGGGCTCCTCAGGCATTTGTAGCTATAGGACCTAGTCCTGTAGGCTACATGTCCATGCCAAGCAGGAGCATCATTAAATGTACAACAAAGCTGCCACACAAGGGATAATAAATATTTATAGTCATCATAACAAATTTTGATTCATTTGAAGCACAGTTTTGCCATGTGTGCAACATTTTGTGAATGTGTACTGCATGTTTGCAGTTTTTTAGTCCATTCCCAACTATTTTCAAAAATGTATAATTACATTATAAATGCATTACAGGTCCACATATAATAACTTAAACTGGACCGTGTCACCGGATGTCGACCTGCTGCCTGCATGGAGGGCCTGTCTTCGGTGGAGCATCTGCACATGGACAACCTGCAACCCTGAGTCAGGGGGATGTTGTATAAGAAGCTTGGACTTGCAGCACAGTGGGGCTCCCGTTCTTAACATCCACAAATCTGCTTTGTGTAACCTGAGAGTGCTCTCCGGCAGTTCAGAGGCGGTGACCTTGCTGCCACGCTCACGTTAAACCTGGCTACCGCTTGATGCTGATGCAGGAGGCAGAACTTATAGAAATCAGCAGAGTGGCTGGAAATGGCAGGAATAGCACACCTACTGCACAGGCTTCAAAGGTCGGTGATTGCAGAGAAGCTGGGGCTGGGAGGAAAAATGCAGAGGGGAGGGCAGGGGAGAGAAGGACTGCAAAGCTGGAGGACACTTTGGAGGCCAGCTACTGTGTTGTTAATAACTTACTGACTAATGATCTTTTGTTTGATTGAACACTGTCCATACTTTGCAATGATGGAACAGTCATTAAACCAGCGTTTCGCAATATGGTCCTTTGGGACCCCCAGATGGTCCACAATTTTGCTTCCACCCAGCTCACAGTACTAGCATAGACGTGGGCAGTCTGGGGTTCCCCCGGGGACCGGTTTGAGAGACATTACAATAGTACCGATTATTGGTACTATTGGATTATTAGTATTGATCAAAAATCATGATAAAGTATTTTCCCCATTGGTCTTGAGTATTTTTTCTATATAAAAAATAAAATTAAAATCAGCTTGAGTAGACCCTGAAAGTAAGACAAGTGTGACAGTCATGTAAAATGTGACATCACTGTTCTGTATGGTCTGTTTGGGTTTGGTTGGCCTGTTTCATTCATGAGATCAGGAGATGGAGCAAAAACCGACAAGTCTGTTTATTATCAGCTTCTTCAGAGGATGTACTTAATAGCGGGTGCTATGTCAGCTCAACAGAAGGGGAAACTCTGTGGTTTTACAGCAGAGCCCTGGGCAGACAAGACCAATCGATATAAGATCTCTCAACTTTGGCAGATGATTAACTATAGCGGGGTCTGTTACTGAATTTGACATCTGAGCAGCCTGCTTGGGGAACAGCCGCAAAGAGCCATCAACCCAACCACAGAACCACGTCAGGAAGCTCCTTAAAGCCACTAAATACCAGCAATACATTCAAATTGAATGTCATTTTCAATTCACTTACTGTGTGCCTAGAAAAAAATATACTTTACATCAATTATGTTGGACAAGTATTTATTATAATCTATTGCTTTCAATGTTTTTTTTTTTCAAGACAGAGGCTGACGAAATTGACTACATTTTTGGAAATAAATATTCACACATATAAACAAAAAGTAGTATAATCATTCTTCATAATCAGTCTAGAAGTAGCCGATGCCTTTCCAGTGCCAATACCAAGAGACTCTATTACACACTCAGCTGTAATAACAATGACATCACTGTCACTAACATCTACTGCTTGGGACACAAAGAGCTACTCTTCCCTCCATTTCAGTAGTGACTAAAAGTGGTGCCGCAGAAGAAGGCTTTTAAATACTTAAATCTCCTGCTTTCCGACCGAGATTATAACCAGCCGCAAAGACTGTTAACATAACGTATGGAAACCCTATTAGTAAACTGATGGAAGAATCCGCTGATGCCAGGCAGTGCCATGCATTTCACCATAATCCCACTTGACGCACACTATGGACTCCCACATTTCCTCATAATTTCACGTGACGCACACTATGGGCTCCCTGGATTCGTACGTGTTCACACCCATTAAGCTGTGCATCGAAGGTATGCATTTGAGCTACAGCTTGTCCCCAGTGGTGGTGTACTTTCCTAGGGACAATTTTTAAGCTCATTTATTTTGTGAGCATCTCTCCACTTCTGGCCGCCTTTCAGCTGATGGGCTTCCTCTGCGCCTTGGGACTCTGCCAGTGATGATTTAAACCAGACGCCAGTTAAACCCAGTGTGTTTCACTTTAGCCCTCCCACTGGTAGAGAGCTGCCAACGTCACATATTTTAAAACTGCATAACCGTTACCTATTAGCACCACATCTCACGCCAAATCCTCTTCGGCGCTAAATCATGTGGAACGAGCCCTCTTATAAATATATCATGGAATATGTCGCTTTTGAGGTTAGGATTAGTTTTAGGTTATAACGTTAGAAATGAGGACAACAAGGAGCCAGCAGAGCCTGAGGTTTGATTGGCAAGCCTGGGAGCGCTGCCTTGCACACAGTGCATTCACCTCTCCTGCTGTGACGCCCCCATGGTGGACATCTGCTTGCATGATGGAGTAAAGGTCCATATTTCATCATCACACGATGCGTGGCTCACAAAATGAGGATGGATGAAACGGTAAAATGTTGCCAGTGAGCTTTTGATTGATGAAAATTAAACACATCCACGGAAATCCTAACAGCACTTGGAATATGGAAAGACGATTGCAGGATCACTGCCAGGAGCTTCTACGCATCGTTTCCACCAATGAAAAGCAGCGAAACATTCCCACACAGCTGACGCAAGTGGCTGCCATTCTTTTGCCTGACGGAATTAATCCTTACGTGACGCCTTCCCTCCCTCTCCCTCTCACGTGTCGCTCTTTGGCCTTCTTCCCACCAAAGGTACTTCGGGCACGTCTGAAATCAGCGGTGGGGGATGTGTCACTTTTTTCTGCGGATATAAAGTACCAGGTGAACTCAGCCAACGCCATGGTATCATGTCACCTTTATGGCGAGATAGCTGTCTGATTAATCGTTCAGACCTCTGAAATATCCAGCCTGCTGAAGGACACATCTGGGGGGAAAATGGCTGTATTAGTTCGTCTGGACCGCTCATCGTAACACGTACCCATTAAGATCCACTAACGTAGCCTATGAATAGGCAGTTACATATTAGAGAGCACGCATTTGCAATTTACTCAATACAAATCAAAATATAGAATTTAACAGGGAGTAATGCCTCTTTTCCATTTTTGGAGAATTCCACCTTTAGATTCCGATAGATTTCGGTGCTTCAAATGGAATCTGCAAACGTGATGTCAGGACCGCTTCTGAAGTTCCCCCATAGAGAAGAGCGTGGGTCAGCAGCACATCTGTATCTTCACCGGATGCCTCCATCCATTTCCTGCAGACTGGTGGCCACACAGATTTTTGAGGATGTGTCAGGAGCCTCCGGGGGAAGCAATGGGAGAGAAACAGACCGGAGGGAGGGAAACACAAATGCATCCTTGAGTCATGAGGCAATGTCTGCATGTCGAATCGCACACTGGCTTTAAAATGAACGCCTCCAGCACCCTGCCTGGCTCCCTACAAAGCCTGAAATCTTACTACCGTAGGGAAGAGAGGTCCAGGCTGTTGGTCAAAGGATTCATTGGGGCTTTCAGACATGAAATTCAAGGGTATGTAGCATTTCTTGCAAAAAAAAATAAAACCCACAAACTTTTATTTTTTTATAATATATTTTCAGTCCAAGGTAATAGTTTCATTATTTTTTCTACCCACTTTTCATTTATATTACTCATATTCATGTCAGGTTTGAGAATCATAAGAATTATTTTTAGGTAGAAAATGAGAAACAACTTGAATCTCTTGGAGCTGCGAGAATTAAAATGAAAAAGGCGCAAAAAGTACAAAAAGTGACACATCAGAGCGATGAAGTACAGCGGAAGTGTGAAAGTGCTAGCGGTCTTTCGTGGATTAATAATGTTACCGGAAAGGCACCTTTTTCTCTTTTTTTTAACCAATTTTAGTGGCCCAAATTAAGAGCGTTTGCAATACAGTACTGCAAATGCAGTATTGGAATGTGAAATGTGAATTTATAACCTGCTACATTGCTTGTCAAAGAATTTACAATATATCAATTTATCAATATATTTCATATTCAACGAGTTGCATTTCCTTTAAAAAAATGGAAAAAGATGTAATACAGACAAAGTAATGAATCATATAATAATAATAATAATAATAATAAAAAAACAATTTTATGTAAACCCATTTTGGCTAGTAAGACATCTGGCTTGGACAGAGCAGAACCTGGAGCAGTTTTGACTTTGACCTTTGGCACTGATGCTTAAAACACATTAAAAGCGACATCCTGGTTTAAGATGGGAAGTGGTATCCAAACCCTTTCAGTATTTTTACATCTGTTGATACCCCATGTTTCAAAATGTGCTTGAAGTCCTCACATTTTCTTAGTGCCTATATAAAATAAATTAGCTCATTTCCAGTTGTCTTACACCCTGTTACTTGATTACAAAAATGCTCACTGGGCAATAGCCACTGTGAACTCAGTTGAAGGAATTAGTTGGCAACTAGTGAATGTGAGTGTTGTTCACTCTTACCAGAAGAACCAATCGGAAATCTGAAAAAATAACATTCCTATTGTGATATGAAATATTGTGAATGTCTTAGAATTACACCTTGGAAAATTATTACGTGATCATCTCCATTTTCTTGCGCATTCCTTCTCTTGATCAGTGTTGATGCACTCCAATGCACTGTTCGTGACCCTAATGATTTATTTACATCAATAAAGGTGATGCTAGCAATATTTTAATTGCAGAAACAAGTATTTCACTTTGGATTCAGAGTAGCTCATAAAAAAAAGAAAACGTGAAGACATCAACGTAAACAAATTCATTTTTGGGACTGTGAATTTAGTTCAAAATTCAAAATTGTGAACTATGAATTTAAACTAGTTAATTTTAATCTATCTGAACTGAACTTTGAGCTAGTGAGCTTGTTATGTGTGAACTTGCACAACACTTGCAAAGTCTGTTTGACTTGCACAGCCTCCTTAAAGAACAAATTTGGTCCATATCTCAGGACAACTAAACAAAATTTTGAGAGTTTTACTGGCAAATACTCGGGGCCACAGTAAAGTAAAGGCTGATCTCATGAGTAAAACAGCGATGTCCCTTGCATGGGCTGTGATTCTCTCAGGCTGCCATTATGAAGGGCAGAGGAGCTGGCGGGGCCCCAGAGCAGCAGTGGCAGAAGCCCGCGTGGGAATTCAGCGTGATGCTCAGTGATCTACATCAGCCTGCTAGCAGTAACAACAGACAACCAATCCCACGTAACGCTGTGACTCTCAGGTGCCCCTCTCAAAAGCCGGGCTGACAGGCTACAGCAAAACGTCTCGGATCAAATCTATTACCTATTGGCTCAGCAAAGGTGAAATAAACAATTAGAGAGCGAATTAAATATTTGGATTGTGGGCTTTTTTGTGCAGCCTGGGGGCACATCTGGTTCCCGCTTCATTAGGCAGGAATGGCAGGTGAGGATGGTGCTCAACCACAAACAAGTCATTAAAAGCCAATTATCTAAAGAACTATGTACCTGTGATTCTCTTAATTATGTTTCAGAATTTGATTTGGAAGCAAAGGCGTTTGGTGTAAAAGTGCTATGCATCAGCCGTATCGATAGCACATTTGCTCAAAAGTGTATTACACACCACGGTTATTTATAGCAACATACAGTGTAAGATAGCAGACATCTGACCCACTGCACTCTCCCTTCAAAGAGTCCTGACATATTTACGTAACTGTCCAGTCCTCTCATTGTCTTCTTGAATTTTCACATCTCCTGCATTGTGGTCTGAATTGCACTTTGAGTCCTTAGTGGAAGCCTTCATACTTTAAAAATGATTATTTAATTGATGTTTCTACTTCCCCAAAAGGAGAGAATGCACGAGTCATTATATTATTATTAATTTTAACCCCTATCACTACTCTTCATTATAGAGTATATCGTATTGGTTTTAAAATTGGGAGTCTGTGTGACATTCCAGAGTTAGGTTAGTTCTGCCATTAAAACATGAAAAACAGAAGAATGTGTTTTGTCTGGTGATGTTTATGGCTTTCAGCTCTGGTCCAGCACCGTGTCCTCTCTTGCCACAGACATGAGGAATGGTACAATAGGAAATCCATCTACATCAGAATGGTTTTAGCGGCACAGAAGAGGGATATGCCTATTCCTGCATTAATGTGACACACAAAATTACAATCGTATTGTCTGTCCATGCATTTTTCTCCCATGCTGCTCCTCCAGCATAGGGTTGCGGCGACCCCTTAGGGACACAGGGAAGGGGACACTGTAGATTCCAGACAATCCTAAGTCAAAGCATGGTCCTGTTCAGCTGAAATTACAAAGTTATTAAGGTTCAGTTACTGTCTGATCAGTAAAATTGCTAATAAATATAAAATGCATCAAATAAAAAAAGAATATGAATGTGAACAGCTAAAATAAATGATCAGAATATCATTGAACCACACTTTGTTAATGATTGCAATAATCTACGGCAGTTAAAGGCATAATTTCTAAATCGATTTAATAAGGATAATTTATAACATATTACTTATAATAATTACATTAAATATGACAGAAGTAAGCATAATCAGGTTAACTAAGATGATGCCATTAGACAGGAATGATGAGTTTGCAGTACATCAAATTAAAGACAAGCAATGATACATGTGAACAGTGATTAAAAGGCCATTTATTAGAGGCACATAATCAGGCCAGCCAAAAAAGATTAAATTAGCAGGCAGTTTACGAGCTAAAGAAGTGCCTTTGATTAGGGATCCCCCAGCAGCAGGCTGCAGGGTTGTGTTTAAAACCCACTAAATAGGAAAGTCCATTTAGATTTTTACCATGTGAACTATAAAATATCTGACAGATCTGCTGACATTTGGCACTTCTTAAAATTGCTTTTTATAATGCATTTCCCTTCATTTTATAAGCAATTTACCCTTTTTTCCAGCAATGGCAAAATATTTCTGAAAAGAAACAAAACTGCAGTTAATCAGTGAAATGGGAATTCAGCTGGCTGGGGCTGCTCCTAATAAAACTGTTACCAAAATAATTGTCTCGCTTCAGTTTTTCGCGATTTGCATCAACAAAAATGTCTTTTGCAGAGAGGTACGGCTGCTTGCACCCCATTGCTCTAAAACCGGGTGTGAGTCATCTAATGGGTGCCTTTCCTTCAACCTAAGGCCATTAAAAGGGCTAAGGACGCTCAGAGTGGCCCACAGCTCTTGGAGAACCATTGCTTGAATGCCTACTTAGGTTTGTAATGATGCACTTTTGGAATATGGTATGGGGTAAAGAGGATGAAAAAACTTCCAACAAAAACTAAAAAGACACAAAAAGGGACAAGACTTGGTTCCTGTACAGTGCATCCCATTTCGACTTCTTAGAATGATATCGTGGAATTCACTCTTTTCAAACACTGGGGCATGATCGATTAATCTGATGTACTTTTACATTATCAGTATTGAACATCATCAAGCCACTTTCCTGCTGGTGGCCCAAGTAAGCAACACGCAGCAAATTCAAGCTCAGCCGTTGATAAAATCTGTGCTTTTTATAACATGAAGAGAGAGGTTAACACATGTGATATCAGTGAGTCACGATGAACACATTAGGTTTTCAATGTAGAGTCATAAAAGGATGTTTTTAAAGAGCGACATACTCATTTAAAAGTATCCCACGAGCCTTGCTGAATATAGCAAAAAACACTGCTGACAAAAAAGTATTTTCGTGTCATATTTACATAAAGCAACATGTATGATTATGGGTTTTATGGAGAGATCGTCAGAAATTGACTTCATATTGACAGCAGTGTGGTTTACAGATATTTGTGGTTTACAGATATTTCAGGCCATCTGTTTGTGAAATTAAGCTAAAGCACATCTGGATACTGTAGCAGAACAAACTCCAGCAGCCTCACATCAGAAAGAAAGGACTACGGAGAATATCTAATAACAAATGTGACTTTTGTGTGACTTTTTGGACAGGTCTACTCCAAAGAGAATCAGATTCTTGCGGTAATATTCACTTTTCGAAGATTTAAGAACATTCAGTATGAAAAAATGAACCATTCTAAAAATATTACATTGCCAAAGTATATTTGGTCCAATTTAGATGTCAGGTTTAATATTTTCAACGACGGTTCTTTACAGCAGTGTTTCCTAACAATGCTTCCCATGATGCACTAAGTACACTGGATTTTGATCAATCAGGGGAGACCTCTGAACCTCTGAAATTAAACCAAGTCATGCTGGACCACAGACAGAGCTGAATGTCATGAAGCACAAATACACACAGATGGAAACCCATTCAGGTCCTTGGACACTCAAGACTTTAGGGATCTTCTTTACTGGCATGTTAATTTTATCAGGGATTTCATGGGCCAAAGAATTTATTCCTAATCTATCCAATAACAAATTCAAACATTATGTAAAGCATAACATCTTTATCTACATAATCATAATAATCATAATAACATAATAAAAAGCACATTTAGGAATATATCCATCCATTCCTTTACCTTACTTACTTGACTAATGTAGGCTGCAGATTGGACTGGGAGGAGACTCTCACACAGACAACGCCACACAGAGAGAAAAGACGCCACCTTTATGAATATTAATAAAGACTCATTATTTAAAATATAATACATATAGGATATTGGGAGAAATTTCACGTGATAACGGAAGAAAACAGTCCAGGTTTAACTTTTGAAGGGATTTAATCACGTTTTCATCACGTATATTAGTACCTGACATACCCCATATACATCTATATTTATACATTTATATACTTGTATAGTAACCTCCTCATCTCTGGCACCAACCACCAAAGCAAATTCCTTGCATGTGTGAACGTACTTGGCAATAAACCCGATTCTGAATCTGATTCTGATTCCTACAATAACCTTGTACAGTGGCATTGTTTTGGTCAGTATAATCTGGGCAATTTCTCTTGTATGTTCTGCTATGAAAGTTTGTCTTTGTTACTGGACAAGAACATGCGCATAAACATTTTGTTCCTGCACACCATCTGGAGAAATGCACAGAAAACAGTAATGTGGGCAGCTTGCACGCTTGAAAAGCCATTAGCAAGTACTCTCCGTTACATTTGTCAAGATTCTCAAAGACCTTGCAGAGACCTACGGTGTCATGAAAACATATTCGACATATTTCTCCGCTCCATTTCTGAAGTCTTACATAGCGTTGTGAGTCGTGATCGTGTATCGATGGAGTCTTATGGGATCTGCAGTGAAGAGTAAAATAGGTCAGTCTGAATGCTTGAAAAGGTATCACTAGGTCTTTATATTGCATTTGTACTTCCAAGCAAAGTCTCAGCAAGAGCAATACATCAAATATTGTGTCATTTCTTTTCTAGATCTACAGTCATTCTTAGAGGTGTATGATATATGTCCCCATAGTTATGTCATTGACGCCATGTTTGAAAAAAGGATGAGTTTAAAGAAAGAAAGCCTTCCACTAAAACTGCATGGGAGTGACAGAAAACAGGGGGCCTGAATGCGGTGCCCCTTGGAAAGTAACCTCTAAATCACTAACACCTGCACAGTGGTTTATTATACCTCATTACTCAAAATAGGTCTATCCTAGACATCCTGCAGCTAAATGCACAAAACATGCCGAAAACGTACATGTCTAGGATCGAGTGTTCGAGGGCACCTCGCGGTATTGCGTAATACGAGGCTGCTGGTCAACAAAGTGAATCACGGCTCGGGTTTTAAATCGTGCATCATGTGCACAGTTACAAATATGGAAATCTTGTCAAAACATTGAAGCTACAGTACTTTCTTTTTCCAGCGATAGAACGTACAGAACATGGAGCTGCAGTCTTTATTGTACAGGGCAGCTCTGTAATCACCACACCACCTGCTGCCCCGAGGCTTCTCGTGGATGAAAGAAATTTCGGGAAAAAATACTGAGCTTGGAAATTCCTTCCCTCTCTGCTGTGCATCAAAACTCCGTCCCAGGAGCATCTGTGGGTCTCGTTCATTTGGACAATAAACAAAGCGGGGGATAAAAGATCTACAAGCATGTCCCTGCTTGTTTCCAAGCTCATTTCAATCCTTTTGAATTTGCCTTTTTCCATGATTGTGCTTGAATTTCTTTCGCTATTCATCTTCAGGGGTTGAGCAAATTCTGATGTCCCCTTCTGAAGATATTTCAGAAGTCTGGAAATGTGCTGGATGACTGGAAATATATGCGACAGATCATAAATGCACACACCTTGTCTCATAGGAAGATTTAAGTTACGCTTAGAATTTTAGCTCAACGCTTTCGTATGACTTGATTCCTTCTCATTAATCTCTCAAGCAACACTCTATACAGAGCAGTAACTTGTGCTCATAGTTTATGAATATTAAACACTGATATCACATTGATGAGACATAATGTGCATCTCATGCCAAAGAATAAACAAAGCTTTTGAAAAGATAGCTTTGTACTACCAGGGATCATTTCAGATGGGAAGCATTTATCTTTTTTTAATGGTACTTATTAACATGAAATTAAAATCTCAAAAGAGCTCATCAAAAGAGCATCATTGCATATGAATGAATAATGTGGTGCGTTTAATGATTCGCCCTTACCAGGAAGCAGGCCAGTCATATTAGCATGAACTTACACTGGACGGAAGTCGCTTTACTGAAAGCTGACTTGACAGCTGCTGTCTGAGTTCAGGTTCACTGCATTTTGTAGCAGCACGGTCTCTCTCACACATGCCCTAGGGCTAGTGACTTGCTCTTCCTACTTTGGAAATTGGCTCTGTTAAACCTTGCTCCAAGATAACACTTAATGTGCAGACCATGTCTACAAGGGCAGAGGCTTCAAAGTGTGGGCTGCTTTTTGGGAGACAGTACGTCTCACTTTCACCATTTTCTTTTTTTCCTAGCACATTCTCGCACCCTGTGATCTCGGGCCCCTCATGTTTCTTTGTGGCTCCACAGGAGAATGACACCATGAACTGATACTGAAATCTCTGTGCTAGTATCATTACCGGCCTGGTCCACATTGCTGACCTCGCCTTGGAGTGTCCCATAGCGTACTGCCTGCATTGCCATTGCCTCCATGCTGTTTTATATACAAGAAAGGAGCATTTAACTTTATGTTTTAATGATTCCCCAGATCTAAACTGCTCAGAGAACTGAATACACATTACTGCTTTCTGCCAAAATAGAATAAATATCAATCTTCTTCCAGATTAACAATCGTATATTTTCAACCCTAAATATGATAATGAATGTCTCTTATCTGACAATGTCGTACAAAGTCCTTATTTGCTCTATGCTAATATTTGTTTGCCTTTTCCAATCAGCACTTCTTAATCAAGCTTAATAGGCTTTAACAGTTACTTAAATTTTAAATGTGCTACAATGACCCTTTGTGTTAGCAGTTATTTCTCCAGACTGGTGCTGGCAACTATGTTTATAGGAGTCACTGAAGGACTCCTGCAGTATTTTATTACTGAGGACAGTGCGAGAATGGCCACCGCATTCTTAATTACCTAACCATAGAGGGAATGTGAGTACATTAAGGTTATGATTCCCCTTGCACACATTTTGTAAATATCAGGTGTGTACACTAAATGATAATTATCAAATGCCCAAGAGTAAATGTATCATGTAAAGGAAATATGAATATGAAGTATAAATATAAAGTGAAGACATCAGTATAAACATAGTGTTAAACTTTTGTTCAGGATAAAAGAAAATGGACATAAATACAGGCATTTGTTTGACAGAATATAGATTTTTTTCTGCAGATGTCATTTACCTTCCATACATTGTCCGAATAACATTCATGGAAGCTTTTAAAATGGAATTTAAAGGGCTTGACTCTTTTTTTTTTAATGATTCTGCCCCATAATCTGTCTAAACACAGCTGCTGTTTCTCATTCATTGCGAACATTTTGATGTCAACTTGGAGGAGCCCTGACTGTGTTTCTCCCAGCTTGGAGACCTATCAAGGCACAGAGTGAAACAACACTGAAGCAGCGGGCCTAAACATGAGCCCGATGGCAGCCATCAGGCCCCCGGGACGTTACAGACACCTACAAAGTTTTAAAAATTGGGATAAATTACTGGGAAGGGTCACTGTCTTGTATACTTACCTATGTTGCCATAGTTTTAGTTTACTTTCTGAATCTTTCTGAATTTCTAAATCTGGAGGAATGCCTGGTAGTGCGCTCGAAAGTTAGTAAGTTAGTAAAGATTTTTATAACAGAAGAGTATTTCTGGACGCAGTAATTTCCACTGAACAATGAACAATGTTTAAAAGTAAAGTAAATGTAATGTGTAATTTTCACCCGCCTGGTGTGGGAGTGAAGGCTGTCATTTCTTTGAGTGTTTCCCGCAGCATTGGCATCCGAGGGCCCACAGGCGCTGCCCGCCCCAGCCAGCACATCGAGTGACTCCTCTGTGGAGTCTGCTGTCCAAGTCAGCCAGATCTGAGCAGCCTTGATGTCCCGCATGGAAGGCTTAAGAGGTGGCATGTGTTTTTATGTTATGCAGTCCAACAGAAACAAATAAAACATTTACCGTGTGGGAATGCGACTTGCATCCGTCATATGAAAGTTACTCGAAAGTTACTGCATTTATTATATCTTGTTTTTTTTATGCTGAAATTAAATGCCTTTCCACAAAATAAGGATTGGCTGCATTGATTTTTCTTGATAGTGTGGAGAATGTTTTGATGTGCAGCACCAAAATGGCTGTTGCACTCACTGAAATTACCATGGTAGAGCGTAGTCTAAAGGAGGAAAATGCAGAATATTATACCCTGCGGGCTCTCTTACATCTTGCAAAACATGATGTCTGCGTGTGAAGCCCTGGAATACCTGACGGTAGGTTGCAGTGGTAGCTTGCAGCACTCCACGGTGTGTATCATGAAGTTATTAGCTACACATTATACTCTGGCAGTTCTGTCACTGAATGGTACAGTAACCTCCTTCGGGGCTCAGCCTGCCACAAACACAGAAAACAAAAGAAAAAAAATTACGGCTGGATTTAATCAAGGACCAAACCAACGCTAAGAATTATACACTATAATACCCTTGTCTGTGTGTGTGTGTGTGTTCGGGGGGGGGGGGGGGGGTTAAAATTAATTAGTTAACCCCACCACAATGTGATAAAAAAACAGTTAT
>JAODKN010000001.1:35513719-35530743 GCA_026774425.1 Petrocephalus zakoni
GGTCTTATTTTGCAGGATATTGGGTGGTATGGTTTCACAGAAAGTTTAATTGGACAACAATAGGACTCAGTTTTGTGAATGGATAAATCTTGATTGGGTTTTATTTTTATATGATTTTTATATGATTTTATATATTGTTGATCAACTGCCAATATCAGCTTTTCATGAGTTTTTTTTTTTATAGAGAGAATCAGATGCTGAATAGTGTAGGAGGTATGAATTTGGTATTGTATAGAAGTATTTATTTTTTCACAACATTTTACAAGAGTACACAAATACCTGAATCATGAATAAATAGTCACCAACTGAGATAAAAGATGTGTAACAATTCATTAATGATGATCAAACAGGAGCTCATTGAGGGGCGGAGTCTGGCTCAGCGGGTTAAGCCTCTGTGCTTGTCAGCATGTCTGTGGGCCCTTGAGCAAGGCCCTTAACCCTCAGCTCCCTGGGAGCTGCACAAGGTGGCTGGCCTTCATGGTTGAGCTTGCTCCCATGGGGATCAATAAAGTATTTTACTTTTGTTATTCATGACTTCTTCCATCAATTCCTTCAGTAATTCACCAAGATTTACAGAATTAACAGATATAGTAAGAAATATAGTTCTGCTTCAGATAAATGATGTGTTGCAATTCAACAGGGAACAAACATGAGATCAGTATTTTACATGTGTTATTTATTTGTTCTTACAGTACTTCCTTCAATGGTTCCTTCAGTAATTTACAGAGGTTTACAGAATGAACAGATATAGTAGCAGATATAGTACTTGCTTGAGATAAAAGATGTCTGACAATTCATTAAGGATGACATCAATTTGTAATTAACACTTACTTTGGGGTTAATTAATACAAAAATAATAGCATAATACTACATTATTTGTGTCCCTCAAGTAAAGTGTTACTCCTTTTTCTTATTTAACATATTCATCAGTTCCAAAATGTTACCTTTGTTTTATGAGCTGATTTACACTTCAGTGGTCGGTGAACAAACTTTCTGTTCCAATATTAGCTCTAATAATTCAATCAGAAGCTGAGGTACAGTGACAATCAATATAAGCTGTAGCTCTTAATGGATCTCCATTGCTGTAAAGGAGCCCCTGCAAGTGGGGAGCTATGTGAATGGTGGATTAAGAATTCCTGATTATGGGTCAGTTGTATTATCGGATCTTTTAACAGAAATATTCTTTCTAAGTGCTGGCTAAAACCCCTCTCTTACTTCATATGAACTATTGTCACAATTTATTTATAGTGTGGTTCTTTTTTTTCTTTTAAATCGTACACAAATTCATCATCATAATTTCATGGTTTCTTATGGTATACATTATTTACATACATATTTATCTCTATATACTCGTAGCCCAAGGCATTCCCCAATCCCTGGCAGGAGGAGAATGTAATGTTCAAGATGAAATAGTGAGCTGCAGTACTTTTAATTACGGTATCTCACCCAGGCTGGGTATAAAAGTTATGGTCCACAGCACATTTCTGTGATGGCGATTAAGGGAGTATCGGGAATGGCCGCTGCTACCGCGGCGTAATTAATTAAGTCATTTCCAGCCGTTTCAGAAATCGTTGGCTTTGCCTTTTATGCCATCCTTCTGCGTTCTTCTCTCAACCTGTTTAAGCCATGAATTATTTTTTTAAATAATCCTTTTAAAAAACTGTCAACACACGTAGATGTGACTAATTAAAAGCTGGAAAAATAATATCTGAAATAGGTAATAAGTTTTAATTTTGCTGCATTAAATGTAATCCTTTGACAAATCATTTGATAAATTGACTATAAAATACTTTGAGTGTCAGTCTGGATTTGGAGGAACAGTAGAAATTATACTCTAAACTTATCTGTGACAATCCAGTATTCAACATAGAAACCTTTGTAACAAACATACAACTACCACCCCTGACCCTGAATAGGACAAGCGGTTACAGAAAATGGATGGATGTAACTACCAGAGCAAGGTAAACACTAAATGAGCAAATTATTAGACACAGGTGTGCTTCTCAGCTAATGAGCAATTAATGTCCCATAATGAATACAGTGATATATAAAACTGCAGGACAGGGCTGCCGTCAACTGGTATATTCGGCCAAGCACAGAACTGAGATTTGGTTGCTTTGAGAGACTACGTTTTGGCTGCTTGTTAAGGTTTCCTGTATTTTGGTTATCATAGGTAGACTCAGACTCATTTAGTTCAGTTAAACTGGAGTTCTGTAATATAATAGAAGATCAGATCATGCTGGAAAATTATTTTATCCATCCATCTTGCAACTGCTTAGCCTAACCAGGGTTTCAGGAGGTCCTGGAGCCTATCTCAGGCAGCATAAGGGACAAGCCAATTACGTTAGCAGAATTATATGTGTTCTACTCTTATGGTTTATATCAGTGATCATGAATGTCGCTGCAGAGGTAGATGAACCTCTCAACGCGGTAGACACTCCCCCTGCAAACAGATACACTGCTGATGGCTGTGCCTAAGAGCTCATTAAAGGTCTGGATCTTTTTTTACCCAGGACACTCACAAGCCCAGACACTCAAACTCCTCGCTCAGTCTCTCAAGAGCACTGATCTGAGCCTCCATTCACTCCGTGAAGATCACAGCATCATCAGTGAAGTCAAGATCAGTAAATCTTTCCTAACCAACTGAAGCCCCGAAGCTACTGGACCCCATAACCCTGCCCAACACCCAGTCCATGCAAGCATTGAACAGAGTAGGAGCAAGAACATAGCCCCAGAATCAACTGGAAAGAATGTAGAGGTTCTCCCTCCACTCTGCACAGCACTCACAGTACCAGTGTACAGGCCGGCCATGATGCCCAACAACCTCGGGGGATCTCGCAAAGTCTCAGAATGTCCCACATGGCAACTCGATCAACCACTTTATGAAAATCGACATAAGGCGCAAAGAAGCTCTGCCGATATTCATGCTTGTGTTCGATGCGGACCCTCAGTGCCAGGATGCAGTTGATCTGGTAGACTTATTAGGTGTTAAACCAGACTGCTCCGGTCGCTGGTAGACAAGCAAGTGATCACGGATCCTATTAAGGATGACCCTAGCAAAGACCTTGTTATCCCCATGTAATTACTGCAATACAGGCTTCCTTTTCCAGATGATGGTAGGCATCATTAAATATTGTTTATTTCTTGATTTGGATTTGTTACCCAAATGTTCTTAACTGTCAGAGGCATAATAAGTCTTAATATAGAGTTCAGTCTGACCTTAAAATCTTTCCAGGAAAATGAGTTTGCTGGGTAGGGGTTAAGGGTATTATGTTGGGATTAGAGTTTTCTCCATAGAAATGAATAAAAAGTCCCAACAAAGATATAAATTACAAACATGTATGTGCCTGGCTGTGTGTGATACGGCCAGTCCTCCTTCCAAATTAGTTGGTTATTCTCCATGTTTAACACATTATGAAGTAGCTCTTCCTTAAATACAGAGCTACCACTATTCAAACCTTACAGGTAAACCAGCAGTACTCTGACCAAAATACATAGTTGGACAGCGCACAGCTCTCCTTGGTAACATTCCTGCATTCTTAATGAAGGGCCCAAAATGCACATGAATACTTGAATGGTGCTAAAATGAGCATTCTCAAAGCAATTCACCACATCCTATCCATTAATGTATTCAACTCGCCTTACTCTCAGAACAAGCTGAATGTCCCGATTATCTTTGGGTCACTGTTTAAGTTCCGGTAACAGAGAAGCCATGTGCATGTAAATTCATACTGTGGAAGAGGATTTCACAGGTATCGAGTCCGGAGCCATGAGCTAAAACGAGCCATAACAACTAGGATGGAGGATGCGGTCAGAGCAGATGGGAGCTTAAATTCGCGGATCTCCAAGATCCATGCAGATGCTAATACTGACTACACTGACACTGCATGCTGAAGTCTCATTCTAAGATATCCTTAC
Source organism: Petrocephalus zakoni (assembly GCA_026774425.1). Lineage (NCBI taxonomy): Eukaryota > Metazoa > Chordata > Actinopteri > Osteoglossiformes > Mormyridae > Petrocephalus > Petrocephalus zakoni. The sequence goes on from JAODKN010000001.1 coordinate 35,517,638, forward strand.
ATGAGTTTATTGTTTAAGGAAAAGTTTTTTCAGCTGTCAAGATATTTAAGGTACAATTATTATGTGTAAATGAGTTTTTAAAAAGCTGTTTCCCCCATGATAAATTACCACTGACATTGTGAAGGAAAGGGATCTGCAGTGTTTATGAAAACATGCCAACGCGAAATCATCAGTAATCACAGACATTCAGAGGTAATCGAGTAGGTTGAAAGGCACTTCCAGCATTTAATCTGGTGTCAGTTTATTCTGATTAAAGTGTGCCACCAGCAATTCCAATGGAAACCTCTTGCTAACTCACAATAAACAGCAGTATTACATATGTATGGCTTTTCTTTTTTTTTTTAAAAAAAAGGTGGAGATGGTTATATAAGCAAAAATAAATGTTTTTCATTTTGCTTAAACATTGCTCACTTCACCAATCCAAGCGTCTAACCTGCTACTATCTAGTACAAAGTTAGGGTTAGAAAAGAGCCCAGGCCAGGCAGGTAACACCTGCCCGTCATTGTTAAAACTTAATCAAAAGGTTGCAGTCATGTGCTATGGGCCATATAGAGAAGGAGGTTCGTTAAACTGAGGGGGCAGGTCAGGATCGTACAGCACTATCCCGAGAAGGCCACACCCATTTCTGTTTACATAAGGAAAAATGCAACAAAAAATGCAGCCGCTTAAAACCTGTTTTTACTGGAGCCTCTGTTTACTTAACTCAATTCAGATAATAAAATGCATGCCATCATTCTGGTGAGAAGCGTAGGGTTAGGAGAAAAATGCGTACAAAATGGTCCGGCAAGTTTTTTATGATCAAAAGCAGCCATGGATAAATATTCAGTGAATGTCACGAGGCGTTCTGACCATGGTTTAATCTAATACTAGTAACGCAGACAAAGTGTTTGACAGGCAGAATGTGATTCCCTCTTTGTCATGATTTAGTAATTCAATTTGGGATTCAGCTTTATTAACTCAATCAAATATCAAATGCTTGTGCGCCACCCCTTGGGTTGTGGAGAGCACTAATGATTTTTCATTTGACAGCTTTTTTTTTTTTTTTGATTGGCAGGGATATAGGACTGCCTGTTACTACCTGTGCTTGTCCCACTTTTAAAACCTCTCTCAAAATGAATATGCAATTCCTGAGCTTCCTGGTGTGCATCAAAGCAAATCCCCATCCAGAACATGCTCCTCTACATGTATTAACTCTGAAGAAATGAATCCCTGCTGTGTTCTGCAATAAGCACTCAGGTCACAAAAGTTGCCCTATGCTATTCACGGCGATTCTTTCACTCTTAAAGCATTCAGAATTTCTAGATTATTTATTTAATGCTACAAACCCTAGAAATCTTTTCAAAGTGAAACAACTGACAGTGCTCCCTCTGTTCCCTCATTGGTAGGCACTAATCCTCTGTAACCTTCAGGAAGCACCGAGGCTAAAACCCTGTCCTGCTCCGAGAGACTCTCTCATGAGTCGATGGCCACTCTTCCGGCTGCCGTATTCGAGCCACGGCTCTCACAGCAGGAGACAGGCAGCCTGACAAGTCTTCCCAAGTTGCTAATGTTGCCAGGAAGCCCTGGGGAACAAGAAACTTCCCGCACCTAGCTGCCAGTTAGGCTCCGTTGTTACAGAACTCTCCGTCACAGCCGGCTAGTGCCACCCTATTTCAAAGTGTCCCACATTGCACCAAAACTCAGAAACGCAGCCCACATCTGGGGCACTATGATTGCCTCTTTCAACGCAGAGTATATGTAGGTAAAAAGAGTACATGTAGGTAAAATCATGCAAATATATTAAAGACCATTTGATTTTGCATGCTGTATAATTGTATTTAAAGAAACAGGGGGCAGAGAACAGGAAGACCAGCCTAATTCAATGCAAGTCACACACAACTTAACAAATAGCAAACAATAAATAACACGAGGATCATGAGCAGAAGGACATCATCCCCCAATCATTTACATAAGAGAGGTATAAATTTACATTGGAAACATGCACTATGAAATAAATATGAGTCATTGCTCCATCATCGCTGCATAGCCAGCAGAGAAGTGCTTGGACATAGAGACATATGGATCAGCACATGCATTCCAGCACACACATACCCCTATGTCTATCGCGTAAAGTGTGTAAAACACACTTATCAACTCGCAGGAGTTCAGTTTGGTGCTTGGAATTGTCGGTAAATTGCATTTAACAACAGGATCTATAACACAGCTGATATGGCGCTACTCATTTTACGGCTTGTACATACAGTTTGAAGCTCAATTAAGCTTTAATGTGGCTATGAAAACGCTGAAGGCTCAGGGATCCGTATGCTGCAGTCGGGCCCAGATCACTTCCCACTCTCCATCCGCTCAGAGATGCTGTGGATTCTCTGGGCCCAGCCGCGCCTGCCAAGGTATTCTCTCCTGTGCGGGCCTGCTGCTGGTCTGGGAGAAGCACAGCTGCTATACGGCGTTTGTCACACAGCAGGGGGTACTGAAATAACATAATTACATGTTACGTGTTACTCTGCTCCCCGTGCTGTACTTAAAACCCGATTAAACAGACTGAGGATCATTATCCTGCTGCAGATGCGTATATTATGCATACATGTGTTATTTATCTATTGTTTTGTTATCAATATCATTTGTTTTTTTTTTTCTTTTTTTTTTCTTTTTTTCCAAAATAAAATATATGCAATTACCCCTTTTATAATACAGGATTGTCGTGCAGGAGTATTCTTGCTTTGAAAACAAAAAAATTTAAAAATAGAAAATGACTACTAAGGGTGACCTATTAGTAACGTATTCATCATTACTATGCACGCACCCTAATTTATGTTTGCACCTTAATCTGTTCTTCTGTGTCTAGTGTTAATTTGTATTTAGCCGAAGGATGTGTACAGCAAGATTTACACTGCATAGTGAGCTGCCTGTTTAGTGTACGTATGACAAACTTTCAAACTCTCTGGAAGCATGCTGTGAAACCTTCTTTAGGATTACATCACACCTGCTAGTATCGTGCAATTTGCCGGAGAAATATTCCTGACATGTATTCCTGTTTAAGATTAGACTCACGATGGCTGCTTGGCTGCCGGTGGCAGGTGAAAAGGTCTAAAGCAGGACACGCCTTTCAAATGGCTCCGATCAAATTACGAGGTCGGCTGAGTGAGGCTGAAATCGCATATCATGCCCCAGAGAGACAAGCCAATAAAGACAATAGGAGCCCTCATACATGGAAGTGGGTCAAGGTGAACTGGGTTCCCGGTGCATGTGCATGGCATGCTTTGTGTCGCAGGCCCACCTGATATGTTTCACCGATTGCTTTTTGTGCCACGGCAGTCATCTTTCGATGCACCTCTTCATTCTATGTTGATCCCCATCATGATTAACTCAACTACGATATACAGTACTGTGTCTTAGGTAGATGAAGAAGATGCGTAAAGCTACTTATCTGGCTATACATTTGCATAAAAAACACAACACATGTTACACATGCAATGGTGAAAAAAAAACAATCCACAGTGTGGCTCTCAGGAAATAGGTTTTATTTTATCAAACCAAACACAAAAGGGAGAACCAGAAAAGGGACCACAAGGGGTCAAAATAAAGCAGGTAGAAAACCGAAATACTTACTAACTCGGGTGATTCAATGAGGAACTTGAGCAGAGAGCACAGGGCAGAGAAGACACGAAGGCTCCAAAGGCTAAGCAATGATCGACTAAAGGCTGGGAGTCTCATTCACAAAACGATTGTAAATTAACAAACACATTTGTGCACGAAAGGTGATTTTACTATAATCTTACGCCACGCTCACAAACCATGAATAAAACCTCAGAAGGTTTTGCAGGATCTTGCAAAGGTCCACATTTTTTCCAACCATTGCAGACATCCCACCTCTCCCAGAAATTCCGGGAGTCTCCCGCAAATTGACAGCAGGTCCCTGACACCTGCAAATGATGTGCAATGTCCTGGAAATCTGTCGTTCCACTATTCAGCAGTGGTAAAATTAGCTCAGTGAGGAAATTTTGCCCTCCCACCTGCCCTCAGTACAGTCGGCAATATATGTATACGGTATCGGGCCCATGGCAGTGACGTTATTGTGCAAGGCATCGTGGGTATTATTTGTTATGGTCACCTGCAAATCCAGCCAAGCACTGGCCAGCATCCCCCATCCTCCTGGATCCCCCTCATCTGCCTCCCTAAAGTCAATATCCCTAAGGGGATACTTAGGAACTTTATGACATCTCATCCTGAATCCATAGGTATCAATATAGAGTTTGGTCCTCGCTTTGCTATAACAGCTTCCACTTTTCTGGGAAGGATTTACACAAGATTTTGTCTGTGGGAATTTTTGTTTATTCATCCAACATTTGTATATATATATATAGCATAATTCATACACAAGGCAATTGAGAGTGATTCAAATGCAGAAGGATACATTTAAATAAAGCATCGTTACTCAAACCAGTCCTCGGGGACCCCCGGTTGGTAACTTTGCAGTTATCAAGTCAACAGAGCGTTGGCGACTTGTACGCATTATACGTCTCAGCACTCTGCCACCCTGCTCTATTACTTTATGTGGTCTGACTCTGTGTGGCTGAGATTCTATCGTTCCTAAATGCTTCCAATTCGCAATAATACCACTCACAGCTGACTGTGGAATATCTAGCAGGGAAGAAACTATGTCCGTACCACACTTGAATGCAATGAGCTCTTATGAATGGACCATTCTTTCACAAATGTTTGTAAACCTGACTATGTGGCTAGGTGCTTGATTCTATACACCTGTGGCAATAGGTCTGAATGAAGCACCTGAATGTAATGATTATGAGGTGTGTCTCAAGCCGTAAATACTGGGGTGACTTTAGAGAAGATTTTGAAATGGCACGTTTTAACAGAGATAATATGGCTTTACACCAACATGTAGATCATTTAAACATCATTTTCTTTGACTGCCTAAGACTTCTGCACAGTACTTTGTGTTGCTGAAGCAGGGTGACAAATATTTAAATAACATCAGAGGAGAAGAAAATTAAATCCAAGATGACTGAACCCATGATGCAGTGTTGAAGAAATGCATGATGAAATCCACATCGTGAGGGCATATGGTGACACGTGGGTCTGCAGTGAATGTACATAAACAATAACAAGATTGAAACTGATGGGCCATCCTGTGTAACGAAGCGTGTTCTTCGAGCAGCGATGCAATGGTCCGGCACCATCCTTCAGTACACATCATGGATGCCGGGCACAGATAACAAGGCACCAGCTTGCACACTTCTGTCAATGCGTGTCAAACGCACTTCTTGTTTTTTTAAGTTAGGCAGATACGCGTGTCATTGTCAAATGAAGCTGTCAAAGGGGAGAAAACAGCCTGGAATGTTTTAATAAAATTTCCCCGATTGTGTGGGAGAGGAAGGGAGGGTGGATTTACTTTCGAGTCAAGCCCGTTCTTGAGATCGTGCCACTGAAAGCCGGCAATGCAGACAGGGTGGGTTGATAAGAAGACCAATTGATGAGAAAAGTGGCCTGCAAAGTTTTATCAATCTCACTTCATTTTTTTTCTTAGTAGTACTGATAAAATGCCAAGTCAAACACTGTGAACGTAATTATCAGTAAATGGTGTTTTAATCAACCAAACAATGTCTGATTATGGGCATCTTGTTTTAAGAACATGTGGACAGCTCGCTATCTGCAATGAAACATTAGCGAAACAGTATGTTAAAAGCTGTTTCATGCAGCCTATCCCAGAATGCACAGGGCACAAGGCAGGGGACACCCTGGAAGGGACATCAATCCATCACACGGGAAGCACCCATAAAGAGATGTTAGATATTATACCCAAAGCTACATTTGGTGACAGTCACTCCATGCATCTCCCTCTGTACATGCCTGTCTTTAATTTTGGTTTATTTCGCAACACACATCCCATTTCTACACCCTTGCTGATTTTAAGCCTCTCTATCAGTCATAGCATTTTTTATATTTGTATCGCTATCTACTTTGTTTCAGAGTGCACTTAGGCTTGGAGGAAGAATGCTAATGTACCTTGTGTTCATTAGCTTTGATTGCTTAATCAACCGCAATCAGGCGGTGCTCTTTGACAAGCCCTATGTCACCATCTTCCGCAAAAGTCACAGCAAAATAACAGCGCAGGCTTTTTATATTGGCTTCTGGGCCGCTGCTTGCCTCAAGGTTGCAGAGGGCACACGTCGCAATCTATAATGCATGGTGCATTTTCATGCGCTGCTGCGTGTGGCATTATATTGGCTCGTTCGAGCGGCTGCATTTCACCCTGCCACCCCCCCCTCCCGTACTGCGGCGCACATGTGCGGGTGGGGTCACTGATGGTCATGTTGACAGGAGCTGCTCTGAGGTCACCAAAGCGGCCCGTCACAGAGCCTGGGAAAGCGAGCCAGCCAGCCAGCCAGCCGCGGCTGGAGAAGGAAGCGTCGCCTCACGCTCAGTCCGCCAGGGAGCCATGGGAGGCGCTGGAGGAGATGGGCCGCATTGAAACCCAGGCACGTCTGAAGCGGAGGCCCTTCCGCCTCCTCAATTTGCCTGTCTCCCCAGAGAGTGTCGCCTCGCATCCGACTGTGAAATGGAGGAATCTGTGATAAGTGGCATTGGTGCACGTCGCCATGAAACAGCACCATGCAGGGGTCCAAGACATCCAACGTGGCATGTCGGCCATGCTTCCACTGAGGGACGTCACCTGACCCTCATCGCCGGGGGACTCACACTCCGCTGCCACACCCCTTTATTTGTGGATATCTATTGCAGCTCATCTTATTAATATTTAACCCCCCACCCCCATGTGGGTCCCATGGCATCCGTCTGTTCCCATGGTGATAATTAAAATAGAAAAGGATGAGTGGATGGGCTGATGTGAGCAGGAGGTTGGATGGATTTTTTCATACTTCCCTATGCTCTTCCCTCTAGTGTCAGATCGCGCTTCTCGCAATGAAGAAAAAAAAACATATTTCTCCATTAAAACTTGAACACTAGTCATTCATAGAATACAGTCTCCCACCATTTATTGTATTGTTCGGTAAGACCTTGGAAGTCCTAGAGTACAGTTTAGTGGATGATTATAAGTTGGACTATTATTCAAACTGAATGCATCATTGTGTGATCAATTAAAAATTCAATCAACAACTCAAGGAAAATTGCTATAGTGTGAATCTTTATAAGCATTAAAGGCCATAAAATGAAATTACATACACTACCTAATCAGTCGATGTAAATATGAATTGTCAAAGCAGAGCATGAACAGCTGCTTGAGTGTGTAACACTGATATTGCTCTGGTGTAACTGAGTTGAGCATATCTCTTCCTTTTGGTCTGGTTTTGGAATGCAGGCACCAGACACAAAAAGACAAAGGGCTTTTATTTAACAGAAAGTACACTAACCAACTGAACAAATCGAAATTGATCTGCGTTTATATCAGAATAAGTGGCTGGATTTTTATTGCACAAACTCACAAGAAGGAATATGCCTTAAATCAGCACTGAAAATATAACTCTATTCATTCAGATAATAGGATTGCACTATGACTTCATGTGCGAGTGCAGTCTCACACCTCCAGAGTTGGGGGTTTGAGTGGCTACTGCACTGTGAATGTATGTGGAGTTTACGTGTCCTCCCCGTGTCGCGACCCTGACCAGGAGAAGCAATCAATAGAAGAGTGATGGATTTAAGTACTGATGGTAATGTTGACCTCCAAAATGACAGAAGACGATGGCTCGAATTTCCCATTAAGTTTTATTCGGAGAGGTGTCAGTTGAAAGCTTTTCTGATGTCTTCATTGACGTGGCTCGTTCTTGCCTCCATACAGCTGTAGTCTGTTTGGAAGCCGTTTCAGTCGTCATTAATCAGGAGACCCGCAGAGAGTAACAGTGGTGATGATCAGTGACCTGCTACTCCTCTGGCAAGCTTATCCCATGTGCCTTTGTTTTCCTAATGCTGCACATGCCACTCTAAAAATAAGTTTAACTACAGGACAGAGAATCCAAGGCCAGCACAGTGAGCGATAATGAGCAGGACGGCACGCTAGCAACAAAGGAAGCCTGCGCGGCTCGCGCGGAGAACCGCACGGCACACGTCTGCTTATGTGGCCATTCCTGATGCCTTCTAGTTTAGTGTCTGTTGGTTTTGGAGGTGAACTATTGGTGACAACCTTTCAGCTGAAGATATACACTCCCTTTGGTAATTAAACATATAAATCAATTACAAAAAACATCTTCTGCAGAATTTAAAATGGATGTTTTCCTCTGACAGCGGGCCATTCCTTAGCCTCTTCTGTCAGCATCGGATGTTCTATGTACCCAGGATCTGGCTAGTTGCTTGATTTACTGTAAGGGTCCTGGAAGCTAAACTCCTACCGTAAGGCTATGAAGAAAACATCCACTTTCACTTTTGCATCTCAGCTGACACTGTCTTCTCAAGCAGTTAGGCTGATTATTGATAGAGGGGGTGGGGGGGGGGTGCATAATTAAGTCTTACGTAACGACTGCGGCATTTCAAATAAAGAGAAAATCCCTTTGGCTGTGCCTCAAACATGTTCCTTTGAATAACAATATTTCCAAATCTGGCATTCAGCCTTGGAGTTGTTGTAGTTGCAGAGTCGTTCAGCAGGGGGAGCTGTGGCACCACAAACTCCGGTAACTCACCCGCTCTGGGCACTCTTCTCCGCAGCGATTGGACTGATTAAAGATGTGGAGAGGGAAAGGAGAGTGTTTACGTGTATGTGCGTGCATAATTGAGGTGGGTAAAGGCGGGGCAAATTACGCGAGCACCTTGCCTCTTTCCTTGATGTTGCGCTGCACTATCCTGGGTAGCTACAGCGCGTACAGACACTGAAACTACTGCGTTGCGAATCGCCCCTTAAATCAACAGGACGTGCCATGCAGTGCATTACCTCGGGGAAAGTGCCGGCCCCCTGCACTCCACGCGGTCACAGCTGAAGCACGTGAGCAAAGTGAAGCAGCCACAATCATGTTCTGTACCGTGATATATTTACAGCCTAAAGAGAACAGATGTGATATGAAATGGGCTCATTTTGACATTGCAAGGCATTTGTTCAAAGTAATAATCGAACTCTCTCCTCCTAAATGGTGCTGGGGAGTGATGTTCCCTATAACTGCCAAAGCATTTCCCTATGAACGGGTGCAAACCATCATGTAGTAGTTTTCCTGCGTCTTACCCAGTTTCCCAGTTTTGGTTGCAATGCTGCTGCACAGTCTTTCAGTTTCGATATGTACGTCAAGCTCTGATATCTCTGGTATTCATACAGCATTAGTGTTTGCTGAACTGGGTGAAAGATGTGGAAAATGTCTGCCAGTGTCAGGGTGAACCTATGGAGATTCCCAATAAATATCCAAGAAGGGTAATTATTAGGACCGATAATTATACTCCTAATTATCACGGGACCTAAGGCACTGTGAAAGTTTGACACCCTAATTATTTTATGTATTTCTTCTTATGATACTTATAATTGTTTATTAATCTGCATATAATAACTTGCCTGAAAAGACACATTTTTCCTCCTTGCATCTCATTTGGTATGGATATGAGGATTATTTCAGTTTGATAGCAGCTTTTTCTGTTACCCCCCCCCCCCCCATCTAATGGGATAAAGCAGACATTTTGAGAAACAGGCATGCTCAGAATAGCAAAGGACCACCCAACTCTGTCTACGGACTGTCTGTAAACCCTGTCATAAAAGACGACTCTATCGCAGTTCTGGGTTTTTCTTTGTGGGGGGGTGGTGCTGTCGTTTGAAACGCTCGCTAATTCCACATGACAATAATGTGTGGCAGCCTGCCCCATGTCGAAAGAGCAAAAAAGCATCGCAAGAGTGACCTTCAAACGGCACAATCTGAAAGGCGAGGTCTGCCACTCATCATGGCCACGCTACTCCTGACCCAGCAAATAAGGATGCTTTCAGCGAAGCGGCATTCTCAGGAGGACGGGGGGGGGAGTCCACTCATTAAACGTCAACAAAGAGCAGGCCAGCAAAGTGGTGTGTCAAACACAGCAGATGTGTGTTGGCCAATTACTCCCCCTCCTATTGAGTGCCTGCAAATTACAGCAGAGCACAATAACGGAGGCCCGGTGCTCGCCGTCTCCCGTTACCTACTGCTCGTTCAGAACCCCGGGGAGAAATATCGTCGCGTAATCTCAGTGATTAATTCAATGGTAACTCACTTTGTGTTTTTTTTATGTTAAGCTGACACTAATTAAAAATGTTCTCTAAAACATGCCACAATTGCCAGTAGTAAGTTCATCAACTAAAAAAAAATATTTTAAATAGATCTAGTTAGAATTAGACCTTTTTACTGAATGTTTGGATATTTCCATGCAATTATAATTCAGGTTCTATCAAAAGACCCTGTCAAGTATAACAAAATAGCTAAAAATAAAAATGATACTTGAAATAGATTAAATAAAATCACTTTAGTATCACTCATGACGACCCTGTAATAGATGGATGGCGTCTCGACATTCATTACATCTCACTGGTTACTGGACAACAGGAGTCAGACCAGCTAGCTATGCACAGGAACTCGAATAGGACTGACTACTGATTAAATATAATGTTTACCGAGATGTTTCCTTTGATTTTGTATGGATTATAAAAAAAGGCAGGAAAAGCAGATTGATGCCATTCTCCCTTCTTGGCTGTTGGTCTGTTTGCTTTGTCAGCATAAATGAAGAATGTCCCTCCGTCACCTTCATTCCTCCAAGTATGGCCTTCAGCAGACCTGTTGAGCTGAGACTCAGATTCTCTCTCACCCACAGACACAGCTCTGTTCATATTATATGCACATTATATATGCTATTATTTGATCCATTTATCCATGTCAAATGATTCCACAGCTGGAAGGGTGAACTGACTTGCATCTCGGAGTAGGACCAGAGATTACCATTAAAGTGAATATTGATCTGTCTCCAGGAGGTCTTCTGATAAAGTATGGTAAAGTAATTAATGGTACGGTAGCTACATATTCAGCCAAGCAAACCTGAGACGAGTCCTTGCTTTCATAATTGTTCCTACAAATGGTGCCGGAAATGAGAGCCCTGATTCTTGATGTTACACCAAAACATAATTTTTCAAACATCGGTGAGGATTACTGTGAACAGGACTGCCATCTTCAAGAGTCAAATAAAACATTAACCTCCTGGCATTAATTTTTTAAAATCAAATACAATTGAGATGGCACTATTACATGTAATATTAATACGTAAAAATAAGCAATCCGTTTTTTTTTTCAAGTGTAAATGACATATCAAGATTGTAAATGCATGTGTACTGGTTTAAATTTTTTATGAAAGTACGTAATGTCACCTCCAAAAGTGCCCTATTTCTCAGACCACTGAGCCATTAAGTGTGTGACCTTGTAAATCTGCTCAAACCATCCGCTCTTCCCCCTTGTGCTTCTACATGACATTCTAATCTTGGAGCTGCAGGTTACATTAGTGCTAATGGCATTTATAGACTATATAAATATATCTGAGTACAAGTTATATGTTTATGTTTTTCACTTGCATGGTAAGGGTTACAGATTGTATTATATAATAAAAATATGGCACATAGGTCATACAGTATACGCCAAAGGTCCATTGCCAAGAGGCAGTTCCTGAATGTGATGACTGTGTTTGCTATCTTCCTATTGGCCCCATTCTTCATTAGCTGGACTGCTGCCAGCTTTGCAGGAGATCGCACCTTTTGCACCAGCTGTGCACAGTGGTGAAGCTGGGAAATGTCCAAGAGTGCTGTGATCCTGGAGGTCCTTGAACTCTTCCCTTAGAGGTGCCACCTTCATGCAAGAGTCTGGAAGGAGCCCAGCACACTCCTTGATTGGTGGGACTGTATGGAAGTTTTCTGGAGCACCCTACAGCTAACAACCGAAATATAAATACCTAATGTGCGTGTAGTTTCTACCGCATTAATAATATTTATTGCTGTGTCAGCAACAGATACTGTAATGGAACCATAATGCACAGCAATCCTCAGCCCACGGCACCATTTTTCATCTCTGCTCTATAAAATATGTTTGTAAATGGCAAGTTCATAATTTTATGTCTGAGCGTGTTCAGCATTAATTGCAAAACCCTTCATCGAATAGTGGTATTTACATTATTGTGACATCAGTACTGCCAAGACTGACATGATCTGAAATAGATTTTGATCTCCCTTAAGTGCATGAAAAAGAAACATTATAAAGATGTTATTAGAAACATTATAAGGATGTGTACGGGGGACCTGCAGAAAACAGTTCTTTGAGTTATTGATTAGTGCCATTTCTGCAGGGTGCTTCTGGAAACATGTATTCCATTTGTTCTGCATCCATGCCAAACCCTGCTCATGATCCTCACCAGAGCCCTGCCACTGGATGGCATACTGACTGTTCCTGACACCTGTACAACATCCCAGCTGGGCGGCTGTTTCTGAAATGGCATGTCTTCTGCTGACTATGAGCCCTGGTTTGAAGTTGCTTAAATGTTTTTCGTTGCCTGCCCGCTCCCGAAATGAGCCACTGCCCACCTGCTTTTAAATGGCGCGGTAGTGAGACACAATGGAAAGAGGAAGTTCTCTTTATTTCACCTTAGTTCGCCGCTCTGTATGTGTGTGTGGTTTATAAAAATCTGCAAATGCAAACAAATAACTAAAATAGCCAAAAGTCTTGTATTTTGTTTGGTTATTTATGGTTAAGATTAGGGCTGGTTTTGGGTTAAGGATGTAATTAGGGTTATGTCCATAGAAATTAATGGAAAGTCCCCACGTATGAATACATGGACTTTGTGTGTATGCATGCATGCTGTGTGTGAGAGAGAGATAAAAAATAAAGGCTGTCAAAATGAACGTGTTAATCATTATGATTAAAATATTTAACACTTTAAAATAAATTAACCCAATTAATGCAACTGCGTTTTGTTCACATCCTGTGTGGGGGCTGACCTATGACATGGATGCCACGAAACTCATCCTAGCCAGAGACAATGGAGCTTGGCAACCGACGTCATCACGCAGTGTATTATGGGCAACCATAATGTCATTGTGCAGTGCATTATAGGGCAGAACCACCATATTGTGTAGCCACGAATAAACCGGCAGACTCATCTCAGTG
>JAODKN010000001.1:35533705-35558770 GCA_026774425.1 Petrocephalus zakoni
ATTGGCGGTGTGTGGATGCACCTGATGTTCCCCTTCTTGTGTTCTTCAACAATCTCACTACTAAAGTTCTGAGAAAACATCTTCCTGACCTCCATCATCAATAGCTAAATAGCTAAGATCGATAGCTAAATTTGCATGTTTATGTACTGCACTGTGTGACGAAATAAATGAATTTGTTGAGGCCAAACTAAATGAAGTTAGTTACTTATCCTCGTTCAAACCTGGCTGAGATAAGAGGTTAGAAGATACATGTAGATGGATCCATATTTACTTACCATGTCTTTTCTCTATCATTTAAGTGTTAGTGTGTCACTGCCTCAAAATGTCTGTAGCTAAAAAGGTTATGGCGCAATTATATTTGAAAAGTATATTTTTCACAAGTTTATTTTTGATTGTTTCTAGAATTAGATCATTTTAAAATGTAGTTTACCACCATCATAGACTCAGATGAATATTTAAACGACTAATTACGTTTTTATTTACTTAATTATTATTATTTTTTTTATTTTAGCGGATGAAGTACATAAAGTACATCCTTCAACAAAGGACAGCCATTTCCTTGATTCACCAAGTGATTAATATACACGAGAATGTGTAACGTGGAATATGACAGGCAGCAAAATGCAGGGGGAGTTTCCATTTTCCAGATGGCCTTTTTAATCATTGCCATGGCTCACCTGATTTGCAGTAGCTATTCATAGTGATATTCTGTGCTCCTTCTTTGAAGTTTCACCTTTTATCTGTAGCCAGGAAAAACAGAAGAAAACGATTGTGATATTACTCCTAATAACAAGACTGTAAGTACAGTAGTAGGCCAGGTGATAAAGTTAGTGGCATCCCTGCTTGGAATGGAGCTCTTTGTTTCAGTGTAGACACTGATCACTATCAGTGGTTCATTTTTTTACTAGATTTATTTGTGAGCGGCGATATCTGTGCCCCTGACGAGCATTCCGCCAAACTCTTAACTCTGTCTCAAAGAGGCTACTGCTGTTCTGTTTGCACTCTTCTTAATCCTCATTAAAAAAGATCATGCTTTAAGGCAATCAGGGCCTGGAAACAAGGCCCCCTCCATGTAGGCTAAATGTAAAACAGCTGGAATCTGGGAAGAGCAGGAGATAAGTCCTGAGCCCGCTACAGGGCAGTCCCACCTCATTACCCATCATGCCCTGCTCACCCGGACTCCGCTGGGACAGAACAAGCAGCTCCAGCCTTTTCACGCTCATTAAGAATTCCAGTGCCCTTTGTAAAATGGACAGATAAATATGGCTCTTCTCAAACAGTCAGATGAATATTTTTGTTCATTAGGGAAAATTAATATTAATTTTAATGCAAATCTCAGAGATCTTTCCTTTCAATGATACCGTAATATCGTAAAAGTCAAACATTTATCATGTTTTTTTTTCTTCTTTTATCACGTGTTTTTTCACCACTAATGCTGTGCATCAGGAACCTAAAACTCCTACTAAGTGAAAATGATAATCGACACGATGACAAAATTGGTGAAAGGTATGAACATTTTGCTACTTAGGCAAAAGTAGATAGAGAAAGACTCATCCATCCATTCTCTGCACCCACTTGTCCTATGCAGAGTCACCGGGGTCCGGAGCCTATCCTGGAAGCTACAGGCGCAGAGCAGGGAATAACCCAGGGAATAACCCAGGATGGGGCAACATCCCATCACAGGACACACACGTCATTCACAGCTACAGTATGGGGAAGGTACTTCATGTTTATGCATGGAGAGCCTGGAGGAAACCCTAGAACTGCATGGGGAGAACATGCTAACATATAGAGCTTGGGCAGAGACCTGAACCCTGGTCCCAAACGTGTGAGGCAACAGTGCTAACTAGTGCTCTCATTTATTAAGATTTCCTAGTTTAACAATTTCATTTTCAATTCCCTTGGAAGCCGAGCTGCATAGCTTTAGCATTTGCTTTTGTTATCCTAACGAGCGCGTGACATCTTATTACGTAGCAGGGCTCCATCATCTTGCGAGCTGAGTGGGACGGTGATCCAGCAGCAGTGATGCAGTAACGCAGCTGCTGTGGCTGCTCTCCCCCTGGAGAAGGGCGGGGGGGGGCTGATTGATGTTGGATGCGCATCTCCCCCTCAATCCCCTTAATGTGAGCCGGTAACAAAGGGTCACCCAAGGCAGGCTGCTCTTTTATATTCCACTGGAAACGACCCGTCTTTCAAGCCGGGCCCCGGCCGGCATCAAACGCATGCACGTAAGGCGGCCCTCCAGAGAGCTTGGTTAACCTCTCATTTCTGAATTGGAGGGTGAGCAGCATTTCCATTAATGAGGCTGTGAGATGAAGGCCTTTTAGCGTTGCCCTTTGATGGCAGAGGGAGAGGGAAGAATGGATAGAATGGTACCTGCCATGATGGATTCCGGAAACACAGGAAAGAGGCCAGTGGTCGTCTCTGAGTGGAAGCTTCACTTGAACAAATGGGGCTGGAAATAGCCAGATCAATTCTGGTTTTAAGTAAAGGATTTCTAGGGGGAATAGGAAATAAAATCAGTATATACTTAAATACAGACATCTTTAATTCTTTTTGATTAATTTTACATCATTGTCTGATTTTTTTCAGACAAAATCCTGTGATAAACCATCGCCTTTCAAGTGACTCGGTCGTCTGGAAACTGACTTTCTTCTACTGTGAGCTGGAAAACGTCATCATTAAAATGCAATTTGAGAGTAATGAACAGGCTGGTGATTATCGAGTGGGTCGTCCCATATTATTAGGGCATATCATAAACTCTGGATTGTATTAGCAGATGTAGAGATATGCTGGGGCTGTTTGTTTGATGCTGTTTAAACAAAACACGGAGATAATGAATAGCCATTGCTTGAGAAGCAACTCAACAGCCCAGAAAGAAGAACGGTGATGCGGAAGCGGATTGAATTTAGGGAAATCGATGGTCAAATCAGTCTCCCCGTCAATTTCTAGGAAGATCAGAGGGATGGCAAGAACGAGATAGAGTGTATTGGCGAGAAGCGGCCATTTATTGGCGGACCTAAAAGCCGATGGATACGTATGTCATCCCCGGGACACAGTGCATCGCAGACGTCGGGGTTTCTTTACTTGTCACGATCAGTTCGGGCACAGTCGGGGAAGGCTGCACACCCAGGCTCTGTGTTTCACGCCGTCACCCTTGGTCCTAAAACCCACACCTCTCTCCACTCACTCGGGCTGCTGCTGAGGAAAGAATAAATGTGTTGGTTATCAAGGGCCTCATTGAGCCCTTTAATCCCGTTGTACACGCTGGCTTAGAACGGAGCCGGTCTCGCAGGAACCCGCCGTCTCCGTCCATTGATTGTGGGATGGTGTCTCATAGACAGTGCTTGGTAATCTGTCCGCTGGAGGTAGCCTCTGGGTCAGGTGCAGGTAGGCATGTGTGGGACGTCCTCGTGCTGGGGATTAGGCTGCATGTGGTGCCTGGTGGACTCCCAACTGGCAAATGCCATCCACAAAAATCCAATTTATTCAGCTGCCACTGAAACAAGGTGCCTTGGAGATAAGGCCAGGCACAGTGTGGATGCGATACGCCTGCATTCCCCTGCATACCCAGAACGCCCCCTAACTGTGCTGGCCCTCCAAGCACCAGAATGCGACGCTCTCAGAGCCCGTAAACCACATTCTGTTTCACATAGTTAAACACTGAACACATCCTGCATGTGTACTGTATGTCTGAAGGGGTGGTTTACACCGACCCCTGCACTGGTATTATGGAGATGAAGGTGATTTATGATATTATTATGATATGATATTACAAACACAGCAGTTTCTCTGCAAATGTTGCATAGAATGAAGTTCTGATCATATTTTGAGGCTGTTGGTTTAACAAAGTGCGGTGGGCTTGGTCAGTGCTTCAGCTAATAGATGATTACATGTTTCTGCTTTGGAGTGTGTTTTCATCAGCGAAAAACAGCAGGACACCATCATGGGCTAAAATTGGAGTGCGACTGGAGACGTGTGCCACTGCTGTATAAAAGACTGCTCTCTCGAAACAGAAATTTATAATAATTAAATTAACAGATGCAATTGACACATTTGCAATACATGCTATAAATATCCATCAGAATGTATGCGTTTAAAACTGGACAATGCTGTATAAATGAAACAGAAGGGCACTGTCAGATATGACGGAGAATAGTTATCATTGGTCCGACCTTTTCCACACATTTCAGTACTACAGTCATAGTCACACATAGTATTATGACAGTTTGTTTATATAATATGACCTACTTCTATTAAACTGACCCTAACTGGAATAAGCAATATTTCTGTCGAGTGCAGTATGCTTCTGACTGGTAGCTGAGAGAAGTCAGATGTTACACCTTTCGTGTTTGAATTGACTGTTTTTTTTTTACCCAGTACTGGGACAGGGTGCTTTCTAATTATAGATTAATCTTTATTGAAGTTTTCTATTTCATGGAGCAAACACCTGTATATTCTAGTTTAACTTCATGTCTGCTGCGCTTGTTTCTATACGTTCTATACGAGGACTTGTGCTTGCACAGATCCATGGCAAAGGACCATGTGATTTATGTTGAAATTCCTGGGCTGAGTATATCTGTGGTCATATTTCATATTTAGCTTCCAAAATTAAGCACAGATAACAGAGCTGCAATATTATCAACTTGCTTCCTAAGCTACTAGGGGAATTAATCTTTTTCACTGTGCATCAGTGGTCTTTTTCCTTTAGACTGTATAAGATCCTATCTTTGAAAGGACAAAGTAATGAGGCACACATTGGGCACAACATGGACACACACTGGGCACAACATGGACACACACTGGGGACAACATGGACACACACTGGGCACAACATAGACACACACTGGGGACACCAGGCGCACACCATGGTCACACACAGGACACACTCTGGGCATATACAGGGCACACCTTGGAGACACACTGGGGACACCATGGGCACATTATGGACACACACTGGGGATACCATGGGCACCCCATGGTCACACATTAGGCACACCATTGACACACACTGGGCACATCATGGTCACCAACTGGGCATACCATGGGCACATACTGGGTACATTATTGGCACACACGAGGCACACCATGGTCACACCATGATCACACATTGGACATGCCATAGGCACACATTGGGCACACAATGGGCACACCATGGGCACACATGAGGCACACTATGGGCGCAAAATTGACATGCCATGGGCACACACTGGGCACACTGCACTCCTTTGCTCAAACTAAGAGATCGAAATCTTTAATTATGTTATTTATTGACCCATCAGTCAGAGGGTCTGTGTTGTTTCTGGTCTGGGGGGGACACACCGCGATGTCCACAATAAAGAGGTTAATTCAGCTTCAGCTATGGAACTGAACTTAGTAGTGTTAGCTACCGACTTATGAGAAGCACTAAAGAAGCACATGGATTTTTGCTCTGCACAGGTGAGCATACTGTATGTAGAGCAACGTCCATGTGACACGTTTATTTGGTTGCAGAATCTGTTGCATAAATAATGCATCTTGAATGGACTAGTAATTTTTTAACAAGAAAAATAAACAAAAGTAGAATGTATCCACACCAAGTTAGTAGTTCTATCTCAAATTAATCTCAGAAAGACATTACTATTTGACATTTTTATCTGTTCTTTCTGCATTTTAATTTTAGAGTCCATTCGCAGTGGGGCCATTGAGTTCTGCTTCTGTGGGCCTCCAGCCCAGCTCACTCCTCTTCCACTGGGGCTCTGAACCACCTAATCATCTTGATTAAATGACCTTAATTTCTTCTCCTAATGGAGCACAGAGAGCTGGATTACCCACTGGCCTGTATCCTACAGGAAGCACCGTCTTCATGGTGTACAGTCCTGGGGCTTGGTGCTATAGAACAGAGTGACATTTTGCTTAATGAAGGGAGGTAAATAAAAGGAGGAAAGCAATAAAGTTGATGACTCTGAATATTTTCCACGGCCTCCCCTGATTTCAGCATTTCTGTCCACGCCCAGCTTTTGAATTAAGCTCTTCCACCTGCAGCCCCAGCCTCCTGCTTGAGGTGAGCCTGATTGAATCACTGGCTGTACGGATATGTGGAATAATCTGGTAAATGACTTCCTGTATCTCTTCTGAAAAATGCAAAGCACTTACGTCAGTCAAGAATATTTTAGTCTAAACTCTCAGCCAGATATCTGTTTCCCCCATGTTGCACTGTGCCAAATGATGGTAGGAAAACACTTATTTTCAGTCGGGTGGGAAGACGTTTCCTATATTGTCGCCAATTCCCTTTGTTTTAATTTGCTGACATATATAGCATGTGGTAGCACTAAAAATGGAGATTTGTTAACAAGAAGCTTATTAATGATAGGGTTTTGCTTAATACAAAAGACATGTCAAACTCAGTGACTGCAGGAGCTAATGAACTCCACTGAAAAGGCCTGAGGTTTGCACCGAAAGCGGAAGGGATGGAAATGAGTGGCTCGCACATGACTTTGATCACAGCGAGACCCTTCCTTCGACTCATTAGCACGAAACACAGGATGACTGCCACTTGTAAAAGGATCATATTTCCGGTGTAATTACTTTAAATCACCAGGGCTAGTGTCAGGCACATAGTGATTTTTATTTCAATTCTATTAGATGCTTCTCAAATCCTTTAAAGCTCTTTAATGCACAGAATGAATGAGATTGTTGAAATATCATGGGTATAAATAAATGGCTAATGTTTTAACACCTCCAGCGTACTGTATGTAGCTGACCAGCACAGCCTACATGTGTCAGCCTCTGCCTTCAAATTGAGCAAATGGCTCCCCTGCTTTCATGAGCGCTACATCTCACCTGGAGATGTGCCCGACTCGGAGTGGCACACAAAAACCCCACCTTATGCCTTAGTCACCCCACTCTGAGTGGCACACAAAGACCCCACCCTATGCCTTAGTCACCCCACTCGGAGTGGCACACAAAGACCCCACCCTATGCCATAGCCACCCCACTCGGAGTGGCACACAAAGACCCCACCCTATGCCTTAGTCACCCCACTCGGAGTGGCACACAAAGACCCCACCCTATGCCTTAGTCACCCCACTCGGAGTGGCACACAAAGCCCCCACTTTATGCCTTAGCCAACCCCACACACTCCAGGCAGGCATACTGAGCTGTTCCTTTGCTGGTGAACAATCATAAAAGCTCCAGTTCACTTAGTTAAATTGCATCTCCCATTGCACGCACATGGAGTGCGGCGTTTGGCGGGCAGCTTTGGATGTTCCCCCCTCTCATCACGGGGAGCTGGAATTAATTTCAGCAAAGGTCCCATTATCCAGCAAACGGAGACTCTGTGGTTCGTCCGGCTTATAGGGATGGCAGATCACCTCCTAAGGGAGGCTTCATATGTCACGGAACATTGTGGGAAACACTCATTTTAACACATAAAACATCTAAACTTTAGCAATATTAACACACATTTTCCTGGAGTGGACTTTTTTAAAGCAGTCATTAGTTTCTATTGGTATTTATAACATGATAAAACAATCACTAAGACTAAAATATAATGAGTAGGTTTTATTTAAAAAAATGCATTAATGAACAAAAAGAGAAATTAATGACATGGAGAATAAAAAGGCAGCGCATGTAAATTATTTATGAAAGGCTTAGGTTGGCTGGCATAAGAGTGACGGAAAATCATTCTGATCTGAAGACTGTTAACGAAGGCAGTAATTTCACTAGTTGTTTAAAACCAGTGATTACAGTCATGTAGGTAACAATGATGTTTCAGATATAATTAAAGGTTCTTTATCTGTTTAGTGAATAATCAGAGCCCCCGTAAGCGGGGTAACAGGGGGAGGCTTCCTGGGCCCCAACACTAAGGGGGGGGGTCATGATTATGTGATCGTGGATAATCATAGCTTTGATTTGGAGAAGGAGGGGGCCCATTTGGTATAATTTTCCAGGGGCTCAACCGTGTCTCTGTGCTGCCCTGTGAATCACATAAATTCAATGAAACTTGCACCTGCCTGATTGGTTGATATCCCCTTTTTACCTTCTGAAAAGCAGT
The DNA here is from genome assembly GCA_026774425.1 of Petrocephalus zakoni. Taxonomy (NCBI): domain Eukaryota; kingdom Metazoa; phylum Chordata; class Actinopteri; order Osteoglossiformes; family Mormyridae; genus Petrocephalus; species Petrocephalus zakoni. The sequence goes on from JAODKN010000001.1 coordinate 35,541,741, forward strand.
CAGTCCTCTGTTTACAAATTTACTATCGTTTCCTTGACTTTACTCTGAACTTTATCTGATTTATCTTCATGCTGTAATGCCAGTTCGGCACTTACCAGGTATCACAACTGTTTGCACATTTCAGGACTAAAGTGAAATTCAAAAGAGGTCCGCTATACAGCAAAGGCTCAGGAATGCATCTTTAAAGCCTCTTAGCTTTTTATTTATTGACTAAATCCAAACAGCAGAAAGTGGAAGGTGAATTACTGATTTGTAAAATTTTGATCTCAAAGATCATCCTGACTTATTGAATCCGAAACAAGCATTTAACAACATAGCTAGGCAGTCCACCTGGGTCCCCAGAACTGCTACATGCAAGGACAGATGTGTAGTTTTCCAGACTGAACACATCAACCTTTACAGATAAGATCTTAACATTATGAGTTAAAATGAATGCTAATGTTGCCTTGCCTCTTGGTATCATTCCAGTTGTACATGAATCATCAGTTGTTTTAGAGGCATGCAATTAATTTGACTGACTTATGTAAAGAAGCACGACCACAAACAACAACAAAGTGGAAACCATATTTACTATTAGACTATAACACTGGCAGGAAATGCCAAGCAGTGAACATGACCACATACAAAAATAGAGCATAAACCATGTCTGCTATTAGACTATAGCACTGGCAGGCAGTGCCATGCAGTGAACATGACCAGACAGAACATCAGACCGGAAACCACCTTTGTTAATAGACTATAGCACTGGCGGACACTGCCATGCAGTGAAAATGCTGATGAAGCAGAATCACATCCTGAATTTAAGATCCCCACATGATGCAAAACTAAAAATACAGCTGCTTGCTTTATAATCTTAAATACTTCCATCCATCCATCCATTTTCCAACCCGCTTATCCGAACATGGTCGCGGGGGGTCCGGAGCCTATGGGCATGAGGCAGGAACAACCCAGGATGGGGGCTGGGCACACTCATACCTATGGGCAATCTAGCAACACCAATCAGCCTCAGCATGTTTTTGGGGGGAAAACTGGAGTAAACCCCACAACGGTACGGGGAGAACATGCAAAGTCCACACACATGGAACCGGGAAGGATTCAAACCCCAATCCCAGAGGTGTGAGGCGATAGTGCTAACCACCGCACCACCATGCCACCCCTTAACAGAAATACATTTTTGTTGCATTTGAAAGTGCATTCGTTCTGGGCTTCATAGCAATGTAATCACTGTCAAACACACAGGGGATGTTGACTGTTTTCAAATATAAATTTTACACTGTATACAGTACTATGATGTAAATTTCTGAATTTCAGAGAGGTGCTGTGCTTTGTAAAGAATACCATATTAAACTGAATATCTATACCAGCTTCCCCGTGTAACTAGAAGATTAGAGAAGGTATAAAGAACATATCACACTGTACTACGTCTGTTTAAATGAGAGGCAAATTGCTGTCAAGGTTCTCTTCACTGGGTCGTGAATCGTAAAGATGTACAGAACCTGAAATGCATAAATATATCCTTTATTATAAACAGAAATAGATGGGCATCCAGTAAACTTTATTTAATTATATTTGACTGATCATGAAGCGTGCTCTTCTCCTACACAAAATGCAGTCATAACCAGAAAGCCGTCGAAAGGGTAACTAAAAAGCAGCCACATGATCTGAATGATCAGATCGACATTAAGAAACAGCATTTGGTCATGGGAGGGCTGTCAGACACACTGACACACCTGATAATCCGCTTTGTGCACTGAACACGTTTAAATAATAAGCATATGCATCTTAACGCTGTTCTCAATGGGGTTCGTGGAGCAGGTCAGCTGATCATTCACATCACTTTATGTCTGCTTTATTGTTGTCTCACAGTGTATATGATACGCAAGGGTGTGTTGTGTCTCGCCTGCAGGTAAATGGACTGGACCCATCACACATCCTCCCAGCCCTGTCTCACATGCCTCACCTGTCCTCTGGCGTTATACCCACTATATGCCATTAAATAAATTATCCACAAAACATAATTGTGACAATGACTCTGTCTATAACACAAAACAAACAAGGCAGAACGTGCCTCTAATAGTGACAAAATGGAAGTGGACCATATCTGCCAGTCAGCTGGTTGGTTCTGGCTTGAACCTTGTGAGACTAAAATATCTCATTATAGAGCCCAAGACATTAAAGTTGCCTGATGGGTCCTCTGGCTATTGAGACAGAGACAGTCATACCCATAATTAAAACAATGCATTGTTGACTGCTGTAGTGTAACTCTTTCTAATGTATTACCCTTAATAATGCAATGAATGCAGTCCTTGTTACAAGTCGAGCCCTGCATGAAGCATGAAATCAGTGAAAGGTGAACTGCGGCTGTACCCTGAGACTGTACACGTCAGGAAACTTGGTCTGTCAATTATGCCAAAAATATCTGATCCTTTATTGCTCTGCCAAGTGTAATTGTTTTCAAAGATGCACTTTGAGACATTGTGACCTTGAGACCAGGGAACGGCGAACAATGGGGGGGGGTGCATCTCCTTGACAAACCTGAAATTAGAAACTTCCGCTAGATGCATAAAAATGGATTTTCTCACCAGTTAGATGATGCCCTTCAGTGTCCCAGAAGTTTTTTTTTTTTCTTTTGGTTCTTTTTTCATAAAGTGATGAAGCTTCTGAATCCTTCGAATGTATGGCTTAAGACAACAAAAATTAGAGAAAGGCACAAAGTAGGTTTCGCCTTAACTTCGGGAACTTAATAAGGCCACAGTTCTAAATGATCGGCGTTGCACAAACGCTTAAGATAGACTTCTACTAACTCTACTTCCTTCTGTTATTTAATCTCTTAAAAGAAGTCAGCTAATAGATTTATCTGATGAAATGTTTCACGCTCGCTGAAACAGCAATCAGACAGGTCAGCTCATGTGTACTGATGCAACTGAAGGACACGCATATTTTTGTGATATAAATTCCGGAACAGGAGGCCCGAAACAGATTAGTGCAGCAGACCGTTCATGAATTAAAACCGAAACCAGAATAGCAACCTGTCAAACAATGGCTTTATCAGAAACGTGTTTTAAGGTTAGAATATCAGAATAGAGTTATGAATATGGAATAATGCTTTTATTATTTCCCTGGAAGGACTGGCATTCTATCCAGGATGTTCCGATGCCTTCTGGGATAGTCTTCAGGATCACCTGCACCGGATAAGTGGATGGATTTATATTATTTCTAGTTATCATTTATAATGCATATTCTATGAGTAGGAAACAATGTCCTAGTACAGAGTCTCCAAAACTTACCCCTGTATATTTTTCTGCTTTCAATAAATCATATAAATCACAAGGGCTTCAGCCTTCAGTAAAAAATGGAAAAATGATCAGCGTGACACTGAGGTACTCATTCTGTAAGTGAAACACGGTTGCCATTCATCTATATAACAAAGCTCAGGGTCATGTAGCTGACCCCAAGGCATACGTTTTCACGCCAACGCGCCAGAGATGTTAATAAATAACGCTCTCCAATCTACCATAACAAGGTAATTAAATTTTCTAGATAGCGACGTTCAACCAGTCATTGTTCTGAGAAATAGCTTCTGACAAAACAAAATGAGAGACGCATTTGCACACATTTGAAAGCCAAGATAAATATTTATCTAAATGATTGCCGCTATAAACCATTCAAGGTTTGCTGAATCTGAATCCGTTAAGCGAGTCCCCTTGTCTCTGACTGGAATAACGACACCCTGAGCCCACTATGAAAGACAGCAGTGAGAGGCATCAGGCATCAGCCAGTCATTTCAGCAGAAAACCCAACAAGAGGTGTGGGTCACAGCTACACATCCTCTGGTGTGCTATGCCATGTGAAGGGGCCAGAAATTGGCTTGATCCCCGGGAAAAAAAAAAAATCTGAGACCGAATCAAAACAACAGTACTTTAAAAAGCCTCGGGATGTCAGATCCTTGGAGCATGGACACCGCTGAGCCCTGTGAAGAAGAAATTATCAATCTGTAGTGTGTGCAGTCCCTGGCAGGCCGCGAGCCGGGCAGGGGCGTGGAGTGGCCGGGCTGAAAGCGGAACCTTATTCATCATGGCATATTCAGATGCAGAGAGCAAACACAAGGAGGGCCAAATAGGAAGACAGGGGCAGGGGGGGATGACATGCCACGGACAGCAGATGAAAGGTTTGTGTGAGAAAAATAACCAAATCAGAGGGAGCGGAGAATGATACATGAAAATGCATGGAAATTTTTGCCAACTCATTTAGGGAGCTGCAGTCTGCCAGTTTCGAGGGACTCTGTCAGTACCTGGGCAGTCTCTGCCTTCCAGAAGATGCATATCCATATGTGAGTTTGCGGTACTTGAATCTATTCTAAGACCCTGCGCTGTGCAAAGGTAGACACACTGTTGGTGTCAAAGATTGATTTTCAGAGTCTGTCTCCCAGATGGACCATGGCAGCATGGGGCCGTTCAGCCTGGATGACGACACTCTCAGCCCAGGCGTGCAATGGGGCAGGTGGGGGGGGGAGGAATCCTTCTGTTCCCTTAGCCTTGGGTATGAGGCAGATAAGAGGGAGGGTGAGGTAGAGGCAGCTAGCCAGGATGTGTGGAAAGACCGTGAGCTAATAGGCAGCTAGTAAGGAATCTGGCACAGTGATCGGTCCCCAGGCATAAGGTTGTAGGAGGGGCAGCAGTTCGCATTGTTAAGGTACATGCCCAAGTGTAATTCTGAGCTCATGCCACAGTGACATTTTATTACACCATATTACAGCTCACTTCTTAAAATGAATATGAATACAAGTTCTATTTAATAACATATATGTACAAACACACACACACACATACAGTATATATACATATACATTATTATATTTATTTATTTATATTATACATTATATATTTTATTAGATATTTATTTTTATATATTTAGGTTTATATGAAGTTCTTATAAATTATTTTATTGTTTAAATATCTATTACACTGTTTTTATGTCAAACCGTGGATAAGTCTCACACACTACATTATATTATACAAACTTGGAATTACAGTAACAATAAAGATTTTCATGCAGTATATGTGTGTGTGTGGGGGGGGGTTGCATAGATCACATTTGAGGACCAAAATGTCCCCAAAGTATGGTAAAATCTGAAATTTCCTAACGTTTGGGTTGGTTACTTGGGGTGAAGGTTAGGGCTGGGTAGGGGTTAAGGGTGTCGTGACTGAGATTAAGGTTTTTCCCCATAGAAATGAATGGATGGTCCCCATTCAGATAGGTACATGATGTGTGTGTGTGAAATAAGCTGCAATTGAATTCTGGGTTTTCTTTATGTGTTATTATACCATTGATCATGTACTGGAGGTTTTCATTAAAATGCTTAATCTGATCTGTATCTATGATTTTGGCTAACCTGCACGCCATCCCTACTCCATGCCATCTTTGGAAGAAGCATCCCTTAGTCATACTCATACCTGCAGTCAGGCACTGTCATCTTGCGGCATGAATTCACCAAAAATAAATCAAGCTGTAATAAGTGCAAAGTGCCTCCTTCGTTATGTGAGCTGACAGGCCGCCTTCACAGCCAGGTGGCACCCCAGTACCCACACAAGGGCTGCCGGGAGCTGCCTGGGTGGTGTGTGAGAAGAAGGTACCTTGTAAATAAGAGAGAATGGCATTCTCCCCCTCAGCAAGCCCACTGAGGTATCTGCACCAGCTACGCCATCCGTTCCTCCTGCTCTCTGTCCTCCACCTTTGCCACGTCAATCTCTGGGTTTTGGGGACAAGACAGGCGGGCACCCTGAAGATCCCGCGCGCTTCCGGCTTCTCTCCCCCGATGTCATTTTCCCTGCCTGATTTAATGGTACCCTTTTGTCTGCTTTTAGTTCAGCCGGAATTGGCCGGCAGGGGCACGATTTCGCCACAGTACCTCAGCCCCTCCCCGGCAGCCGGGGGGGCACCAGCTCTCATACCCACCTTACCCTACATCGCCACCCATTGGCTGGTGTTTTTCATAAAAAAAATTGTATTTTGTGGTACATAAGGGCATCACTAGGACTGGTTTATCCCCCGGATGTAAATGTACACAAATTGCTTTAAATAATGTACTCTCATGCATTTTACAAAATCCGGACACCCCCTAGTGAAGGCTTAGTCCCCCATTCTATAAATCTCTCCATGTGAAAGACAGCCAAAGGAATACAGGTCAAATATTTTAAATGATTACCTGTAATTATATAGAGCTAAAAGTAAGCACAGCAAAAAAGAGCGTCGTGATGGACTTGGACGGGGTCCAGCTGAGGACGGCGCTGCACACATACGGGCAGTGCTGCGGATCAGCACGGTCAGCGCATCACAATGTGACGTTCGTTTGCCGGACCACTTGTCTCTAGAGAAAAGGGACACTCAGGCGTTCCCCAAATTTGACGTAATTTCATGCGACAATACAATGTTCCCCTTTACGTGCGCTTTAAATGAAAAGATTACAAGTGCCAGTGTTTCCTCTTAGCGAGACTCATGTTTTCTGGAGCTGCGCAGGCTGTCAGAGGTACAATGTGCAGTGAGGGGTGATTTTTTCCGAGGCTGTCATGCTTTGGAGAGCTTTTGGCTGACTGCTGTTGGCTGAGCTCCGCGTCTGTGTGCAGATCCAGGCATGGCGGTATGGCAGCACAGCCACTGGCAGGGAAGCGCACGGCTCGCGGACACACAAAGCCTATTGCTGCACTAATTGTAATTCGGTAATAATAGTAATTTAGTAATGATTTCAGTGGAGCAGCGAGTCGTCGACCAGCTAGGTTTCCTGCATTTCATATAGTGGCTCTAGACTAAATCACACCGCTCTCACATGTTTGCCTGTTAATCAGGCTCATTTACTGAGAGGACACATTAAATAAATGTTGTCGAGACAGAAAAAAAGGTAATAAAGGTTTATCCCTGACACTGAGCGATTATGACCCACTATGAAATGATCGTTAAGCACACTGGTTTGGAAGGTGTCATGGGTGGAATCTGGATATTGCACCATAAAAGTAGAAAAAAAACAGGCATGAACATCAGAGCCAATCTAAGGAGCTGCTGCCGGCACATGGCAGGCTGAACCGCTGCCGGTTTGGGCTGCCTTATGCTGCTCGGAAAGTCGACCTTGTTTCCAAACAGGATGTGGAGGATGCAGCTATATATGCCTCACTTATCCGAAAGTTGGTTTTAGCTGAGGCCATGCAAACATACACCCACAAAGGCACAAATATAAAAACAAAAACTTTTATTTAGAGCTTTATTCTTACAATTCTTAAAAGAAATGTGATTCGAGGGACGTATTCATCTGGGATAAGAACCTGTGACATAAGAGATCCTTGGCAGGTAGCTTTTAAACATGCTGCCCTACCCATATTTTTTTTTATTATTTTTTAAACAAAACACTCAACACAGTGAGCCACGATTTGTGGATTTAAAAGAGTGAATTCGCTGATGTTTGGGAATATATCAAGCCAGCTGATTAGCTAATTTCTTAGCAGGCAGTAAACATATGAATTGCCAAATGTTCCAATTGTTACGTTCTACTTAGCATCATGCTCAGCCCAATGAATGATCTCAGTTCATATGCCATCTGCTAATCCATCCTGCTCAGCAAGGGTTGCTTGGCCACTCTGAGTCGTCATTGTGGCCCCAGAAATATTACAACCACCATGACGATTCGCTGAATTCCAGTGCAAATGTGTACAGGAAGCACTCTGTGCTTCTGCTCTAATCATTTAATTAGCTGAGCTTTTCGCCTCATATGTTTTCCTGCACACAGTTAAAATAATGGATATTCATTATAACCGTTGGCGGACAGACCCGCATCTCCCGATATCACACGTTTCGAATGAGAACCCCCAAAAGCGAAACCTTTAACATCGATTCTGATCCACAAGGATGATTCTGGAATGAAGCAGTGGGTGCTGCTGCAAGCCCTAATGTGTCTAGCCACCATACAGGAGTACTGAAGGCATAAGGAGAACTTACAGGTATTTGCTAAAATGCCAGGCCTCAGGAGCCACTAGCAGCCTCCTCAACAGCCCCCGTCTTTGGCAGCCGTGCACATCCAGCTCCCAGAGGCAGGACCCTACGGACAAGCCTGAGGCTTTTCCTGGTGCGTTCCGGCACACTGCTGCATGGCTCTGCTTCCATCGTTCATTTTCCGCCCTGTAAATGCTCACACAGATCTACTGTGTGCCTCAGGCACACTGAAGCAGCAGTGCTGGGCCACATTTGCATGCACTGCCCCCTCATGAATGTGGATACCACGCTAGCCAGACCCTTGCATCCTGCAGCCACATACAGGCGAGTGCAGAATATGTGCCGTCCCTTAAAGGAGGCAGGGCATGGCAGCACGGTGGCTGATATTATTTGCGTACACAGACCTATGAGTATCCTGCCAGAATGGTCTTTCTTATTTTGTGAGGCGAAATGATAGGCGTATGGAAGTGGCCATTTCCTGCATTTTCTGTCCTACAATATGAGGTGAAGCTTTGATGGAATTTCCGACTTAGGATGTCACATGGGGAAGGTGTCCACCAGTGACACTGTATGTGCAGATGACCCCAAAAATGTGGGGGCTCCTTATGTGAATACCAGGAGAGGAATGCCCTGTCAAGCACCCTCTGTCTCCCTCCTCACATTCCCGAGGGGGATTTGCCCTTGCAGCAGTCAGAGGACAACAGCATCCCTCATGTTGAAAAAAGGCAGTCGACCACTCTTTGCTGACTGCCTGACTGGGCTAAAGCAGGGCACCGCACAGGAGAAGACGGCATACCTCTGCAGGTCCCAGTAATCTTGAAATGGCTTCCCCGGGGCTCATCATAACTCTATGGCAGGATGCTCAAGAGAGGCAGCAACCTCACAAAGGATAATTGCACTAGCACAGATGTTTACCAGTGGTGTGTGAGCTGCAGAGAATGTCAACTCATTAATGCCGACTCGTTAATCCCACAGCTATTGCAGAGGCAGTGTGGTGCCCCCATCGGTTAATGAAAATCTCCTTGGACAGGATCGGTATGGATCTCAGCAGGGAATTGGACCTCGGTGCAGGTACCATTGATTTGTTGTAGTTATTGTGGATTACGCAACCCGACACCCACGGCAGTGCCCTGCGCGACATCTCAGGTAGAAATTACACAGGCACACTTCGTCTTATTTTTCCTGTGCCGGGATCTGGGAGGAGAGAGAGAGCGACGGGATAAGGTGTCATAGCACTTCGTACCGCGGAAGGAATCTGAAAACGATTGGCTGTAAAAGCAATTTAAAGCAGCATATGCAAATGTGCAGCGCCTTGATAAAACCTTTAAGTCCACCATATGTAAATTCACACTAAAATAAAATTAAATAAATTGATCTAATTGATCCTCTGCTCTTCACTGCACTTCAGGATCCCGAGAACTCCTCTGCTATCCCTCCCCTCTAATTATCAAACGGCTGGTGGCCTTGTGCCGTACTAAAACTTATTAAACTGCACTGGGAGGAGAGTCCGAGCCGTTGCAAAAATGAAATAAAGTACATGTCAGAGGGCATCCGGCTGGGGAGCATTTGCTCCAGGGTCAGGAAAGACAACAAACTGCTTGAAACAGATAGCAGCACGTATCCGTGTCTTACCACGAGATAAAGTGCTTGTATTACTACATCCTACATCTGTGTCTAAATTACTCGGAGAATAATGGAGGTCGTTGGAGGTCACACAGTATATTTGAGGAGATTGAATATACCTGCTGTAATTGTGTATGGAGTGGAACAATGTCATTCGCGGAAAGGGCTTCACAACCTCCGAAAATACCTAATCTTATTCTGGTATCCGACTTACACAACAGATAGCAGAGGTTACGACTACGACCCTGTCCCGTATTCAGAGGTCTTACAACATCATATACAGAGGCCCAGCGAACTCTGTACACAGAGCTTAGCCATACCATATGCCTTAATATGAAAAGAAATGTTTTCCAGAAAAAATATTCCACTGTTTGAAATTATTGAGACAGCCTGGTAGCAGTACTGTCATGTTCCATCTAAAGCCCATGGCTTTGCTTGGTTCTATGCAGACTCTACGGAGGGAAACAGGGTATCGGTGTAATGCATATCCAATGCCCTGTATCAATGAGCTACTGGGTTAGGCTCAGTTCACTTTCAACTGGCACTGGATTAAAGGCCTTTGGAGTGCTTCCCATGTTTCCTAGGCATGAATGACAATCTCAGTGCCATGACCAGCCCCGCTCTGCCAGTCTATTCCCGGTTTCCCTCAGGCCTGAGTCTTGTTAGTCTAGCCTCTTGTTTCTGCCCTCTTGTTAACTGATCACAGATGCCTTGTGTTTGCTCCCTGATTAGTCTCCTTTATACGTGTGTCTCAATCTTGTGATCTCAGTCCAGTCATTGTATGCTGCCCATTTTGTTTGCTTTCGTTGTTTCCTTGCGTGTGAATAAACACTCCTTGAGGGGTTTTTACCTGCATGGCTGCATTCTGGGTCGTTCCTTCCCTTGCGACTTGACTCGGTTCTGTTCATACAAGTTTCCTTTGGAATATAGCTCACTAGGTTTCTCCGGGTACCAGGCTGCATTCCTGCTCGTAATGAACTGGATCATTTGACCTTACTCTGCTACAACCTACCTTAAGAATATTACCTTTTAATATAATCTGAGGGCTCCCCCTTAATTACTATGACGAGCTGACCTCGACTTATTGCCTTGCAATTTGCAAATACGGACACTGCTGGGAGGTGGGGCTTTGTGACCGACACGTCTGTCCCCCGTCTCGGTCTTCACAGCATCAGAAATACACATTTATTCCATTCTTTGGAATGGAAACCGTTTAAAGCTCACGAAATCCCTTTAAACTGACACGTTATGTGTAGTGCTGCGTTTGCATTCAGCGTTTGCCTCCTACGGCTTTATCCTTTGCATTGTTCCAGCATGTGATCAATATGAAGTGTATTGCGATGGGTCACTGGAAGTTGTTTATACAATGAGATTACAGGTAATTTTGGCATCACCTGCTTTGAATACATATCTCTCTGAAACCCGGCTTGTTTTAATTAGCTACTGGTGCAGTTGCTGTAAAAAGAATGAAAGAATGCTTGGTGCTATATCAGAAAGCATAGCATTATTTGTTTTATCGGATCAGATACGTAACTAAAGGAAACTACATTTCTTAACATTTATTTGAACATTATATGCCCCAAGAATCTAATTCGTTTTTTTTTTAAGAGTATAGTTTTTCTTCCAATTCCCTGAATCTGCTGAGTAAATACAATAACAATATACTTTAGCCACTCAAGAAAACAGCAGGCTTAAACCAACATTGCTAATGTGCCCTGGCTCTGTAAAGGACTATTTCGTAGGTTATGTCAAATGACGTTACATTATTTGTAACGAATGACATTAAATGCAACGCATGAGCACATTTTCAATTAGAATCCTTTACTTTGTGCAAATTGACAGACAAACCAATTTACTAGTTTAGAAAGATACCATGCTCAGCTGTGAAAAAGCTTACAGGGGAAAAAAAAGTTGTATTAGTTAGAATGACCTCCAAACACCAGATGGTATAGACAAGGAGACTAGGAACTAAGTATTTGATGGGGTATGTACCGTGCAGGGTGGCCTTTACTTAACCTCCTGCCAGTTAGGAGGTGATGTCATGATATGGAATAAGAATAAGAAATAAGAAAAAGACCCTGCAAGTGCAAAAAGTGACTTGCACAATTTGAAAAAATCATGCAGGAAACACTAACCTGAATCCAACCCAAGCTTGAAGTAGAACATAAAAAACTGACCCGTACCAGGCCCGAAACGTGATGCTTTGTCGGGGCCCATCTGGCTCTTAAAACTTCTTTTCTTAACACGGAACTTCAGCATGCTGAACAAACCAGTCCCTACTGTTAATCACACCAATACACAGGGAATTTGAGAATCCCAGTTTCAATAATTCAACATGACACAGGTCTACAAGGCAAATACAAGTTGGAGGAAAACTCACAAACTGTTTCTGCTATCATGCAGAAACTGCCATGCCATATCTCAATAAAAATGAATTAAATGAATTTCCACTAAATGTTTGCTATGTTGGAGCACTCAGCTGAGAGAGGTGGTGCCACACCTCCATATACTATAAATCAGGTTTTTATACAATCTGCTCAAAGCAGCCAAATATTAATTTCGGTTTAGAGTTAGAATGAAGTTCTGCTCCAAAGCGGTTTCTCATAACTTTGGCTCACAAGAGGAAGACAAGGGAAATGCTCTTATTTCTTAAACTGAATTTTTCATTTGGCATCTCTCATCTTTTCTAATTGTACCTAGAGCTGACAAATTATATGCTCAGAAGAGGCGTATTTGCTTAATTGCATTGGTCTGCATGGGCCTTATTTAGAGAATAGTTCTATATTCGAGAAGCAGTATTCACAGTCTTAATTTGGCTGGTATTCATTTAACACTCAATCATTGGTTTAGTTTGCTCAAGAATAGTTGAATGAATATAAACTAATTTTAAATGTTCTTTCCTCATAAACTTTAGTTTCTGTTAATTAGTAGTGTCAATGTTTTTATTATAATGTGAAACAACAATTGTTTGAGAGAAACAATTTATTTGATTAGATGGCATAGAACATAGGAGGAAATGAAATGAAAAGATATTCTGCCAGATATCTGTAGAACTTTGACCATAATATAATTGCCCATATCTAAATCTTCAAGTCTCATTCTTTGTAATTTTGGTAGACATACAGTACTCCAGCTTGCATGCTACATAGCTGGATATTGGCATACAGGGATCTACTATGCTGACCTGTTCCTGTTTAGGTCTTTTAGAGGAATTGATTTCTAGTACGTAATGTATTCACAGAAATTGACTTCCTGTAACATGTTCTTTGATCATTTTGCAGGCAAAGCATTACATGTGGGAAGTTATATGATTTAACATTATAGGTCCTGTAACCTTTCAATGTCTAACAGATTTATATTTCCACATTTTAATTAATTTGCTCATGATTAGATAACATACACTTTCATTGCAAGCATCTGTGTGTTGCATTATCTTGCTTTGGTCTGTTGTGATAATCATTCTGAGAGAACTGATTGTCTACAGTGAGTCGAGAGGTATTCTTGGCAGGATGACCACCATCTGTCGACTCCTTGACCAAAACCCAATGGCTCATTGGAAAACAAATGTGATGTTGGTCAACAGTTCTGTGATAGCAAGGAAGGTACTCACTCATCCTAAATATAGCAAGTACACTTAAGCAATCCAAATTAAAAGGGATATGTCCCTAAAGTGACCAATTTTATTGAAAGCAATATTACATGTAAGTGAATGTCTACCTTTTAAAATGTTTAGAATTAAATGAACTGGGTAACCACAGCTACTCTGGGATGCCTTTGCTCTTCAGTACTACAAACTGCACATGCTTTGTTTTCTGTATATTTATTTGAATCTTGGACTCAGATCACTTTAAAATCTGTCATTCTCTGAAAAATACAATTTTATTTGTTTTTCTACAGCCTGCAAGACCAAGTAAAACTATTCAAATTAACACTGGCTATGGATCACCCTGCTGCCCTTCTAATGCATGAACTTATAAAAAACTTTATAAAAAACCATTATTATTATTATTGTTGTTGTTATAAATACTCACACATTTATTATTCTATGGTTTTAGAAGACAGAGAGGTATCCTAAAATACTGTCAAATGTATTGTGTATTTGTGTGCATGCTCCCCCAGGCACAAAGACATCGGTTTTTGCTTCGGAAATGGAAAACAGTGCTACCATGGAGAGACAGATGTGTAAGCTCACTAAAAAGACGTGTTTTGTTCTACTCCAGAGGTGGGCTGCCCCCTGCTAAGAGCAGGTATTGTGTTGTGAGACAACATCATCAAAAACTGGTGTTTTCAGTGGCTCCTTAAAACACTCCCATGTTACTGATTAGGAAAGACTTCAGAATGAGAAAAATACAATCTTTAAAGATAAATCATCTGTGTAAAAAAAGCAGATAAAAACATCTATGTAAAAATATATTTTTTTTCCCCAGCATGTCTTTACGGAAGTCTGTAGAGGACTCATCTTTTTTTTCTTTTCGTTATCTCGTGATCACGACTTATTTTTCTTGTGATCTCGACATAACCATGATCACGACATATTTTTCTCGTGATCGCGACATAACCAAAGTCGTTATCTCGTGATCACGACTTATTTTTCTCGTGATCTCGACATAACCAAAGTCATGATCTCGAGAAAACGACTTTGGTTATGTCGAGATCACGAGAAAAACGAGATAACTAAAAGAAAAAAAGTAGATGCATGTCCTCTACAGACTTCCGTATGTCTTTATGTTTAAAAACACATATTTCTCTTGTAGTGAAGCTTGAAAAAGTCATTTACAATCAGTCATTTCCCCATCATATTTAAGCTTGGAGGCCCAATGAAGCTGAAGTGTGAAAGGTCCTTTAGGCCAATTTAATTTAATTTCTCTAAAGGCGAATGGCTTCACACTAGGCTAGGCAATGGGGATTTGGATGCCGATATATTTGAATTGATTACTGAATATTGTCATCTAAAATACAACGAATAATGACAGGCTAGTGACTTTTAACGGCAATCAAAACATCATTATTGCACATCAGATCTGGAGGCCTGAAGAGATTTCAGAAAGCAAAGAAATATACTCTACTAACTCCATAAAAAGCATCAATCAGAAATTTCCCCAGACAGCCCCCTCACCCATCCACTCCTCCCACACCCCCAACCTATATAATTTCTAAAATCACTGGATGGATCAACTAGAAATGTGAAAATCAATAAATGTGCTTTACTTGAATGCCACACATAACTCTGAAACTCAGCCTATTCATTTAATTGCACTTACAGTACATGCCATTTTGCACAGACTTTCCCAAACAAGTATGTTTTTAGCTATTTCTTATTATGTAACTACAGTCGGCGACAAAAGAAGTTAAGCACCCTGATGGAGTGGTGTAAATGAAATGAATCGGCACATGGTGAAAGGTATCGCAATGATTATAATATCAGATCAATCGGACAACAGAGTTGGCAGTATGGGTACACTGCTGGTTTCATGTCAATAGGGAGTGGCACCCCCCCAGGCCCTAGATACATGCGGAGAAATGGTGTGGAAGGGAGTCGTACAGCTGTTGTATCCTCTCCTGCGGTGGTCCAAAGCTGTTGTAACTGGCCCTCGAGATCCTGCAGATTGGCACTGGGTCTGAGTTGATGTCCGAGCTGATGTTCAATTGGAAAAAGATCGGGGGACCTGGTTGGCTATGGGAGGACCTCAACATGATGCAGGCAGTCCATATGCACACATGCCGTGTGTGGAGGGGCATTGCCTTGTTGAAATACCAGGGTGCTGTCACAGAAGGGATAAGATATCCAGACGCAGGATGTCACTGACATAGTGCTGTGCCTTCAGGGTCCCCTGAATCACTACCAGAGATTACCTGAAGTCATACCCTATGGCTCCCCACACCATGATCTCTCAGAGCTGCCCCCCACCTTGCTGCCCGAAGCAGAGAAGAGGTTGAAGAGTAGGAAATGCAAGAAGAAGCTGGAATTATTCTTAGGGGCCGTCTCCCTCACCGCTGCCTGCCCTGCTGCATGTCGGGAGGAGCCCCTCCCGATCCAGAACCCGGCAGTGTTCGCTCCGGACATCACCCTTGCTTATCCACGGTTCCTCCACACGTGTCTGCCCGCAGACAGTGCCACTGGGCAGACGCCCAATCGTGCATCTTCCGCTGCTTTGGTGCCGCCAGCACTGGCAGCTCACCCCTTCCTGGGAATGCGCTTAGCCCTTAAAGGGGCCAGGTCCGTTCAGGATGCCATCCCGCAGGGGTCCCCAGAATCCCCAGGAAGGTGGCACCTGTGATTCCTGCTTCAGTTCCTGTGATTCCAGTTCCGGATCATGTGACTCCTACTCTGGTTCCTGTCTCTGAGGTTCCTGTCTCACCCCGTTCGGTCCGAGCAATGCTCCGTCCCGTGCCCTGCCTGAGGTCCTCCATGTCCAGTGCTCTTCACTGGGCATCGCTCGCCACGTCACTGGGGTTCACCTCGTCACCAGGTTCCTTGTCTGGTTCTGTCTCGTTGCCCGAGTCCCGCCGCCTGGCTCCTTGCCTGAGCCTTCCTCATTATCCAGCTCCCGCTCAGGTCCCTGAAGTTCCTGCTCCAGAGGTCCTTGAGGTTCCCGCTCCGGCTCCTAAGGTTCCTGCCCTGGCTCCTGAGTCTCCCGAGCCTCGGGCTTCAGTCCCCCTGGTTCCTGACCCTGCTCCCGTGACACTAATCCCTGTCCCCGAGGTGGTCCCGGACGGTCCGACCACCACTCCTTTCCCCGTGGAGGTGGAAAAGTTCGAATGGGACCCCTTGGGGATTTCCCTGATGGCCCCGCTGGACCCCTTTGGGGAGGTGACTCCCCCACCCCTCCCATGGCGGGGCAGATGCCGGCAGTGGCCCCACCCTAGATATCCTGGAAGGGAAAGGGACACCTGCACCGGGGTCGGTTACTGCCTGCCCTGCCCCCTGGCTCACCCTTGGCCCCTTTGGCTCGTGAGGCGCCTGCGGGTAGGGCTGGGCGATATGGCTGTAAACTGTATCACGATATCAGTGTTTCATATCGGTCGATATCAATAATTATTGATATTTTTTATGACCCATTTAAAATAAGGACCAGGAGAAATTCAAAAATTAAAAAATATATTACATTTAAACATTTTTATTTTAAACCTTCCTCTGATCATAATGCCCTCAGTTATTAAGACAGAAATGTCAACAACCATGCTTGTGCGGTGTTGCAGCTACAGATGTTGTTGGTTGAATACGGCTGTGTTCCAAAGGGTGAACTAAGGTGGTACATCAAGTTCGTGGTATTACCAGTCTTTGCGGGGACGACGGTCTTGCATAATTTGCAGACGACATTAGTCTGACTACGGTCAGACTTATAATATCCAAGCTGACTTTTCCTCTTTTATTTACAATTTCCTCGCTCGCTGCGGAACTCATTTTCTGCTTATGAAGAGGAATCCAG
>JAODKN010000001.1:35562568-35572806 GCA_026774425.1 Petrocephalus zakoni
AGTACTGTATATACTTTAATGAGCACAGTACTGTATTTGAAAAAACCGCGATAGAGTGAAGCCGCGAAAGTCGAAGCATAAAGTGACAAGGGACGACTGCATATGCATATAAATGATATGGTAAAAATACTCACTTGCCTAATAATTGTACGCAGTGTAAATCTAACATTGCAAGTTATGCACATGCAGTTCTTACATCGCTAGTGAGTTATATTAAGATCAGACTTTCTCTTACTTTCAGTTCAAGGAACTGCTCACGATCCAACACATACCACCTCATCAGTGAAGCATGGTGGTGGTAGTGTCATGGTGTGGGCATGTATGGCTGCCAATGGAAGTGGTTCCCTTGTATTTATTGATCCTACACTGTTCACCTTATTTGTATGTAAATACCCTCAAATTAAAGCTGAAAGTCAAAGCAGTTAAAGCACATCTTGTTCCTTTCATTTCAAATCCATTGTGGTGGTGTATAGAGCCAAAAAGATTACAATTGTGTTGAAGTCCCAATACTTATGGACCTCACTGTAGCTCATGACCATAGCATGTCTGGTTATCTTGGTGTAAGAAAAATGTACAATCGTCTGTTAAGACATTTCTTTTGGCTCTCCATGAAATTTGGAAATCTCAAAACTGTCGTTCTTGCCATGCTTGACAAATTGCTGGGAAGCCTAATCAGGTTAACCCCCCTGCTCCTCTGAGGCCTATACCGGTCATGGATGAGCCTTTCGAGAGAATTCTTAAAACTCCAGCTATAGTGAAAGCCCTTATCAAATTCTGTACTACATTTGATTTACCAAAATGCATCCAGTCAGATCAAAGTTCAAACTTCATGTCCAGGATCTTTAGCAGAGTGATAAAGCAGTTGAGTCCGTCATCAAGTTTCTAGTGCATACCATCCATAATCACAGGGGGCTTTAGAGAGATTTCATGAAGCATTAAAATCCATGCTTAGAGCATATTGTTTAGCCCAGGGTAAAGATTGGGATGAGGGGATCCCCCTCCTACTATTCACCATCCGTGACACAGTTCAAAAGTCCCTTGGATTTAGTCCTGCTGAGCTAGTATTTGGACATTCCATCTGGGGTCCTTTAAAAGTACTACAAGAACAGCTTCTGTTCTCAGATCAGTCCCAGGCTTCTTCAACAAATGTTTTGGATTATGTCAGTAACTTTCGTTCACGCTTACATAACCAAGTCCTGTATGAAGTCTCGCTTTGACCAGAAGTACAACGTGCATTTCAACCGGGAGATCAGGTTGTTGTTTTATTGCCGTTACTGGGCTCAGCTCTATAGGCTAAGTTTTCAGGTCTGTATGCCATTGATTCAAAGTTCAGTGAAACGGACCCCTGATAGAAGAAGAAAGTCTCGTGTGTGCCATATAAATATGCTTAAGTTATATGTGTCCTGTTCCGAATCTGAAACCTGCCCCACCACCTCACCAGCCTCTCCAGTAACTGCTGCTTCTGTGGGTCTGTCCCCATCAGATTATTCCCCTGAAATTGATGGACTTTGGTTAGGAAATGCCTCTCTTCCATGTGTTCATCAGCCCAACTCAGATACCCTTTTGGTTCTCCCTTCTAAACTCTCTCACCTGTCAGACTCTGCTCAAAATAGTATTATACGACTTATTGAGAAATATCCATTACTTTTCTCTGATACTCCCTCCTGGACTACAGTCCTTAAACATGATATAGATGTTGGTGATAATGTTCCTGTGAAACAAAATACCTATCAAGTTAATCCGACCAAACGTACCATCATGAGGATGGAAACAGAATATCTTGTTCACCATGGTCTTACTGCCCCTAGTTATAGTCCATGGAGTTCTCCATATTTGCTGGATCAAATAGGACAAGCAAAATTTGTTACCAAGTTAGACTTGCTGAAAGGTTACTGGCAAGTTCCACTCACAGAACGTGCATCACAAATCTCAGCTTTCGTCACCCCAGATTCCTTCTTACAGTAATTCGCCTTTGGTTTAAAAAAACGTACCTGCTACATTCCAGCGCTTATGAGTCGAGTTCTAGCTAATGTTGATAATTGTGAAGCTTACCTGGATGATGTTTTTGTGTATTCAGATAATTGGGAAAGTCATCTCCATACCCTAGACATTGTGTTTTCGCGTCTCAAAGAAGCTTCTTACCCTGAACCTTGCTAAATGTGAGTATGACCATGCTACTGTAGCATACTTGGGTAAGCAGGTCAGTCAGGAAACTGTTCGTCTTTTGGAAGCGAAAATTGAGGCTATTAGTGCTTTTCCTGTACCTAAGACCAAAAGAGAGCTGCGTCACTTTCTTGGGATGGCAGGATATTACAGAAGCTTCTGTAGGAAATTTTCAAGCATTGTATCACCTCTCACAAATCTTCTCTGTGACTCTGTGCCTTTTGTGTGGGCTCCTGATTGTCAAGCTGCTTTTGATGCAGTTAAGGTTTTGTTATGTAGTGCTCCAGTTCTATCCGCACTGGATTTCACTAAGTCGTTCAAGCTTGAGGTGGATGTTAGTGGAACAGATGCAGGTGCTGTGTTAATGTGTAGACCACCCTGTCTGTTTCTTCTCCACCATCATCCACCATCAGATCAACTACAGCACCATTGAAAAAGAAGCTCTTACGTTGTTACTGGCCCTTCAATACTTCGAAGTATACCTTGGATCCAGTTCAGAACCCATCCTAGTGTACACTAACCACAACCCACTTGTTTTTTTGCATCGTATGTCCAATACTAATCAAAGGCTCATGTGTTTGATCTGTCAAGGATTCAATTTGAAGATTTTTTTTGAGATTTTGATTTTTTTGAGATACTTTTTATTGGTCCCCGTGGGGAAATCGTCTTCTTCTCACCTCCCCCAAACTTGCTCTCTGTGAGAGCAAGCTTGGCCGTGAAGGGCAGCTACCTCGAGGTGCGCCCAGGGAGCTTAATGGCCTTGCTCAAGGGCCCACAGACGTGCTGAGGCTGGGCTTGAACCAGCGACCTTCCGATTACCGGCACAGAGCTTAACTCTGCCCCCAAATGTATAGATTGTACAAAAGAAAGGGTCTGAAAACATTGTTGCAGATTCACTGTCTCGTTGTAACCCTTAATAGAGGGAAAAAGCTATATATAGCTTTTCTCTTGAGGGTGGGGGTGTTACCACCCCCAGGGATACTTTACTCCCTATAGTGGGCGGATGTTTCTGTGGGGATGTGTGTCATTTTGTTCCTGGCCCTGCACATTGTTACATTACCTTCCCCTCTAGATTGATTTGCCAGTTTTCCTCCTGTGTCCTTTCATCACTTCCTTTATAAGGCCTGTCCAAGCCAAGAACTGGAGGCCATTTGCTTTGGGATTTGTTTGGTACTTGTGTTACTAATGATTTATTGTGCATGACCCTTTTGCTGTCTGACCATTGATTTCTGCTTATCCCTTTTTCTGGATTTGGTTACTGTGGATTTTTGTTCAAATAAATACATTTTGGATTCAATTAATATATTTAAGTTCTTAATTATCTTTGGATTAATGTGTAGCGCAGTTCAGATTTCAATGTACGGTTGTGCTCAATTACAATTTTAAACATATATAGTGAATACAGAAACTGAGTAAAAAAACCACGAATCAAATCGCAATTGCAATATGTCAGTTAAATCGAATTTAGATTTTTTCTTAAAATTGTTCACTTTCAAATTCTCACTGCTCTGCTCACATGCACTGGGGCCTACATTAGGCAGGAACTTTCCAATTTGACAATCAGTGGACAAAAATTCATATGTCAGAAGTAAGAAATTACCCTAAGAGAAAAACCCACCAACTCCTCCAGGTTGCCCAGGGATACCACGCTGCCCCTTGTCGCCTGATTCTCCTGGAAGTCCAGGCAGACCTCGGCCTCCAGGAGAGGCTCCCATGGCTTCTCCGGGCTTTCCCTTCTCCCCCCTGAAGCCTGGCAGACCACCTTTCCCTGGGGTGCCGGGACGGCCATCTTCACCCGGCTGTCCATTGGCCCCTGGGTCTCCCCTGGGCCCGGGGAAACCTGAACATGTATTTAGTTAGCAGATCCTTTTATCCAAAGCAATACTTTTTTTGTGAAAGCAGAGACAGGAAGTCCTTGGAGAAATTGATGGCCTTGCTCAAATGCCCAACACCCAAATCACACTGCCAACCCTGGCATTTGAACTGATCACAGACTGTCTGTATAATTACAGCAAAGTTACCACATATATGTAATAGCACACCACCCTGGTACACCAAATGAGCAGAGTGAGCACAGGGGATACTCACCACTCTACTAACAATAAAATTTTTAATGCCATGTGTGTTTTGAAAAAGTAATTTACATCAGGAATTGACAAGGAAGACTCTGACCTTCAGTGTTTCATACCTTGTGGTCCAGGCTGTATGGCGAAACCCGGGTCTCCTCTCTCACCCTTTAAACCATCAATCCCTGGTCGGCCATCTGCTCCTGGGAAACCAGGCTGACCTTTCAGACCTGGGAGGAAGTGGGACACACTCAGTGATGGGCAAGTCTTATTTTATGATATGCATAATGAATCTTTAGTTAGAAAAGAAGGTTTTTGTGTTTGGTGTTACCTGAAATCCCGGGAAATCCAGGAGGTCCTGGGTCACCATCCTCACCTGAGATCAGGCAAGGTAGCACCATTCCTGTCAACAGGATGTTTCAACATTCAGAACCCCTAGGAGCATGCACTGGCACAGCGCGTTGCCGCACCCACCACACAGCGAAACATTTCAGAACCCCGGTTGGCGACCCCCCATGCAAACACGGGGTCCAATCCCACTCTCCGGAAATGGCCATCCGTCTGCCGCAGTCAGGTGTTATGTGGGCATCCCCTCGGCTCGGTCCAACCTCTCGGATCCTCTGCAAGGTGGATCCTACGAGCCGGATCATCCTCAGGGAATCGCGCCACATGGCCAACTGGCGCTCCCTCACAATGCAGGTAATGTGCCTCATTCGGTTGTTCTGACACAAAGTCAAACCAATGGTACCCCAAGGGTTCTCCAAAGAGAGACAGTACCAAAGGAGTCCAGTCTTCATCCATGTCTCGCAACCATAAAACAAAACAGGAAGCACCAAGACTCTAAAGACTTGGACCTTTGTCTGCTTGCAAAGATATCAGGAGCGCCACACACCCCTCTCCAGCGACCTCATGACCCCCTGTGCTCTCCCAATCTGTCTAGTGACTTCACAGGAAGAGTCACCAGAGACATGAATGTCGCTGCTGTGGTAAGTGAACCTCTCAACGCGGTCGATACTCCCCCCGCAAAAAGATACCCATCCCTAGCCATCAGCAGTGTATCGTTAAGATTTTAACGGTACTACTACTCTTTCCAGTGCTGCTTATCGGTCCGGTACTTTAATGGTATTGTTATCGATACATTTTGAAGAATAAATCAAATTAACAATTTAATTAATATATTTATTTAACAAATCACTTATTATTCAACAAATTTGCATTATTATTTAACAAATTTACATTAAGTGTGAAATGCAAAAATTCTAGTGAAACGCTACCACACTTCTGATCTCTTTTCTCTCCGCCATCAGCACTAGTTGCGGCTCGGCCGTCCCCGCCCGATCTACGTGCACATGTGCATATTTTACGGTACCGCAGATCTGTATAGCAATGCTTTGAGATCTCTGTCCTATTTAAGAACGCAGGAACAAACTTTTCATGCAATACCATTGACACAGTAAGCTGACAGATACTCCTGTCGCATGGGAGTTATAATATTAATAAAATCATTATAATAAAATAAAAACGTAAACAATCGTTTTTGTTAGTTTTCTTTCTAACGACTTCTCAGTCCACAACGAGTTTGTGTGCATTTATTTAAGTGTTTTACAATATCACAAAATAAAAAGCTGCTTATCTGCCTAGCAGGCAAGCTGTTCTTGTCATATATTTCAATGTCTACTAACAGACATTAAGTATCATGTAATTGTGTACGTCTGCTTTTATATTTTACAATGTATTAAATTTGTGCCCATACTCTCGCCGATCAGGCAGGGTCCAGCGGATGTTACACAGCCATAAGTAGAACGGAGCCTTGCGCATGCGCACGCAGATGAGGCAGCGACACCAGTGTCCGTGTGCGCGTGTGAGAGTTTCTCCATGCATCGCGCATGCGAGAGAGCGCTCTAGCTTAACGTTCCAATCAGTAACAGAGCTGATCAGATAAACAGAGAGATTATGTTTATATACAAACAAAAAAAAACCAAAAGCAATACTGTTAATGTCAGAGCTTATCAAAAAATAAAAATTTAGCCCCAGGGCCTGTTTTGTACTGGGTTTCGGTACCCATCCCTACTGATGGCTGTGCCTAAGGGGTCATTAATCTTAGTTTTTAACCAGGACACTCGCAAACCCAGACACTCCTCACTCAGTCTCTCAAGAGCCCCGATCAGAGCCTCCATCGACTCCACAAAGATCATCGGTGAAGTCAAGATCAGTAAATCTTTCCTCACCAACTGAAGCCACAAAGCTACCAGACTCCACGACCCTGCCCAACATCCAGTCCAAGCAAATATTGAACAGAGTAGGAGCAAGAACACACCACTGATGAACCCCAGAATCAACTGGAAAGAATGCAGAGGTTCTCCCTCCACTCTGCACAGCACTCACCGTACCAGTGTACAGGCTGGCCATAATGCCCAACAACCTCAGGGGGATCCCACAAAGTCTCAGGATGTCCCACAGGGCAACACAATCAACTGAGTCAAATGCTTTACAAAAATCAACACAAGCTGCAAAGAAGCTCTGCTGATATTTGCGCTTGCACTCAATAAGGACCCTCAATGCCAGAATGCGGTCGATGGTAGACTTCTTAGGTGTAAAACCAGACTGTTCCGGCCGGTGGTAGACAAGCAAGTGATCACGGATACTATTAAGGATGACCCTAGCAAGGACCTTGCCCGGGACTGAGAGCAGTGTTATCCTCCTGTAATTGCTGCAATCCAGGCGATCACCCTTCTCTTTCCAGATAGGGACAACATGTCCCGTTTTCCAGTCAGTTGGGATGATTCCCGTCTCCCAAATGGAAGCAAAGATTGCTTGCAATGCCAGGAGGACAGCCTTACCACCAGCCTGGAGGAGTTCAGCCGGGATACCACAGATCCTTCCCCGCCCCCAGCTGATTTACCACCCGCGCAATCTCATTTATATTGGGTGGTTCACAGCTGATTGGTGGGTCAGCTTCAAGAATCCTCATAGCCAGCCCTATCAGTGCCAGTGGTCGTAATGAAGTCACTCATGACCAGAGGGGTGTCACCTTGAGGGCACCCATCAACTACCGATGTTGCGAGGAGAATGTTTCATTTGTCGAGTCATGACTCACCGCAATCGGAGCATACAGTGAGACAACAGACAAGACACCCAACGAGTGCCTTAGCCTCTCATGAGTCTCATGATACGCTCGTTGAAAGGGGTGACGTCAGAGACCACTGGGAGGAGCCAATCCGCCACTGCAACAGCTACTCCCTGAGTATGGCAGCCATCAGAGCGACCAGACCAGTAATAGGTATAACCACCTACAGAGATCTGGCCACCCCCAGTCTGCGCACCTCAGATAGAGCCACCACTGAAATGCGGAGTTTATGGACAGCAGAGAAAGATGGTCATCTTGCCAGAGAGACAAGACGTTCCACGTGCCCACCCGAATGGGCCGCCTCAAGTTGGGACCCAAATGCCGCCGTGTAGCGGGCAACACCTCAGCACCACGCCAGCTCCGATCCGCAACAGGCCTGTACCTATTGGCTCTCCAGCGGTTTCGACTCTTCCAGGGATGAGGCTCCCGAAGGCTTTCCCTCATCCCCGTCACAATGCGTGCAGCCTTCCTATAGAGGTGGCTGCAGCAGAGCTACTCCCGCAGAGAGCAGAAAGGTTTCCTAAAAGCTTTATCACAGCTGAGTGAAGTATTTTACAGTGGCTGGAGTGCCAATCCCACCACCAACCCCCAGGTTTTTTTGTTTTCACTGCAAGTTGCAGGACCGCTTGCAGTAGCTATCATTATAAATTTCCATTATCCAAATTAGACTGAATTAGACCACAATCATGGAAAGAATTAGTTGACCAGATTTCCCACATACTTCTAAGGCTAAGTCCAGTATGCCTTCAAGGTAATCCACTCTATAAGGAGGAAATCTGAATTACAGCACAGGAGGTTATTGCACATAGCAGGATTTCTTAGTTAGCTGGGTGAACTTAAGCTAGAAGTCATGATTGTCCAATAAGAATGCCCCTTACCTAAACTCTCATTGGGCAATCATGACTTGTAGTTTAAGTTGTACCAGTTATCTGCCCCCCCCCCCCAGTCATATGTAACAGTTAAACTGTATTAAGAGCCTGGTCCTCTAATTTTCCTGCACATAAACCCAACTAATAGCAATAAAAGCTCTATTGCTGGGCATACAGAAGACATACCATTTGTCGGGACACCTGTCTGGGACCTAGTGCTACACTACAAGCATTAGTCTTGTTATGGGCTTCATTAGGATCTTGTTAAATTAAAGACTGATTTATACTTCTGCACTGAATATATGAGGTTGGCAGCTGTACCGCCAAAATCACAGCCTGATGCCTGTAGTTACATTTTTGGAGAGGGGTGTATTGGGCTACGGTGTAGGGTGCCTGGAAATGCTATACCAATGATGTAGATTCTATGCAGAAGTATAAATCAGCCTTAAGCCACAGAGAGTCTGGTATATGGCCAATCTCAGCCCACAAGGCTTGGATTGCCTTTGGTGTTGGGTATTGAAGAGCATCAGCAGCTGTTACATACGAGCTCAGAGCTACTGGTACTCATGATTGGAACACCACAAGGCAGAATTAGTGCACTGAGTTAAAGCCAAAGCAAATTTAGTGCCCCTGGTCAGATGGGAGAGCAATGGGGATCCTATCTGTGGGAGGAGACAGAGGGGAGAGACACGGGCATGTGCCAGCAGACGACGATCTTCCCGTCACCTCATGCTACAACGAGAGTGGAAACAACTAAAGAGATTCAGGCAGCCGTTCAGGACACAGGAGGTGGGAAACTAGACAGATGTGTCTCCAGTGGGGTCAGTCCTAAGAATGTGCAGTCTCTTCTTATTACTTTCTAACCTTGAAGCTGTAATAATTAAAACTGATTTATTTTCAGCCGTGCTAACTTATGCAGCCCTCTTCCTCCTACAACTGCCATTTTGTTCGGGCTTCAGGGTGCTTTTCCACCACATCAGCTATCACACCTTCCCTTTTACACTGATTTCCAGCTGTTCCAGTTCCAGTTCCAGTACCTAAAGTATCAAGTCAGCTGGGACTTTTTTGGTACTTTGGAATGGGACTAGCAAAACTTTCCTTGTTGATTGGTTATGCAAATAGGCTGCCTTTGAAACGCAACACAACCACGATTACAAGAGATTACAAACTCAAAAAAAAATTTTAAAGTTAAAACAAAAAAAAAGTAATAATGGATTCATGGACAAATGAAAAGATTAAGTTTTAAGTGTAATCTGGTCAACAGAACAGATTCAACAAGATCAGGATGGCATGACAAGAAAAAGTATTTGGCATAATATACAAGATCAGCATGGTATCAGAAAATTTTCTAATAAATATTGGAGTATTTATAAAACAAAAAGGTGTTCTACATAAATTTTTCACAAATCCGTATAAGAGTGATTTAAACAGCAAGAATGAAAATGATTATGATTGTCATGCAGCACTCATGCAAAACACATGCAGCATTCATGCAAAAGCAGCGGAGGTTAACTTTCAACAAATTTTAAACAACATATACTTGAAAAGGAATAATCGATTTCATAAACTGCAGAAATTGCAGAAAAATTTATAGTAAACTGGAATTTTCATTTATAACCAATCTAACTGCCGGTGGAAACCACTGCCATCTACATCTATTATGAAAATAAGACTTGAAGATTTTGTTTTTTAAAGCTTGCACTAAGTCAGCTAAACTTCTCTAAGATCTTACCTTTGGGACCTGGTAACCCTGGTTGTCCAGGAAGACCATCGAGTCCTGGGTCACCAGGTGGTCCACGGAGTCCAACAACGCCCGGGTACCAAATGCCGGGCTGCCCCACAGCACCTGGCCTTCCCTTAGCTCCAGGAATTCCTGGAAAACCTCTGTCTCCGACCACCCTGAAGCCACTGTCACCCTGCAGTAACAGAATCCAAACATGTAGGGAGCAGGAATATAAAGTACAGGTATTTTATGGGTCCTACTGAAATAAAGGTAGCTGATTATGAGAAAGA
>JAODKN010000001.1:35588805-35601076 GCA_026774425.1 Petrocephalus zakoni
ATGATGATGATGATGATGATGATGATCGCGGTGCATCGGCGGCTACGCGCTCAACCAAAAACATTTTTTGCTGATGCCATTAAAAAGTTGGGACGACGCTGGGAAAATTGTATCACAATAGGTGACTATGTAGAAAAGTGATGTTTCCGATCACTTCCGGGTCATGCCATATGCGTTTTATGAAAAAACCAAAAACACACGTGTTTTTGTTTTTTGTGAGAAAAATGAATGAAGGAATGATACACCGTTTTAAGGGCAGGCAGAAGCAGGGGGCAATGAGACACAGGGTAGTTAGGGTGCACAGTATGGCTCATGGGATGTGCAACAATACTTCACACGGAAAACGAGAGCGTGTCTGGTTTTATAAGCAGAAACAGGTGAAACCACTGATGTGCCCCTAATTGGAGTGCTCCAGCCCGCTGAGCCTGACATATATATAAGTGCTAGAACTATTGTTGAACTGTGTTGCTGAGAGCAGGCTCTCAACTTAGATGTGCTTGTATGCATTAATCATTATAGTTGGTTATGTAAACCAAATTTCACTTAACACAATGGAATATGATATTTCTTTGACAGCTTAATGCCATATGATTTCATCTTTCATGTTATACAGTTGCGTCAGGGACTACAAGTTTAAGTACTTTTACTTTAATACTTTAAGTATATTTATAAGCAAGTACTTACTTTTATTTAAGTAGAAAGGGCAATGGGTTTATTCAGCTTTTACTAGAGTACATTATTTCTATATCTACTTAAGTAAATTGTTTCAGTAACTCCTCCACCTTTGCAAATGGTTATGTTAAAAATGGCAATCACAACAACCAATTATTCGTGAAGCTCAGTCTTTTGCTGCTTCTAGAAACTGTTACGTCACTTTAATGTAGCTATCATATCGATTTGTGGAACAACTGATAAAGCTCCTGTTAGAAGACGCAGGTTTTGAGACAATGATTTTATAGAAAGCTGTAACTCATTCTAATTAGCCAGTTGCACGAGAGCAGGAAACGTGGCATATTTCATTTCAGTTACATTGTCAACACTAGAACAAAAATGTAATCATGTAAATCAACCCACAAATTGATTTAAAGGAATTCTTATAATTATTTACTTCATATTACTTTTTCCACTGGAAGTGGTTAGCAGGGAGGCAGATGAATGGTGAAACAGGCCATGATGGCAATGTGACATGGAAAAAATGAGGGGGCATCCTGGCTAAAAGCTAATGTGTCATCATGGAGAGCCATTGGCAGCTCGACGTGTCCATGTGTGTGCGTGTGCGTGGACAGGGGTGTGGCAACTGTGCCTGTCTGTTGAGCCGTTCAGAGTGAGCTGTTCGCCCATTGTATCTTGCCCACATAAGCACACTCAAATATCATCTCCTCTTTCAGTCACAGCTCACATTAACATTAACATCATGTCATAATCAGAAACATATAACAGTTATAAAATGTTTTTAGAATTTAAGAAGATATTTAGGTTTGAAAACAGAATTTCACAACAAACTGCAGCATTAAAACTGATGTTCTTTTGAGACAGGGGAGTATGAAGAGTATGATGTCAAGGATATAATAATAATAATAATAATAATAATAATAATAGTAATAAGGGGAAAGAAAAATGCAATTCATATTTTCCCTGGAATAGCCTCCCAGAACAACACCAATATCATCAAATTTGAAAAGAAGGGAGCCGCACACACCGCTACACATTGGTAGGAGGGGTGAGAGCGAGAGCATTCATGTCAGCTAGGATCTCACCTCGTCACACCACACTACTCACCTGCTAAAGACTCAACAGCATTTGTACTTCATAAGTAGACGAAAGAAATTTGGCATGCCTCACGGAATGCTCAGAAACTTCTACAGGGATAGTATTGAGTGCAGTTCTACCTGCAACACCACAGTCCGGTTTGCACACTGCTCTGCACATGAGTGCAAAGACCTACAGCGGGTGGTCAGAACCACCCAAACCCTCTCAGGAACAGTTTTACCGTCACTGGAGAACATTTATTATACCAGGGTCATCGGGTGGGCCCGCAGCGGCATAATTAACTAATTAACAGTACCCATCCACAGCACAGCCTATGCAGACTCACCACGTCAGGTAGATGCTAAAGGAGTGTGAAAGCAAGGACCTCAGGATTCCAGAACCATTTCTGTCTGCAGGCCATCAGGCTTGTGAACGACTGTCACCTACTCCCCCCCTCCCCCCGTTGTTAGAGTCTACCTCCAACCAATAATGTGCTGGGTTTACACCCCACCCTTCCATGCCCACATACAAAATGGGTACATAATATTTGCATTGCATATTTATAGTTATATTAAGCTGTGTTTGCATATTTATTTACAGAACTGTACTAATTGTGTTTTTAATTTGTATTTGTGTTTAATTGACGATTATTGGTGGCCAGGAGGATCAGCAGAATAAGATTTTCATTGTATATCGTGACTGAGTGTTTACTGGGCATTGGTCTAACTCTTGAATCCTGAAACAAAATAATATCTTGCGTATAAAAGTTATGCATTATTATTTTTTTAACTTTTAAACATTTCTTTTACGCTTAAGCTAAAACATCTTTTTGTATAAAAATGCAGTTATGTAAGGACCAAAATACATACAGATATTGAACCGTATCAACTCAAGTGTGACCACCTCCAACCCTGAAATAAGGGATGTAATTGATACAAGATACAGATTCGGCCAAAGTACCCTTCCATGCAAAAAAAACACATTTTATTGTATGGTAAACTATAAGTGACTAAAACAATTTCCATCCACCATTCTTTGTTTTCTTTTGATTTGTGACTTAATATGTGACATATTATTAAAAATAATAAATATAAAATAATAATAAGTATAAAAATGCAAGCTTCCTTTACATCATGAATATATAATAAAAATTCTATGGTATCATGGTAGCAGCACATAGTGGCAGCACAAGACACAGCTCCAGGGGTAGATTCCCAACCCTGTGTACCTCTTTCTGTGTATTTAGATACATTTAGAATTATTAGGAAACATATATATTTTTTTTGGATGAGGTCCAGTAAACAAGGAAATTGATACACTCACGAGTTATGTTTTTGCTACTTGAAAATGAGCTATATTATGTAAAACATGTTTCAGATTAAAATGTTTATAAACATTAAAATATATATTCTTGGTGAATGTGATAGCTGGTGACACCTGCACCTGCTTTAAATCATTTACATAAATGTACTTAATCTCCATAAGAAGTTTGTTTGTTAAGCTGTTTACTGAATGCAAAACACATTAAATTTTATCAAAATGAAAGGTATCATAATATAATGTGATGGAATTGTGGTCAGCTTGAAGTTTTAAAGACTGCACTGCTTGAATGCCTTGTGAGTGGCATTATGCTAATGTCTGTCTATGCTAATGCATTCGCTTGTCTTTCTGTACACTGCTAAAGAGGGTCACCGAGACCTCACCAAAATTCGATATTTTAGATCATTCCGTAATGAATCCATAGGGTTGAATTTGAGCCTGATTTTCCTGATATCCAAAACATTACCTCACTTTTAACAGTAGCATCGTTGCCGACAATTCACAGTGTCAGACCGTCGTGCTCAGACTGAATAATAGACTGTATAACATCAGCTATTCATGCTAAAATAAACAACAATAACAGCGACCATAAAATTGAAGCGGAAACAGCAGATGGGCCTTTAGAGGCTAATGCTGGTAGACACTTTTCCCACCAAGCTATTTTTACCTTATTTAATCTTGCATTTTTATCCCTTTGGATGTAATTCTTTGTCTCCTTTCGCGACTACTCCGAAGCTTCAGAGCCACACAGGACTGGGGCATATAATATATTGGCACATTAGTCATTTCAATTCCTTTCCCTCACTTAATGATAAAACAAATAGTATTTTCTTCTCATAGTAAATTGGCTGCCTCATTCATGACTTTTCTCCTTAGCTCATCTGCTGGCAGATGATAATGCAGTGGTGTGACTGCTTTTTCCGCTGTATTTGTAAAGGCTGGCATGCTTCCAGGATAATCATTTGCTGTGGCATTCCTCAGAAGGCTCACAGTGTCCGTTTCCTCTCCCAGGGGCATATCACTTCCCTTGGGGAAAAAAATAACAGAACTTTAATAAGGCAAAGGGTAATGAATCCATTCTTTTTCGCATTATATACATTATATACCCACGACCCTGACCAGGAAAAGTGGTCAGAAGATAGATATATATAGTGAGTAACACATTGTGTAACTCTGCAAGGAGGAAAGCACCCTTATTTCGTGTTCATTGTATAAATAAAACTTTTTATACCTTAATAACAGATGATTTATGTTTTTATTCTGTGATAATGAGTTCACACATAACAAAAAAGACTCATATTCCTATTTGCCAGAGAACACTATGTAACAAAATTTTGGCACAACACCCTAGAAAACGGTTTCTTATTTATTGATGGTATTCCCATGTAAAATCCCAAGTCTCCTTAGAGTATCATGCCCTTTTTACATGTTAGAGTTCCTAAAACACAGCTATCAGGCATTATGAGTAAGATATCTTAAGTTTTAGACAAATACAGGTTATTATTGAACACTGGACTTTCCTGCTGCCGTCGTAGCATTTTCTGGCGGACGATACCTTTCTCCCATTTCAGACAGTAATACACTAACCTTTATATTTCCTTTTTATTTGTGAAAAGCTCCCTGTGTGGGCTGCACGATTGAAAAATCACCCTGCCGTAGCCGGCCGACACTGAAAAGGCTTATAACGGTTACAGGTGGCTGGTTTTTAAAGAGATGGGAGGTAATGACAAGCAGGAAACCATTAGCTACATTTCTTTGGTGGCAGGTTTTTTTTTGTTGTTGTTGTCATGTTGCAAATGCATGTATCGAATTTACCAATTAGAAAATAAAAAATAAATATGACCAAGGGCAATAAATGATATAATTTGTTTATAACAAGCAACATAGAAGCAATACATTTGCTTATTAACGTGTAGGAAAACAGCCCGGATCAGTGCCTTCATATAGAACAACCAGTAGGTCGCAACTGAATGATAGTGAAAATGCCTCTGCTCATGAGTGTGAAAGCAAACGCCTTTTTTTTATATTTCATTTCACCCACTACCAAAATTATTAATTTAAATTTAAGATCGGAGAAATTAAAAATATCTGTAAGATCTTCTTTAGAAAAGGATTCAATGCCTCATTTTATTATGTATAAACAACGACAGATTATAATATTACCTCAGTCATACTCAATTGGCCCTCAGTGTGACAAAATGAGCTCATTTCACGGCCCACTGGACAGTCTGCATCCTGAAATGAGGAGGAATTGTCACTTGCACATCACTCGGATGGGTGGCATAAAGTTGTGTGTGCAGAGAATACAAGACAAATATCAAAATCAATCTTATAAAATGTAATACGCTTCACATTACTACCAGGCCATATGGAGGAGTCGGCGTGTTCAAGTGCTGGGGGACTGTCAGTTAGTGTATGTTCACTGAGTGAAGATTCGGCAAATAGGTGCTTAAATTCCATTAAATGAGGTCAACTCTCGTATGGTCAATCAGCAAACAAGTGAAATCGTGGAGTTACGAGATGACTTTGATTCTAATTGACTGCAGTTTGTAACATCTCCACTTACCTCCAGACAATGTGGTGATGCCTTTCCAGTGTTCAGAATGACAAAGATTCAATTCAGTTTTATTTGTATAGTGCATTTTCACAACAATAACGACTACAACCAGCAGCCTTCCTATACATTAATAGTATACAGGTACAGTAACTGGATTCTGAGTTAATAAAAATGGGTCAGTGAAGGGTCCTTGGTGGATGTACACATAGTCAGAAAATGTCTCTGAACGATGCGACTCATTTCTCATGGTGATCTGTTACCTGCCGGTGTGAATACAGTCCTAAGATAAGTCATTACCAGCTCATGTGAGTTATTACCCCACATGTCATAGGGATCTGCTCCTCCTCACACTTCAATTATTGATATCTAAATGATGCCTGTTATTTGCCTCTACCACAAAGTCCACGAGAGCCGAGGCTTCTTAGGCAGATTGCTTGTTTAAGCCCCATTTCATCCATGCAGGTGTATCTGGAGTTCAAAATCTGTATGAGAATAGCATAAAAACCTACCATGAGAGGGGCTGAGCAGAGGTTGGGTGACCATGCAGCCATACACCGATAGATACGTGAAGATAATTTCGTCCCCCCAGTGTTGCGCGCCATAGCGGCTGTCGGCTGTTGCTATGGCGCCTCTGGTGCTGACGCTCTCCGTTCCCCTTCATGGCTGAGTACGTGCTCTGCTTCTCATTTTTTATGCTGCTGAGATGACAGAGGGGTTTGGGTACCGCACTCGGTTAACTTCAGGTCTGCATAAGCTAACTATTCATCAAGGCTCTTTTTCTGCCTTCCCTCCTGCCTGTTGTGTAGGGCAACCTGGCCTTGAAGTAAACAGATCATCGGCATTGCCTAGGCACTCGCTATACAACAGTGCCTTGAAAATAGATCCAGTGTCTGAGAGATTTGGCACGATCACATTATTTATGACATTTTCATCAACCATCTCTCCATCAACACTCCCCCATCCCCATCACCAGACCCTCCACTTTTGCTGCCTTCCACCATAAGATATGTATAATCAGACTGCATTTGTTATTTGTGTAGCCTAGTCGGCTGTTCAAATCCAGCCCCCACTCTTGGTGTGTTTGCATGTTCTCCCCACGCTGTGTGTTTCCTCCAGGTATTCTATAGTCTCTGCTTGCAGGCCAGAAACCTGCAGTTGGACTAGATGTTGTTTCTATTCTGCCCATAGATTGTGAGTGTATGTCAATGCCAGAGACCTGAACTTGATCCGAAATTTTACTGGAGTCCAGTGAAGGGAAGGAATCTGTTCGGAAGCTTTCTGGATGAGCTGAGTCGACTGACAGCACAGCACTATGCTGATAGCAGCGGTCATCAGGGTGGAGTTGTCAGCCAAACATGCACTAATGTCAGCGAAGACCTGCATGTCAGCGGGAACAAAAAAAGAGGTAGGCCTGAGTGTTATCAGTGCAGGAGTGATATGGGAAGCCAGTGAATGAATGACAGAAGCATTAGATAGGCGGAGAGCAGAGGAGAGGACTCAGCAGTGAACCCTGCAGGACCTTTCTCGCTGAGCTCTGACATGAGGAAGGAGCTTTGCCAGGATACTAGGTAGGACCTGCCAGAGGAGTGAAACACAAACTATCTAAGGGCAGTACCTGTAACATTTCAAAGCTGTTTTGTTGGAGTGACTGGGTTAAGGTATATTATTGTAAGGAGAAAGGATGGGAAGGCGTGAGATGAAATAATAGCGTGAGAGGTAGACAGGGTTAACTGGTAACTGGGACCACTGCCGTTTCTTGGTAGACTGAGTGCAATGGTTTGCTCTCCTTGTGTGTAAAGGCAGATTTGGACATGTTTTAGCTGTCAGAGTGGAGGAGATATAGCAAACAGCAGATTTCAGGCTGACAAGTAGATCTTAAAGTCACCAACCAGTGTTAGAGGTGCCTTGCATGTTGGAAATTAACTTGAAGGTTCAATCCTTTCTTTGTCTGCCACTATAATGGGTGTATAATAGCTTGGATATAGCACATGCATCAGTGCATTTTTGCAGAGCAACTAGCAGTCCAAAACCAAACATTACAATAGTCATATTTCATCTTCCACTATTTTCTATTTTTCTGTTGATGGATATGACAATGAACAATGACAATGAATTGAGTTTACTGTGTTTTTGTGCCTCTCTCATCACCCCTGATAGCATTATTTTCCTTTTGTCAACTGGGGATGGATAGCATACAGACTTAGATAATGTGAGAAGGACAATGCAACATCTTTTCATAACGCATAACGTATCACTTTCCTTGACTAACAATCAAGCTGAATCACCTGATCTGTAAAGTTGAGAGAATTATATATATATATATATATATATATATATACACACACATATAAAATTACAGTAATATTATACATTACACACAGACATACATGCATACGGAGTGCTGCTTAATTATTAATTTAGGAATTTCTATCGTTCGTATGAATTTCTTATTTAATCAGCACTGGTCTTTTCATATTTCTTATATAAAAGAACAAGTTTATGTTTATCAATTTAATATACTTCTTCAGATGGTTTGGTGAGAGATGTCAAAAAGTCTAAATAAAAATGGAATTACTGTAGATACAAAAGTAAGGGAGTATTGGAATCAGGTGGGACATGATGCTTATTTACACTATCAAGCAGACCGATCAATTGAGAGATATTTAGGAAAGAGTTTGAGCCACAGTGATTAAAACGTTGCTGAAACAGAGAAAAAACCAGGTAAACCATGCCGAGAGGTAAAACAGATCGCAGAGGACATCAGGAGGAAGGTAATGAGAGCATATCAGCCTGGGGAAGGCTATCAAATAATCTCCAAGAGACTTGTGCTCCATCCATGTACTGTGAAGCAAATAATCGACAAATGGGGAGCATACGACATGACTGCAACTCGGACTAGAAGTGCATGCCCTTCTGAAACATCCCCAAGAGGCAAGAAACATAAAAAATAAGGTAAAAGTCAACCCAGAAATGACATCTGGGGTACATGTGCATGCTTCACCAATTACAAGATATTTGAATAGACGTGGCATTTATAGGAGGGTTGCTAGGAAGAAGCCTCTGCTCTCAAAAAAGAATAAACCTACCCGTCTCACTTTTACCACAGAGCACCTACACATACTGGAAGCTTTTGGAAAGTCCATTTTATGGACAGATCAGTACACAATTGAGCTGTTTGGCCACAATCAAAACCACCGTGTTTAGCGAAAAACTAACTGCATTCCACGTAAAGAACATCCTCCCCCCAGTGAAGCATGGTGGTGGGAATATGAAGATCTGTGGCTGCTTCTCTTCCTCTGGACGCGGATGGCTCCATAATCAAGGGAGCAATTCATTCTGAGGTCTGTCAGGAAATTCCTGAACAGAACCTCATGCCATCAGTAAAGGAGTTACAACTGGGCCGAAAATGGGTGAGGCGACTCGGTAATGACCCAAAACATTTAAGCCAATGAATAAAGGGATGGCTGAAGAAAAAAAAGATTTGCACCTGGGACCCGAACCCCATCGAAATGCTGTGGCTGGACCTGAAGCAGACAGTTCATGCCAGATGTTCCTCCAACCTCACTCAAATGGCTGTGGAGTGGGCAAGAATCCCCCAGAGCAGATGCGACAGATTGACTAATGGCTAGAGAGGACATCTGATTGAAGTAACTGCTGCTAAAGGAGGTGCCACAAGCTATTTCACATATTTTCACACACATGTAATCTGAGTTTTTGTCATATGAATGACTTTTGTTAAATAAATACTGAAAATGTATTTTTTGTGTATGTTCCTTATTTGGGATGTGTATATAAGAAATTGGGGCTTAGTACACTGAATGTTATATTGGTGTTTTTTCCAAAGATTATGATTACATCTTTAGGGTTCACAAACTTTCGGTCTGTAAATAATTTAATTGAAAGCCAGTAGTTTTAATTTCAGCATAGTCGATGGGATTAAAGATTAAAGTGGCTCATTTTTTCTGCTGTACCGTTTATACTTCAAACAGAATGCCACATTAAATAAGGCCATAATCTGCATCTCAGATGCATTTTGGGGGCAGGGATTAAAATCCCCCAAGACAACAATGGAAACGTGTATTATCATGTATGATGACATTGAATTCCATTAAAACTAACTGGGCAAAACGGATTCCCATTCGGATTGGATGCTCCCCTGCCATGCGTGCATTGCCATATGGAAGTCTACCTGACACACGTGTTCTCAGTGTCCCCCCACATCCCCGAGCTTTCATCTACATTAATTGCAGTTCGCTATGTATTGCTTTTAAAAGTGGTCCCTGGAACTATTACCACAAATTCCCTCACCTAACTTGTTCTTCAGCATTCCCTTGGAAATTGAAATCTATTATTTGGTTGGCGTTACAGCCTTAGGATAGCGCTTGGCTTCAGTGCTGTGGGGGGGTGCTGCAAAGCAGGCCGTGCGGACTGACGTTCCTCTCATGGAGCCCACAGGGGAGGCCTTGATCTGGTGCCGAATCGGGAGAGCGGTCCAGGACGCCTAATTGGCATGTGCATCAGCTGGAGTCCTGCAGCGAATGCAGTGTACTGGGCCTCATAGAGCAGGAGTCTGCTGGGAGCCAACCACTGGCTGAGTAATTACAGAGCAGGTGCTTCAAAGCCACCGAGAACGGAGAGCTTGAGCGTCACGTGCAGAGCCTTATGAGCTGCAAACCCACGCTCGTCCCATCAGTCTCGTCTCAGGCGTACAAAAAATGGGGCATACAAATGACTAACAGCTCATTTAAATGAATGATTCTTCATAATGGCCCGTCCACGAGCTGTGTTGTTCATTATATATTTGTCGGTGATGCATCACTTCACCATTTACTCAGAGTGAGGCAAATATGTGACATAATGGTCATTCCACAATTTAATAAGCTTTGACCACAGGGTGGGCAGGATGACAGTGGCCTTCTTATGAGGTAAATGCTCACACGCTAATATATGTTCATATAGTCTCTGTATATTTTCACCATCATCTTCTAACAGTCCAGTCACTTATAAGGGCTTATAAGGCCACTAATAATAAGGATTCATTTAGGGTGGCTAAACTGAAACATAATTATAGACTTCCATACACAGCTAATTACTGATGCTTTAAGCAGCTGCTACTGTTTAACTCCCATGCTCCTTGTGTATGGAGTTTGCATGCTCTCCCTGTGCTGTAGTGGGTTCTCTCTTGGTACTGTACTCCAGTTTCCTCGTGCAGTCCAAACACATGCAGTTATGCTAACTGGTGTCTCTACCATAAATTGCCCGTTGTGTGCGAGTGCATGTGTGTGTGTGTGTGAGTTCTGTGGTGCACAGGCATCCCATCCTGGGTGTCCTCTGCCTTGTGCCCTGTGCTTCCTGGCATTGGCTTCATGCTCACTGAGAACCTGTTCTGGATAAGCAGTCATGGAATATGGGTGCAGGCATGCATGATCTATATATCACAAATACAGATCAGGAAACTATCCATGCCATAAAAATCAGAATTTATGCACCTATGTTTTAATAGTAAAAGATTTGGTGTAAATCAGCAATGAAAACTGAGGAGCGCATCTCATATTCAAGGGAGAGCCACAGCTCGTAAACTTGAAAGGCTGCATGAGCTGCCATGGCATCTATGTTTAATGTGCTTCTAGAAAATCAAGGGAAATGCATTTACTTTCTTAATGATATGACGTAAAGTGGAGCTGCAGTATAATTAGCCAGACAGAAGACTATGTCAGGAGCTGCATTGGTAAATTGTACAGAATTCCTGCTACCAGATAACCGTGTGTGATTGTACAAAGTTGGCGGGAAGGTGACCTTAAGAGCATGATAATTTAAAGGGCAACGTCAAAACGTGTTTAGACTCTGCTTAACGCAAACCAGTTCAATGACGTACAAAGACAGCAGAGCCATAAAAAGAGAATAGAGCACGTGTTAATGCTTTCATCAGTAGGCTTTAAATAAAGATGAAGTACACATGTACCTCCAGATCTTCTATGAAGATAGCGTTGTTAATGAATACTGCACATTCTATAGAAATGCAAGATATCAGGATTTTTTCAGCTGTGTTACGCATCATGCAGTCCACACTGCTGTCCACACGGCCGACAACTGAAGAAGGACACGGAGCGCACAATGCTCCATGTAACGAAGACCAGCAGAATCAGAATGTGGCTGAAGGACCCCTTTTCAAGTGAAGACGCAGGACAAACCTACATGTGGAACACAGATATCTGACCATCGCTGAGCTTACTCTTGAATCGGGAGCTCCAGACCGAAGAGGAGTCCACCGGCTTCCCAGAAACTCATCACAGATACACATCACATATTGCACTACAGTTGTAGTAGGGCTGCAGATACGGTTTCAGGAACCTTTAGATCTCCTAAGCATAAGGTGATTCACATACTGCCTATACCATAGTGTAATACATTCTCATATCTACTAATATTCACCGTTACTGATTCTAGCCACATGCTGCAGGAATATCAGTGTACCTGTTTGTAATTTTTGAGCATTACCAGGAATTGCATCATCTGGCACTTGATATTGTGCAAAGTGCAAAAAGGCAGCATTTACTGAGGAAAGCATTTAAGGTATGTATCGGCCTGCAGAAAGCATGTACCGATGGAAATACTGTGACTAGTCATATTGACACGGGTTTATAA
>JAODKN010000001.1:35603804-35619840 GCA_026774425.1 Petrocephalus zakoni
TAGATCGAAAAGGGTGGTTCTGGTAACAGTGTATATCTCATCAAAATCAAAAACACAAGCAAGATGACATACCTTATGAGCAGGAAAGCTGGCATGAAAACACCAGTTCAACATAAAAACAAAGACGCGTGCAAAGGTGTGAGAGAGTAAATGTTTCTAGCACATCGACAGCCTTCACACAGATTAGTAATGTAAATGTATTAAATAAGGTACCGATCTACTCAACTTAGCAAACCAGCAGCTGGGCCAGATGTCACAATAATTCCTATCTGTGCAAGGCCAATAAGAGAGCACAGAGATGGGCTTCTGTTCATGTGGCATATTTTAATATCAATCCTGTATCTTCAAGTGCTATGGTAGGTTTTGCTTCAGTATTTTGACATTACGAAGGCCATTGGAAAATATCGCACATCTTGACCTTTAAATTCATTGAGCCTTGACCTTTCTCCCATTCTTGAAACCCACTCGACATAGTTATTTTGCGGGATTAAATCTAACTGTGTTCTACAGCTTTGCATGTTCATTTGACATGACCTCAGCAGGTCATATAGCATGTTCTGCTTTCCACGAGAGGATCACATTTTGTCTTATTCTCTCAGATCGTAATGACTATTTTTGCATCATTCTGCAGAATAGAGGTACAGCTGGCATCTCTGTCGACTTCATCTGTTCTCAGCATCTAACAGCAATAAGCAAGGAGCAGTCATGCTTTTCATACTTCAGTCCCCCAGTGGTTGGTATCTCTCATTTCCATGTCCATTAAATAAAAGACATCCATCAGTGGGAAATGGGTAGTTTCTTCGGAGAACTGTTCAAGTTACATTCCACTTTTTCCTTTATAGTGTATTATTATATATTTTTGGTCTTAAGGTGATCAGCAATTGAAAATAAAATAAAAAAAGTGAGGACAATGTTACTTGCCCCTCCCACCCCAAAGTAAACAGACAAAAATGAGTCAGCACTATATGTTAATTTAAATGTTTCTAGAAGGCCTTATTTATGCAGCAGGGACCTCCAAAGAAAGTGACATTATTCTGAGAGGTGACCAGTAACTGTAAGCACACTCTATAGGTGACATCACAGGGATGGAATGCCCAGCGTCACTTCCAAAGCTACTAAGTTTATCCTAATTTCATATTCATAACCAAGAGCTTGATGAGAAATGCACAAATCCTCTTTGAAGTATGCAGTGATGCACGGCACCAAATACATCTACGAATGATCAACACCGGTTCACTACAAACACCGGTTCCCCT
This sequence comes from Petrocephalus zakoni, assembly GCA_026774425.1. Lineage (NCBI taxonomy): Eukaryota > Metazoa > Chordata > Actinopteri > Osteoglossiformes > Mormyridae > Petrocephalus > Petrocephalus zakoni. The sequence goes on from JAODKN010000001.1 coordinate 35,605,061, forward strand.
ACAAACACCGGTTCCCCTACAAAACAAAAGGCCAGTCTGATCCCAAAAGCAAAATCAAGCACCAGCACTTGTTTCAAGCAAAAAATATTTCTAACCTGTTCAGTGTAACAAAATGTTTACCACCGCATACAAAACAAGCAATAACCTGTTCGGATTTCCCAAGACTAATAATGTCTGAAATATTGATGTGGGATTGAAAGGACATTTTATATATTTCATTATATATAATGTTTGTGCAGTGACAAATTATTCTGAGTCATATTTATAATAGTTATATTTTCTTAAGTTATGTGTTTGGTTGTGCTTTAAAGAGCCATTTCAACAAACATTCTAAGGGTTTGTTCCCATGAATGGAGCAGTAATGATTTATTTGGCTACAGGGCATAAACAAATCCTTGACTAATAAAAGATTCCTCAGACGGTACTATGAAATAGGGCTAAAAAAAAAAACCTTTGAGAAAAGGCAGGGGAACCTGGGTGCAGAAGGTTGATAAAATTGTTTGTGCCATTTCCTGGAGTATCGATGCTAGCAAAAATACAAAAAAAAAAAATATCACTTCAGAAGAAATTCTTCCTCATTATCCAAATAAATTTAAATATAGCTTTATTATGTTGCTTAATTATTTATGATAATGCCAAGGTGATATTCAAAGTTATATTTACTCATTTTTAGACGCAAGTAAATTGCCCATCTCTCACATCAGGTTGACCTGTCTCCTTGCCAAGGGAAACTGTACTGTGAATATACTGTAAATGCCCATATTGTCCATAATGTACATTTTGTTCTGGGATTAATTACATGCTTGCACTCAAATTAGTAAAACAGTAGCACCAAATCTTTAAAAGATAACCTAAGACATTGGAATGGACGTTCTATATCTGACAGGGCCTTGAGGATATACGTATCTAATAATGTATTTGGACATAATTAAGGTGTAGTTTTTCACCTACATATGACCTTTTGTTGATAAGAGAGATGATTACTATAAGGCTTTTTGAAGTTAAGATTAGTCACTTTACGGCTACACTAAAGAACTGTATAGCTGCAATTTATTCAGTGCTGACGTGTTTGATTTATGGCTTCTTGCCTCTATGTTGCACATTCGTCTTACTTGTGGAAGGGTACCATACATATTTCACTGACTGATATTATTATTTCTGAATGAGTTCTTGAAACGTTTCATGTATGGGATCATGGGCACTGAATATTATAGCAGTACTAACTAAAAATCAGATGTATTACACCAGGAGAGTATGGGCCGGAATAAATCTGGCCAGTAGGAGATTGATTATTACACCCCGGCCCCCTCGTCTTTAGTGAATATCAACACCACAACAACAAAACTGTTGCCTTTCAGGCAATAGCACATTTTCGTAAAAGAGACACAGACATGTGGCCTTCGCGCTGTCCCACTACACATCAAATAACCATTTGGCACATGTGAGATATTACTAGAATTAGAAATGGATTATTCCATTCCTTATGGATCCATGTTAGTTCCCCATTTTTAATAATATAGCTCACAATGCTGCACTCTGCTGAAACCTCTGAGGTGCTGTTGCATTTGTAACAGAGCAGCACTAGCAAAATGTGTCTTTAGCAATAATGAAAACCTGTGCTTTCACATCCTCACAAACAATCAGGTCTTAAAATACACATTTTTCAATGCTTTATCAAAAAATGGCATCCAGCAAACTAGGGTGGCTATAAGCCCTGCGAAGAGCATCACCCAATTTAGTGTGAATAAACACTAATATGGTAACATAATAAAGTTTAAGGGGCCATATGCAGAAGGTCTCCACAACATGTTTGCGTTGACAAAGGGATCAGGAAACCAGCATAGCTCATCTTTTATTATGAGCTGAGTGACTTCTAAGATATCTTCCCGTAGCTGAGTCTATTCCCATCGCCTTCTCATATGAGAATGAAGACGGTTCTACAAATCTAAGGCTCCCCAACTCCCTTACCAATTTGCAGAATCTTGGCTTTCGTTTCAAATCTAGGCTTACTCCACTCTGTAGTATCTCTGCTGCGGCCCTTCCTACACGCCGGCGCTGCTCCTTGAAGCTAGCTTAGCCATTAATCCTTTTCTTTAGATTCATTGTCAGAGTCCACTTATGCAATGAAGATCATGACCATCTGGTTTTTGCACTGCAAAGCTTTGGGGGGGAAAGGTTGGCTACGGCCAGGTTAATGTGTCTGTGATTCGCATGCACTCGCACTAATTGCCAATTCACCTGAACAGTAGGTGGTTGAAGCCTAGGATACCTGCAAGACACCACATAATCACTGAATGTCTGAGGCCAGATTCAAACCGCTAACCCTGAACACCAGACACTCCATGTCACCATGCCATTTTCTTCTGTTCTGGAATAAAAAAAAATTAATAACTTTGAAATGCAAGCATTTGAACATAAGGTCGTGAGTTCAAATGCTTTGACAATCTGCTACTGTTGTATTCCTCTGTGAATACATCCCCTTGCGTGGGGCAGCTGGCTTTATGTATTTCTGCGGCTAAGCATATAGTACATTTATAGTAACTAATGATAAATAATACATAAATTCTACACAGATGTAAAACCCCTTGATAGATACTGGCTGTTGCAGGAACTCTTTCTCTGAAAGGTCATACATAAAACCTTCATGAGACTTTGATAAGCCTTGCACCAAGCCATTACTTTTACTAAATAAACATTTATAAATTATACATAGTTTATAGAGGTCTTATCAAGGTTTTATGTAAGGGCCATTATTTAAAATGCTGTCTCCACAGAAAGTCATTAAGTCTTGTAGGGGACAGATTCTTCCTGGTTCTCATTAGGTGCTATATCTCTGGCTCAACTTCATGGAATTTATTTTTACGGAGACGAGAGAAGATGTAAGCTTCAGGGGCTTCATTGTAATGACAAAGAGGCTGTTACGTTGAAATTCAAACCACAGATCAGCATGCCGAAAGAGAACCACGTCTATGAGAGGAACGCCATGTATTGCTAAAGTTTTCCTCAGGCTGCCTCGTAAAATAAGATAGAAACACAGCATTTTACGTAATGCAAATTTGATCAATGTTGGAAAGTCTTTGTATATGCAGTCACAATGACATGTTAAAAATGTTTAAAAACTGCCGCACTTGGCTCAGAACACACTGTGACATCTATTGAATAAATGAACTTGATGAGTACAGGCACGCAACACATAATTGTTAGAATTACGAAGAGAAGGGTACTGAGTCGACATCCGTTGAATGGCGTACCATTGTGTACCATTTGATTTCTACCAATTTAAGAGAGGTTCTGCTTAGAGACTATGCCAGAAACAATCCTTGATTGTTTCAAGAGAAGATGTCTTCTGGGGATTTCATACCACAGGAGAATAGCCTACCTTGTCATTAATAATGCTGTTAATAATGTTAGGATTTTTGGCAAAACATCCAACAACAAGACATGTTACTGCATGCTGCGATTTCCCTGTTTTTGCCTGTGATGGCTTACTGCTTGACTGTCACCTTCTTACCTGATATGCAGAATTATGCATTCTACATCCATCTTCATCCCATCCTGCCTTTCCAATACAGGGCTGCAGCACACCTAGAGCCTATCTCAGGGAGAACAGTGCACGAAACATTGCAGACGGGATGCCAGCACACTGCAGGGCACACACTCATACACAATCAGAGACTATGGGCAGTTTTCGGATACCAGGTTACTCAACTGATGTTAAGACTGTGGGAGGAAGCTGTTGGCGAGCAAGTGAGCTCTGCACACACAGTGCCAGCACGAGACTCAAGTGCACCGGCCTGGAGGTGTGAGACCGCAGTGCTAGCTACAGAGCTACTGTGTCACCCATTGTAAGACTTTAAAAAAAAAAATCACTAAATTCTTATACGATTTCTAAGAAAATGTTTTTGAATATGACTAAGTTATAAGCATACGTTGCAATAAAGCAAAGTGTAACTTACAACATTTCCATACTGGAAAATGCTTTGAAGCTTTTTGTTTTTTATGCTTTATTGGAAATATTCAACAGAAATTAGCTTAAAATGTGGATGTCAGTGTATTTAAAAGTCTCATAATCTGTTATATCTGCGGCAGCTTATGGAGACATGAAGGCACTGCGGTGACAACCTGAGCATGCGCTATGAATGCTAAGCACTGCCTTTGCTGCATAAGCAGTCTGCCATTGAGATCCTCTGGACACCTTATGAATAATGCATACTTCTAAATATTGCATCATTTTTTGCCACTTTGCAATTGTATTGATCATTGTTTATTAATCTTTAGCGTGGTAAGAATCCTGTCTCATTTAAAGTTAATATACAGAGGGCGTTTATGTAAAGCTGAATGTTTAGATCTGGCAGTTGCAGGCACTTTGGAAGGCATTTCACTACACCCTTCTGTTCCTGAAACCACTCCTGAATTTATTTAATGGTGCATATGGAGGCAATATCAGCTTGGAATTTGGGGACATCATAGGGGAACAGTATTTACACCATAGGCTGGTCATGTGGTGTGGCTGCCTATTCCCGGCCATATAAACCATATGACCATGCAGAGTGAGATCAGACCTAAAGACATGAGATGGTTGCCCATATTAATAAACACTGTGAGTGAAAGCCTGAATTTCATAGATAGACTACACAGATGTGCAGTGACTTTTAATCCAAATCAGCTCCATTTTCCAGTATTTGTAACTGACAATACTCTCTGTCATACTTTTGAGATGACACACCAGCAGAGGGCTCTCTGTCCTAATCATCCTTAACCTCTCATTTTGTCCTTAATGATAGGACAGTAATATGGTTATTAACCCAAATACATATTTTATAATTAAAATGATTATTTATACGTTTTGGGTGGTACAATGGAGATCTGATTACTGCCAATGACCCATCATGTTTGTTATTCTTCCACAATGTGAAAATACTCAGTAAAAGAGAGATAAACATTAAATAAGCTATTTTATTCCAAAGCAGTAAAGGTGTTAAAGTTTACTTGCCCGAGTATCACTGTCATTCTAATCATGCAAATTCAGTTTTGGTGAGATAAGCTTTAAGGTAGAAAGCGCCGTGTGTGGAAAAGTGATTATCGAGGCCACGATAAAGGCAGAGCGCGCGAGCAATCTCTGATGGCACGCGGCAGCGGGACACGTCTGAATAATCCCCGGCAATGTGACCTCATCTACATTCTCTGAGGAATATGTTCTGTCACTGCGTATTTAACAGCGTGACATGCCACTCAAGCACAGCTACTCTTACTGAGTTTATACTGATCTCATATGGCTGGTGATTAATCATTCCCTGCAATTGCATGGACTATATATAAATGTGAACTGATGTCATGGAAGATTTTCTGCTGTTATCCTATAGATGGAAAAACAGACTTTTCAACACCCAGACAAAAACTAATGCTTTGCAACATATCTTAGTTATAATGCACAAACCGATTGCTTTATTCTTGCCAAGTAAATACCTCCAAGACATTAAGGAAATTAGATTTATCTTCAGTATGCATGATTCAATGTAAACATAAATGGAATCTTCTGGATAAACACTATACCTAATTTTGTCTAGCATGACTGGCCCTGCTGATTTTGCTTATGAGAGAATTCTGGATTTGTCCAACAACAGTATAAAACTGGGGAATATAATGCACCACACCAATGTAGTCTAAGACATGTACTCTACAGCTAAACATAGGCTTCCTATGAACTAAATATAAGCTGCTCAGAGCAGGTTCCTATATATATTTCATGATACCGCATTCCATTATTAACTCAGCTGGATTTTGCAAGTATAGGCCCGAAGATATTTGAGAGGACGTGTAGTATTTGGCAAATGAATAGGGAGAATGAGGCAACAGTATTGATGTTTCCGTGTTTACAAAACAAAGTGAACCTTCTGCTACTATAAAATTAAGTGAGGAACCAAAGGAGATTAATGTCAGTGACAATGGCCCTTTCCGTTAATGTGAGGATGGGTAGGAAAGAACAAACAGCACGCTGTAGTTTGGCTACCAGACGAAAAATTGCTGTGAAAAATAACGAGGCATCGAGATCTTTTTTCCCCCCAACTAAAATGCAATTATATTAAATAAATTGGTATGAAATTGTTCTCATTTAGCTCATGAAATATTAACTTTTGAGGCCAAGTATAATTATGGATTCCTCATATAGAGCAATAAGAATAATAATAATCATTGCAATGCAGTGAAAGATCGCAATTTTTCTAAAACTGAAAATATGAAATTAAGTACTTTCAAAGAAAGATCTGAACCCAAAATTATCAAATAATCTAATCAAATTTTACATAATAGTGGTATAAATAATGTAAAAAGATACTTGTGACACATTGCCCTCACGTCCAGTTAATCTTCAGCCCAAATACATTTCTTCCCTCGTAGAACATGCTTCTGCGGAGAGGACCGCCAGTCTTATAATATCTGTGGGGTTTTCACAATTCTACTGAGGTTAAAGAGCATGCACCCATGAAAGTTTTTAATGCAAAACATAAGGCACCCGACTGTACATAATTACTGTGTTTATGTCTAATAGAAATGACTGTGTATAAGAAAGGCAAATAAGAAGTCGGATTCCATGCAACGGCAGAAGGGAGGCCTGCGTTTATGAGTGCGGCCTTTGTCTTGTGACCCTTGTTTTGCATCGCTGTCATGCGCTTGTCCTTCATGACATACTTGTTCTGTCACCCTCGGCCGACAATCTGTTTGGCATTCCCCCGCTATTTAGGAAAGGTCACCTTCTTCACTGGTCAGACCAAGCTGTTGCTGCTTCTCTTTCCAAACCATCGCATTTAACACTTCCGTACTCATGAGGGGCAGGATCCAGGACCTAAGCATACACAGTGTGAGCCACCTCAGCGCCACACGGCCCTTTCGATCTGCCCCTTGTGCTCTCACCCCAAGCACTGTCCTCTTCATTTACTGGTCTTTTCTGATGCTACTTAATGTTTACTCTCTGACCTCGCAGATCTCTATACCCTATTTGGGGGAGGTTTCATTTTTTCTTATCGTTTTGGGAAAATCAAGGTTTTCTATCTAATCATTTTTTTTTGTTTTAATTGCAGTCTGGAATATAATTTGGGTGCTTGCCGCTGTCATTTTGCGTGTTAAAATTCATAAACTTGCTTCTCGCTGTACATGTCCCAAATTTAGCAAATTTTACTTCCCTATAACACTCTCACCACCTGAATTTAATCCGACTGTATGCACATATAAATTTGATATCTTTCACACTGAAAGCATTGCCATCATTACATGTACATGTTTCTCAATAGCACATAATAACCTCCCTCTTTTGGTATCATGGCCTCACATGGATTTTTCTCTGATTTACGTTTCATTGTTTCATTGTCTGTTCAAGCTGTTTTAAACAATGACATGCCAAATCAGTTTCACCGTTAACTTTTAAAAGAGCCCAGATCTATATGAATTTAGAGTAATTGTAATTACACATTTGAGACTGGTTGTTGCACCACCCCGGGTTATTCCCAGCTTTGTGCCTATTGTTTTTGGGATAGGCTCCACACAGGTCAAGTTGGTATGGAAAACAAATGAATAATTGCACATTGATAAGTATGCATATCAACAACAATACGATTAATGAATATCTCAGCCTGCTACTTTAGCTTTTGTGTCAATCCACATACTGTTTACATCTTCTTCTAACTGTGCTTAAATTATACAAGAAAAGCTTTAGCATACCCATAGAGGTGAGGCTGTGGTAATTGGCATAGTTTTAGATCTGCTCTCCACGTTTCTAAGCCTACTGCTTATTTAAAGGCTGCAGCCATTTTTAAAAGCAGAGTGGGTGTCTCAATTGTCATACTAAGTACAATAACTTTATGGTACACATGAGGCAATGCACCATGGGAGGGCATCTGCCACCGGCTGGATTCCTTTAGTGTTTCAAAGTAAGCCATTCCAGATCACACACACAGGTCCAGCTGATGTCAGACAGACATCCTGAATGTATCTCCAAACCCCTCCACCAAACCAGCCTCAGCTTCTATGCTGGATTCTGAAACTGCTAATGTGCTGTGAAGCAAACTGGCTTAGGCCGCACCTCACAAAGCTGTCAGTCTCCGCTGTCGGTCCCGGCCACATTCATCACTCAGCTCGCATTTTCTACCTCTCTGCTCGCTGGGCTTCACCTTTTCCACACCAGCAAAGTCTTTGTGGGCTGCAGGATTCCTCCATTCTTCATACGTGAATCAAAGCTCTCCTGCTCTGAGTTCCTAATGGTTTCCTATTAGCATTCAAAGGCTCCAGTACAAGTGCCAAGGGTTCATTTCTTTTTTTACGCTTATAGATGTATGTGTCATTTTTTTGTGTTTGCCTACATTATGAGCTTATTTATAGTCGTACAGCCTACGCTCTAAGTCAATTGATGAAGAATTGCATCTTAAAGCTGGTGGCTAACCATCTTCTGTCTTGTGTTTTTGTTATAGAGCGATTTTTTTTTTAATCTCCCATAAGTTATCAAATCTTATTACATTTCCGAATCATGTGCTTGTATTGATACTCTCTGTCTGCTGCTTCTTATTCTTATTTGACGTTAACTGTTAGATGCTTTATAGCAAAATATGTCTCACGTAAAATAAATATTTCCTCACATATTACCTGACAGAGATGCACTTGGAAAGTGTATTTCCAGGTTCCGGATGGTAATACTGACAGATCTCGACTGACATAATCGACAATATACATACATAAGTACATAAGTCAAATTTTAAGTCAGATTCACTGCCCATACCATTCCAGTCCAGATTTGCTTAACATGCATTTCCTTAAGTTGGGAAATGCATGTAGTGACAAAAGGGAGGAGTTTTCAGAGATAATGGGTCTTTCAGTGACAAAAGTTATTGATGTGTTAGATTATGTACAAGAGTGTTCTGACATGGCTTTCATCAAATTTTCATCAAAACAACAGGACAAAAACCTACTTCAAGAATTAATCTAAAAATGCTGAATATACAGGGCAGCTTGCATAACGGCAAGAGATGTGAAAGCGCCAGCTTCTCACAAAGGCAAAATGGCACTAGGTACTTCAAGATAGGCAGCCACCAGATTGTTTAAAAAAATCAGCCTGTGTGGTTTCCAGAATCTTTTCCCTTTTTTCATATAGCATATTGAGCAGATCTTTTATGTGTCTTTTAATGGAGCATTGGGCATATTGGAGGAAATGGGTGCATCATCCACTTGTTTTTCTGTAGAAGGTAAGGAAACTTGCATCTTTAATGTGAGAATTAAACCCCCAGGTTAACTAAATTCAGATAAAAATGTAACCTTGGTAAACGATGATGCCTAGTATGAATCACTGCTGCACAATATACATCTGTCATATACATGTGTCTCCTGGCACCAGAGTAAAGCTGTCAGCTTGCAGGTTATATAAGCGCATAATGTCAAAAAGACCTTTAAAAAAGTTGTTGATGCCTATCAGTGTGGAAAGGTTCGATGGCTCCACAATCTAAATGGAGGTAGTTTGGGACAGCAGTGAGTCCTCCAAGGAGTTTTTTTTTGGTGGGAGGATTTCCCGGAAAGAGAAAGTCACTTCTACTCTGAGGTTTGTGGTTCCATCATCAAAAAGAGACTGGGCAGAAGTGGGATATGAAGGGGAGTGACAGGGCGGAATAAACTATTTCTTATGAAGAACCTGAAGGCTAAGGATAACCACAGGCTTTCCTGAGACGTCACTTTACGATTTAACGTAATTCTGCTAACCACTGCTGGCAATCTTAACGAGTTTCACCATCGACACTGCCACCCCCCCCCCCCAGTTGATAAGTTGCACTGACGGCATATCACTGATAGTAGACAAAAATATACCAGTTATTCATCTTTATGTAAGAACGTCCTTCATTAAAGCCCTCAGCTTTGTGGAGCGAGCCTCCTCTAGGGTGGTCCCTCCTCTTTGGAATCCCCTTCCCTCTGATATCCATAACTCCCCCTCTCCCCCATGCTTCTAATGTTGCCCTGAAACCTTCTCAGTCTCCCAAGCTTTCTAGCTCCCTTCACTCCGCTGTCTTCACTTTGATGCCTCCATGCCCCCCTCCTTCGTCTCGCTTCATCCATTTACTACTCGTATTCTGCACAGCTGTATCGCTCACGGGGCGGCATGGCGGCACAGTGATTGGCGCTGCTCGCTCACTCCTTCGGGAACAGGGTTCGATTCTCCACCGTGGCTCTGTGTGTGGCGAGTTTGCATGTTCCCCCGGTGTCGGGGTGGGGTTTCCACTGGGTACTCGGGTTTCCCCCCACAGTCCAAAAACATGCTAAGGTTAATTAGAGTTGCCAAATTGGCTGTGGGTGAGTACGTGTGAGGGAATGGTGCACGACTGTGCCCTGTCGTGGCTTGGTGCCCCATCCTGCCTCCCCATTGATCCCTGCCTTGCCCCCATAGGCTCCAGTCCCCCTGTGACCCCGTGTAGACAAGCGGCTACAAAAAATGGATGGATAGAATCGCTGTGCTGTGCTTGTTGCAGCTATCTGTTTCTGTGTCTATTACTCCCTCACTGTATTCTGTGGTTTTGAATCCTGTTAGCATCTTTCGGTTTTGAAAAGCACTGTATACCTTTAATGCATCAGATATCCAGCATATATACGCTTAAAGTTCAATGTGGTTCATTAAGTGCTTGCATCTCCCCATGTTTTCTTCCTTGTTCTAATGCCCAGAACCATACTTATTAACTTTTTTTTCCAGTTCTTTTTTTCCCCAATATATTACATGAATGCACATGATTACTTCAATATCAGTATGCCAATCAACTACTGCACTGCGGACCAAAAGGTGCCCTGCTAGTGGATGCCTGCGTTCTCACAGTTACAGTGAGCCACATTATTCTGCACATCCATGTCAAGAAGAATGCATTCGTGTCCAAATCATCAGCATACAATTTAGAATACATCCCTACAGGGCAGACCGAGTTGTGCTACTTAGGTGGCCATATCCTCTTACAGACACCCACTACAGTGGCATTTCTGCTGAAATGACAGCATTTAGGGGTTTTATGCCACTATGCAAATCAGTAGCACAAAGACACACAGTAGCTGTACATAAATATCTCTTTACCTATCAGTTACTATTCATGCGCACCATATTGTGCTTTTCATTGCTCATCTGTGTTTCTCCGAGAGCAATTCCATCTGTTAATTCATGTTTATAGATGAAATCATGTCTATGTTTATATTTTTGCCCACTCCACCACCAGCCTAGGCTCATAGGGTGGATTCACACTACATAGGACACGTTATACCTTAATCTGATCTACAGTACACAATAGATGCTGATATTATCTGTGGATTGGAGTCACTGTTTTTCGCTCTCAGACAGTGTAATTCATTCTCAGATGGGCCCTGACCACGGTGGCCATGAGGCAGACGTTTTTTTGCACTTTCTTTGGTTTGTCTCCTCTTATACAACACAGAATCTAAATTGACCCAACTAGTGTTATCTCAGCATCCAAACTGCTTTTCGTTATAGTCACTAGGTCAATTTACAGCGCAAACATCATTCATGTTTAATATTGTGATAAAAATATTCTAATATGGGTGGGATTTGAATCACAGTCCTGTGTATGAATAAATGCACAGTAGTACCCCGGTATACTTTCAGCATATGTCAAAATTTACTTGACATCACTTGTCTGTAGTCATTTTAAGTAAATTATGAACAGAATTTACTTAAACTAACATGGTCCATTTACATTGATATACATGATAGTAGACGACTGGAGGGGCTTGACACAACTTACGTAAATTATGTACATATTCAATGTAGTCACTTTTATTACAATAATTTCTATTTAGTTTTTATGAATTCTAGGTGAACATTGCCTTGAATTGTGTAGTGGTTAGGGATGCAACCGTGTAATAGAAAGATTGCCAGTTCGAGTCCCCAACCCGCAAGTACCTCTGAGGTACCCTGAGCAAGGTACCGTCCCCAAGCACTGCTCCCTGGGTGCTCACGTAGCTGTGCCACAATGTCACATGGGTTAAATGGAGAGGACACATTTCGTGCTGTGGTGCGTCAACAATGACGATCAATCACCTTCACCTAAAGATGCATTTACATACTTAAGATGAATATGACTGAGTCATCTATTTTATTAGTCCTCAGGCATTTTTGAGGTATTATTTCCGTCACAAATTGACTTACGACAGGGCTTTCAGAACCAATTAATGACGTAAGATGGAGCAGGACTGTACAATAGTTCCGTAAACTTTGGTACAACATTCATTTTAATGTCATTAGCTACTTCATATGTTAATAAACACTTATTTCACTCCTTAATTTGCAATTTATGCATGTATAACAGTCTATATATTTATCTATTTAAGTCATACACATGTAAATATAATAAATATACATGAATGCACATAGTTCAGTTTAAGATATCTAGCACTATAGCCTTAAAACTTAGGTGGAAGCATATTGATGTAAACTTCACAATGATCTATGGTAATGTATTCCAGAATGAATTTCATCCATCCATTTTCAATAACTGCCTTCCTAATTAGGTTTCTAGTGGCCCAAACCTATGGTGGGAGGCTTGAGGCATGTTTCACTGTGGAGAGAATCGCAGTCTATGGTGGGGCTTCATATGTATGCATATCTGAGCATGCTGCCATCCAAGGGGCGAGACTTTGGCTCATATAAAAATAAATATTGTGTCTTCGGGCTGTGGGAGAAAATAAATAAATAAAAAACTCAATAACAAAAAAAAGATGTCAAAGACACAATATATGGAAGCTTTGAGGCCAAGCAAGGATAATATTTGGAAGTGAATTTCTAGTCTATTCATCTATTTTCTATGTCTAACCCTTGTTCAGCCTTACCCATCGGTTGATGATCTAAATATACACACAGGCACCATATTTTGTTCCTAGTTTTGCTTTTTCCAGACGTTTTTATCTGTAATAACATACCGAGCTTACAGTTTTTCCCTCATACCTTTTATGTATCTACTGTAGCAAAGGAGTGCTCTACCCCTGAAAATTCAAATCGGCACTGGCTTTTTCAGCTGTACGAAGCATCATTTATCTTCATTGTGAAGCTCAGATTTCACGCGACAGCTTTTTTAAAAGCGGTGAAACCAAGCTGAGCTAAACAGCACATCTGAACACACACACACATACACACACACATACGGGCACAGCCAGGGATTTGGCTCAAATAGGCAACGCTCTTGGCTTCAAAGCTGAACTAAAAATGTAGAAATTAACTAAAAAACATGTTTACCATAATTAGAGTGTAAAGACCATGTGGTTTATGACAATGAAACAAGCAGTGAGACAGACAGACAGATAAACGCCTGTTGTCTTGATGAATGTAATTTCAGCTTTCCTAGCTACACATAATACCATCAAAGCTACAGCGTCATAGTAGCCAAAGACACAATATTTACGGATGGTCAGGGAAGATAAGCAGGTGGACAGAAATGTTTTCCTCTGTAATGTAATAATGCAGTAATTCAGTTAAAAAAACATAAATCCCATTGGTGTAGAAACAGAGGAGTGCTTTAACACAGAATTCAATAGTAAGATTTTTTTTTAATCCATCCAAACCAACAGCATCCCTTAGGCATGTCAGCAGTGCACTTGAGACAGGATCTCGATTAATATTCAGTAAGTGAACATTCAAGGGCAACACAAACTAGGATCAATGTTGGAATATAAAGAACATTGGTTGGGGGAATCTGGCGGGCTGTGTGTGTGGAGGAGAATACATGGGAGAGTCAGAATGAAATACATGTGTACTGCAGAACAAGTGAGGGTTTTGGCAGGAAGAGAGGCATTCCCCACGGGGTGCAAAACTGATCAGAGGGATGTAATAAAAAGAACATCAACCACAGAGGTATTACTTAAAAGTCTGAAAGGGAGATTTGTGGTTTGCTTTTGCAGTTATTGTGGATGTTACGCAGATTAGCCCAATATGATTCTTCTGCTTTTATTGGACTTCAGAACATTAAGAGCAAGAGCAGACTGCTAAATGATCACTTTCGAAAAGGCATCACCTGTTACAGGAGGAAATGGAAAATATGCATTTCCCAGGAAATGAAGGCCATAAGCGAGGTTATGAGTAAATATAGGCATCACTACCCGAGAACATGTTGGGGCCACCAAATAAGATATGAACTGTGAATGAGGTGGAGCGTGGCGTTATTTTAACAGCTAACGCCATTCTGCTCCATGCACATGCAGAGACAATAACGAGAAGCACTCTGGCTACATCAGGATGGAAAAGCATTGATTTTTCCACAGGGGTGGGTAGTGACAGGGCAAGTGAAATGCTCAGGAAAGTTTCTGGGGTGAATTGAAAGAGAGAGAGAGAGAGAGAGAGAGATTCATAGTGCTGTGTATGACATATCACTCAGGACTTGCTGCATCAGACACTTTGAAAAGAATGGAAAAGAATCTAACTGTAGAGGGAGAACAGCATGTGCGTTCTGCATCTGTTATTCATGACTCTGAACATGATTCGTGACACTGACGGAGTTAATCTGAAGTATTCAGGCTGGCTGTCTCTGCGGACACTGAAGGAAACCCGCTCCGGCTGGCTACTTGGACGAAGGCACCGAAACACAGTTTATTATCATTTTTGTTATATATATATATTAGTGATGTCAAACGATTAAAATATTTTATCAGATTAATCACAGGATTGTTGTCGATTAATTTCGATTAATCGCAATTAAATATAATTTATTTTTGAATCTATATTAATCGCATTTCATTTTGCATGAGCAAACAGACTCAAGAAAAAAGGG
>JAODKN010000001.1:35626317-35653884 GCA_026774425.1 Petrocephalus zakoni
TGAGCTTTAAGTCCTAAATCTCGTCCTCTGAGTATCGCGAGACTTTCTCTTCGGCCGAGAGCAGAGTCTCATAGGTCCCAGAGTGAAACTGTTTGCTGGCCAAGCAGCCTATCTCAGACTAACGATATTGTATGAGTGAATTCCATTCGTATTCTGGACCTAAATCGTCCAGCAATCGACTCATTAGGACTCCTTTAATATATTTTGATATCGGAACAACTACTCAAGCGTAATATTTCATAATTAATTACCGATTAATTAATAAATAATTAATCAATAATTAATTCCCCTAAACATTGGTGGAAACCCACCTCCATTTGAGCTAGTAAATTCCTACACTTTAAGAAGAAGATGCTGTAATGCCTTATCAATTTTATAACTGCCATTATGATACAATGGTATCTATCATGTATTCTTGGTGGCAGTGTACCGTTTATATGATATTAAATAATCAATCAATAAAATCAATCAATTGGGTCAATATACAATGTCACAAGGCCTATAAAATCCACATCTGAAATTCGAAGTGCTGAAAAGCCCATAAGAATTTTATACTGTTGATTCAATTACATGTTAGCTTTGTTGGAAACTGTCAGATGATTATGAGTTCATATTAATAGCTTCATATGATATTTTTGAGAATGGCATAAAAAGTTAACTAATCCCTCAATATAAAGAGATGAACCCAAATAAAAGCTTAGTTTTTAAAGAGAATGGCTGAGGAGTGCTCATTACGCACTTGTTTGTGACTATAATGTTTATAATCACAGTATTTGTTACACTCTGCTGGGATTCTGTAACACTTGCCAAGAAATTAGCATTAATAAAAACATCCATCCATCCATCCATTTCCTGAAGCTGCTTACCCTAATCAGGGTTGCAGGGGGTCCGGAGCCTACCCCAGAGGCTTTGGGCGCACAGCAGGGAACAACCCAGGGTGGGGCGCCAACCCATTACAAATTAATAAAAACAATTATTAGTGATTATTATTATGATTTCTGTGTACTAAATTTAGATCTCCCATGAGGAATGAACACACAGTAATTTTACCCATGCTAGAATTGTTACCTTCTGGATAAACATGTACATGTTTCCAACAATTCCCAATCCACATCTTTCATAATCAGAGCTTTTCCTAGCAGGTGGTGTTCTCAGCTAAAACCGTTTGGATTTCCTTGTTCGAATTCAGCTCCAATCACTGTAGTCTGTGCTTTTTTTTTTTTTTTTGGAAACTAACAGTGATTTTATTTATAATTCATCTTCTTGGTCTGACATACATACACAAACACATAGTACATAGAAGTGATTCATAACACTTAAAAAAAAAAGTTACCAACACGCAGAAAATGCGGTTTCAAATAAGGGCGTTACTGCTAAGAATAGAGCCACGCACCGCTCAAACTGCTACCCGAACCACTGGTAGCTTAGAACAGGAAAAAACACATTACCCTGTATCAATTTGAAATGGATGCTGTGCATTTCAAACTTGTCACACAGTGGGTTTGGAGACACAAGTAGAATAATATGCATGAAATTGGACTTGTGACCATAATGGACTGGCATGAATTCCCAAGAGTGCAGCTGTTGTGCCTTTGAATAAGATGCTTAATCAAAATTGCTCCAGTTGCAGATGTATAAATGGGCAACGGCATAAAAAATGTATGGGCTGCAGGTCGCTCTGCAGAGTAATGAGAAAATGTAACGTTGCCGTGGTGAACTTCGCCAAAGCCACTCTCCCTTCCCTGTACTGGAGCCAGTCAGGACCGATCGAGAAACAGCAGCCGTACACCTGGTCCAGGAAAACAGCTGCTACCAGTGGGAGGCAAAAGCGGAGACGGCTTGTTTGAAACGCAGATTAGACGGGACGCTGCTGGAGGCATATCCCACTCCCTATGCAGAAAGGTCACGCACCTTCCCAGGAAAGACACCGCACAATTTCTCCGACTAAATTAGGTTGGCAGACACCCACCGCCGTGTTTCACTTCCACAGGCCGATAATTGTACCATCGGGCTGTCGGATCTCATATCCGGGGGTCAGCGGCAGCCATCATGGAGCGCCCGACTTATTCCCCCTAGGCTTGCTGTTACTGATGGAAATGGCGTGTAGCAGGGCAATCGAGTCTGGGAGTCAGCGAATGCCTCACATCTTCATCGAGATTCAAGAAGAACAAGTATTGACAGAAAGGAAGCGTTGTTGCTGCGTAATGCCCGGTAGCAAATCACATGATTCTTTAAGGACGGGCTGCAAAGAGGAATGCTACCCTGACACCTGCAGTGTTAGACACACACACGCACACACATATAAATACATCATCGTGGATACATCATAAGCCTCCATGTTACCTCTGTGTCAGCTAAAGGTGAAAATATGAATTCAATTATTTTTCTATCTGATGACTGCAGCGGGGAGGTAAAATTTTCTCGCAGAAAGTTCTGGAGAGGGAGCAGGGCTGCACAGCCGGTCTTGTTAGAAGTGCAGTTATGCAAATGTGGTATTACAGTTCTGAGGCCTCATTTCTTAGAGGGTACAGCAGGATGGGCTGGGATTAAAGTCGTTTCATATTGACTGGGGTGAACCAAAGTAAATGTTCTGTTAGCCCTGCTCTCACACGGGTGCTGTTTGACGGCATGTCACCTCAGTTGAGCGTCTGTTTGAGCCATTTTCTATATTTTCCCTATGTGTAGGAGTTTGAGGTTTCTTCCAGACTGTTCTGATCTTTTCGAATCCCTGGTTGTTACTAATACAACAATGATATGTGACAGCACTGCAGAACCAATATCGTAGTAACATAGAAGCATAAAACTCAGAGGAGTTAATTAAGCTCTTTTCTAGATTTGCCCAATTCTAAAAGCTACTTCATGGCATATCCCAGCTGATTTCTCTCAATGCTCATATGAAATGTGGCATCATGTCACTACATGTACATTTTCAGCATTTTTCAGTGGGTTGCACACTTGTATATTGACCTATTTTTCTTGCCTATAACTTTATTCCAGACTTGCTAAAGCTACACAGGATGTGACATGTCTGTAATAAATTCTATGTGACTCTTCCTGATTGACTGCATCCACCACCCCACCATGTCCAGCGAGCACATTGGGATTCTGGTCCATCATTTCTTTAAATATCTTACAATTCTGAAACTAGTCACTGAGAGAAACAAGTCGATAACGAGCATAAAACAGTCATTGATTCAGAATCATTATATGAATCACTGCCCATTATGCTATATTTAGAGCCACAACACAAGCAAAAACTGCAAATTTAGTAGGTACAAAAAAATTTCAACAAGCCACTAGAGTAAAGCATCAGGGACTTATCAGGTACAAATTATACTCCTGCTGAAATACGGTGGGCAAATGCCGCATTTTCAATGATTGAATATATGTTTACTGTGTTTTTTTTGCATGATATCAAACCTCAGAAAAAAGAGTCAAATTATTGCTTTTGTACAAAGATTTAAATACCCTGTATTTTGTCTATATCCTGTATGAGAATGCATTTGAAGTTGGGAGTGGAACCTACCATTATCTTCAAAGTAAGATATGCAGTGATGACGGACACATGTGAAACTCCCAGACTGGCTGGGAGGCAGCATGACTCATTGAGGGACAGGCTCAAGATAAAGGATTTACTGTAAGTAATGGCAATTTGCTAATTTAGTGGAAATTCTCATTAATGATATACAAAAACAGGAGAAACACTAGTCTTTCCCACAACACTAAATCTGTTCCCCTTTCATCGATAACACTTAATGAAGCAATTTACTGGCTCTGAGAGTTATGCCCTCCCAGCACCACCACAACCAGTTTAAAAATTTATTTTAGAAGTCACCCAACTTTCATTTCTTCCTTAGTCCACATATAGAAAGTCACCATATATGGTCATATCACGTGTGCCATGTGCACATGGTCATGAACAAAACAAAGATTAAGCCAAGACTGCAGCATGCTACGTAGAACCACAGCGATATACCTACATGCCTGTAGAAGGATGACAAATGCAGAATTGCAGCAATTAATAACTGGTGGAGGGTTAATTATGGAATTAGCTGATCATTCACTGTTCTGTGACTCCAGTGAAGAAATCAGTTGAGGAGGGCCCAGAATGATTTAATATTATTAACCCATCATGTACTACTATAGAAAAGCACCATTACCAATGTGAACCAACATCTGGATGAATATATTCTCTTATACTCATTCTAATATAGCACCTTTCACTATAGTCGCGGGAAGTTGCTTTACATGGGCATGTAGTATTACATTATTACATCATATATACAGGATAAAATGTGAAGGAGGGAAAAGGGAGGATAGAAACAATGGATTGAAGAAAGACAGAAGACAACAGAGAACTATAGAAATGTATATAAAATTTCCATTATTATGTCAAATAAGTATTATATCAAGACTCGTATATTCTTAATCACCTTTTTCCCCTATGTGATACACATTTACTTTTTGGTAACCCTCTAAAGCCATAACCTATTGCTGTTCTCCAGATTTAATTATGATTATTAACCTATATCATCCAAAGTTAGATTGTAGTAACCCATACTATCCAAAAACCATTTGTTTCTCCTAAATGTCATTCATGAACCAGTACCAGGTGATACTCCTTACCCTGCCTCCAACAATGCTGCCTTCTTCTACATCCACAATAAAACCCTAAGCTCCAACCTACACTACATTGCTAAAAGTATGCCTTTACACACACATAAACTTTAATGGTATCCCATTATTAATATATCGGCTTTAATATGGAGTTGGCCTACCCTTTACATCTATAACAGCTTCAACTCCTCTGGGAAGGCTTTGCACAAGGTTTAGGAGTGTGTTTATGGGAATGTTTTACTATTCTTCCAGGAGAGCATTCGTGAAGTCAGGCACTGATGTTGGGACGAGAAGACCTGGCTCTCAGTCACCGCTCTAATTCATCCCAAAGGTGTTCTATCGGGTTGAGGTCAGGGCTCTGTGCTGGCCAGTCAAGTTCGTCCGCACCAAAGTCGTTCATCCATGTCTTTATAGACCTTGCTTTGTGCACTGGTGCACAGCCATGTTGGAACAGGAAGGGGCCATCCCTAAACTGTTACCACAAAGTTGGGAGCATGAAATTGTCCAAAATGGCTTCGTATGCTGAAGCATTAAGAGTTCCTTTCACTGCAACTAAGGGGCCAAGCCCAACCCCTGAAAAACAACCCCACACCGTAACCCCCCCTCCATCAAACTTTACACTTGGCACAATGCAGTCAGGCAAGTACCATTCTCCTGGCAACCGCCAACCCCAGACTGGTCCATCAGATTGCCGGACAGATAAGCGTGATTAGTCACTCCAGAGGACATGTCTAGACTGCTCTAGAGTCCAGTGGCAGTGTGCTTTACACCACAGCATCCGACACTTTGCATTTCACTTGGTGATGTAGGGCTTGGATGCAGCTGCTCGGCCATGGAATCCCATTCCATGAAGCTCTCTATGCACTCACTGTTCTAGAGCTAATCTGAAGGCCACACGAAGTTGGGAGGTTTGTTGCTATTGACTCTGCAGATAGTTGGTGACTTCTGCACACTGTGTGCCTCAGTATGCGCTGTCCCCGCTCTGTGATTTTACGTTGGCTACTACTTCATGGCTGAGTTGCTGTTGTCCCCAATTGCTTCCACTTGGCTATAATACCACTAACTGTTAACCGTGGAATATTTAACAGCGAGGAAATTTCATGAATGGACAGGTGGCATCCTATCACAGTACCACGCTTGAATTCACTGAGCTCCGGAGAGTGACCCATTCTTTCACAAATGTTTGTAGAAGCAGTCTGCATGCCCAGATGCTTGATTTTATACACCAGTAACCATGGAAGTGATTGGATCACTGGAATTCAATGATTTGATGGGGTGTCCCAGTACTTTTGGCAATATAGTGTAGCTTTGCATGCGATATGTTTGACCCGTTACTTATGTGATTAAGGTTACTGCCTTCAGCAATGCTTATTTGACTCTCACTATCAACTATGCTCGGCACAGTTGCTTCAATAATAAATTACAAAACCAGTGTGTTACGTTCAACACTGATCTAATAACATTCTAATTTAATTTAATCCAGTTTAACCTTCTGTTAACACTACAGAGAATATAAAGTGATCTTATTATGTTGGTTTGCTTTTGTTTTTATCTCTCTTGCTAATTGTCGCAAATTATAAACGCTTTGATAAATAAAGGTCACTGTTCCTCATTTGGCAGAGCTGTAGCTCCCCAGTGGGAATCCCTTTTCCATATTACTGTCGTGAGCAAAACTTAAGAATACAAATGGAGGGAAAAAAATGGTTTAACTTGGAACAAATTAGGCAAAAGAAGTCATTTTTCCGAGCAATCCTGACAAGTTTGTGGTCAGTAGGGAATTATTTGTGCTTGAGCTCTGTTCACAATTACAACACAATTAGGGCGTGTCACATCCATGCCTTTAATTAAGGACACCGACTGTCTTCAGAAACACCAGATCAAGCTTCGTTCCAGAATCTTAAGTAGGGGCTTAGATTTAGGGATGGTTCTGGCAGGTGATTTGAAACATGAAGCATCTCCCGTCTTGCCAATATACATGTAATACCCACATCCGCAGCCAAAAGTGACGACACGCCTGTTAGTTAATGGGCAGCATGGCCCCTGCCTGGGATCCTCTGCTTCCTTGTTTCCTGTGGCTCTTTGCACTTTCCTCTGCTTTTCCCTGGCTCCCTCCCACATTTCACCAACATAAGATTAAGTAAAAAAAAAATGTATACATAAATATCGGCGAACAAAATTTCTTTTGGAAAATTCGAAAGAGGAATCAACATCTGTGTGACGGACGTGTGATATTTTAGCGTTTCTGTTTCATACACTTACAGTGTATCCCTGATATAATTGATGCTGCAGGCATTTCCCCTGCCCAGCATTAGCTCCGTAGGACATCTGTGTGGTGTTTCCATTACCTCCCCTTTATGTGTAATGCTACAGCAGCCTGGAAGTACTCCTGCTTGACTAAAGAGCGCCCTGATTAATTGGCTCCTGTAGAGAGTGCAATAAAGCTGAAGAGACTTAAGGGTAGGTATGCCATCATTAAAGATGACTGTGCTGACCTCTCTCAGTCTGGGGTGGCAGTAAATCCTGCATACTTGGAATTGACCTTGGGAGCCACAAACACATTTTGACACCTGCTTGTGTTTTACAAATAAAAGGCATGTAGATATAGAAGCATTATTTCAAACTGCCTGACAAGACCTTGAACTTCTTTTTATAATCAAAGTAAATCCCCTTAAATCCGTTTTCAGGCAGCGGCTCGAGTATTACCTGGGGAAGGATGACTGTTTACAAAAGGAAAAGTGTGAGGGTTCTGTTTGAGCTTTAAGTTTAGTTCTCATGTGTAGACATCAGAGCTTCTTGAAATATGTGATCTAAAATATGAGGTAGAAAATGTCACCTTGTCAGATGTGTTTCTCATCGTGGTGCGCAACGCTACAACGCGGGCGCGATGATGAAAGCGGCGCATTTCGCGGTAAACCACTTGAGAGACGTTCAAGTAAATTTTAGGCTAAGAACCGAACGGGGAACAGCAGGTAGACAGACCAAGAAGCTTTAAAAACCAGTTGAGACAAGTTTCAGAATCACAGTTTGGATAACTATTTGTGCACTGCCTTCTACCCACACTGGTAGAGTGGAACAGTGTCATGGTGAAGTTCGAGTCTATACCAAGAAAGATAGGGCACCCTGGAGAGGATGCCACTAATTCAGATACAATTGAAGGGCAAATTTCCAAACCCACCATGCAGTTTTTTTATTTGAAATGATACCTCCAGAGACCTAAAGTCAGGCTATCTCATCATATGTTACAGCATTAGGAGGTCACTCAGTCTTCATGCAATCAAACAAAGAACTTTCATTGAATGTGCACTGAATTAGTCCACAGGTTTTCTTGAAAACATCCCATGGACTGAGTTTTGCTCTTAAATCTTTCCCCGAAACAGGTTATTGCAGAAGAACACAAAGAGACCACACAAAGTCCATGATTCCACAGACTGGGATCCAAACCCCTAACCCTGAAGACGCGAGGTTGTAGTGCCACATACTGAATCACAGTGTCACAAACTGCTGCTGCACTAAAACAATCTGAGAAATTAAGGCAACATTTCAAACAATCTCCCATACAAGCCTAGGGTAATAGCTTTCATACTTTTCTATTCCAAAAGTCGACTTTCATTAGACTTATTTTAGACTTTGGACTTTTAGAACATCCAGAACTTTTGTAGGCTTCAAATAATCCATTTTCCACCTGCTGAATGTGTATACAGTAAGAAAGGGGAAGTAGAGGTCAAGGCAAAGATAATCCAGCATAAGACAGGCCAATGGGAGCTGACATATCTAGGCTGTATCTGCAATAAAAGCTCCACACACTCCCATTCCAGAAGTTATTTTACCTGCTTGCTGAATATGGTAATTCGATGTCTAAGAAAAGACTGAACTGGGGAAGCAGCATGGGCAAAGCTGGATGCATTTGCTAATGTCAAACATAAGACACTTAAGACATTTTTTCCGGTGTATTTTTGGGTAGAGGTTGTTTGTGTAAGTCAGTCTTTTCGTTTCCTTTTATATTTAAAATTCAATACAGAAGCACAGATTTATCACTCATTGTTACTGCAATCTTTTGTAAGCCATATATTCCACATTGGTGAATTTACAGTTTATGCAAATAAGGTCATTCATTTTTTTTATTTATTAGTAAAACAGCACTAGCGGTATGAACTTTCACTATGAACATTTCATGTTGGTCATTAACAGTCCTGCAATATATAACAATAAGCAGAAGAAACACATTTAATTAAACAAATGTAGGATATTAATTCAAGTTAATATACTAATACAAGCTAAATTACATCAACATGGCCAGTCCCCACTGCTTTGCAGCTGCCTTGACTTTCAGGAGGAGCTAACAAGGTTAGGGTGTTTGAATGTAAAACACCTGCTAAGTCTGAATATTTATCATTGCATATCCTGTATTATTTATAGCTCTAATCAGAGGACCTGGAGGAGCATTCATAAATTCCTCCCAGAAAGCCCTGCCCCAGGAGGGTCTTGGAGCTCCAGTGGTCACAAGAGTGATTTTCCATCTCCTTCTAATAAATCAGCTGAATGGGCATTCTTAATTACAAAGACATAATACCATCTCACAGTTTTAACCCCCTCCCACCAAAAGACAAGTTAACAATGTGTCAATGTAAATCATCATCAGGGATTTTATCAACCAAATGCAATCAATTTAACATAAAAATATGTTTGACCTAGCAAACATGAACACCATCTTTTAAGGTACTGTCACATGTCACAAATGGTCAGCAAAAAGTAGAAACATGTAAATTATATACATTATGCTCTGGTATTACTAAATGCATTGTACCAAGGTGCATATCAGGATGTCACTTAGCAGTGTTGTGTTCAAGACCATTTGCTTCGAGATCAAGACTTATCCAACCCAAGACCAAGACCCATCCCAACCAAGACCAAGACAAGATGAAGATTTTTAATCAAGACCAAAACAAGACCAAGACTTGAATATTCAGAATCATATTTTTTGGTAGAGTGTGCCCATATTCATTTGTAATTACAAAAAAATAATATTCACATACAAACAATAATACAAATATTTCTATGAATATATATATATATATATATATAGGTTAATTTTTTATTATACTTTTTGCATGTATAACATCTTTTTCAGTTTCTTAATAACATTTACAGTAAGTACAATATTTGCACCCATGAAAAAAATTTATTGAATGCTTTTAAAACTTGTCAGCCTACATGTAAGTAATGTAAGTAAGTAGTAATGCATTTTAAAAAAGCATTATGATGTATGCAACAGTGTGTAATTGAACTTAAAGAACACTAAATCCGTTAACATTTTGGGTCCTATCGGGGCATGGTGTGGTCTCATGATAAGACCCCCACTGCTGAAAACATACTGAAGAGGAGCTGAGATTGCAACGTCTATTCAAATTGAATGACGGCAGACAAAACCCACATTGCTGCAGTTTTATCATTTTCCAGCTGTTATCCACCACAGTAAGTGCCATATCGCCGCATTCCTGCTTTTACCCATCTGAAGCTGCCCAATAGCGTTATACCACCTGGGCAGCTGGGAGATGTAGTACATTTTAAGTAGTGCAGCTACAAGAGGACAAAGCAGGAAAATTAATTTCCACATGCTGAGCAAAAAGAAGTATATTTGCATGTCTATTCAAATAATATGTTTTGCAAAACTGAGATTTATGGCCAAGACCAAGGCAAGATCAAGACAAAACGGGCTCAAGACGAAATTAGGTTGAGTGGTCTTAAGACCAAGACTGGTTCTCGAGAACTACAATTCTGCCACTTAGGCCTTGTCCACATGTACACAGGGATTTTTAAAAACTCTTCCGTCATAAAAAAGAAATCTCCGTCTGCATGAAAACACTAAAACGCTCTATCAAGAGCATGCCAAACCAAGAGGCGGTAATATAACTTTAACCATAAAGCCATGTTGGCCAATCTGAAGCCTTACTACCAGTTCTGCCAGGCTAAAAACAGCTAATGTAAACAACCAATAGTGCACACTCGGACATCAAATGAGGTAGATAACAGCTCACACTCAAAAACTCAAAAAACTCGAAAGCCAAAAGTTTTCATTGTATATACGTTGGCACTGAAAATGCAGTTCTGTTACCCTAGATGGAGTTTTACAAAAGTTCTGTTTTCAGTCACCTATATGCATCTTTGCATGTAGATGAAATGCCAAAACACATAGAAAAAGGTGTTTTGAAAAATTCCCATGTATGTGTGAACAAGGCCTAAGTGCTTCCCAGTCCTGTGCTTCCCAGTCCCGTGCTTCCCAGTCCCGCCACTGACGGTGTGCTTACTGTTCAGCCCAGTTAATAAAACCCTTTTTATGCCTGAATTCCTGCTGCTGTGTCCTCCATTCTGCCCGCACATGACAAATATTTAACTGGCTTTACTGCAGCAATGAAAAAGCCATCACATTTTTTTCAAATTGCATGATGTTTACATATTTTGCATTTCGAAAAACTATTAAAGTTATGCAACAGGGAAATCTGATGGGGGTCATATTCTTAATAGTTCTGTATCAGATTTAATACAATATTATTCACACACCACTGCTGTTCAGAACAATTTATTACCCTCTTCATAATTAAATGTTCAGTAGCATGATAGAAACTTTCTATAAAAAGAAGAGTTCAGGCTCAAAATACTGATAATGTAGTGCATAAAATCAGAACTGCATTATCCCATAGAGAAGTATATTTATTCTTAAAGCCTCTCCTGAAATAATGATTTAAGGAACAGATGTCATCAATATACCCTGCAATGGACTGGCATCCCATCCAGGGTGTCTCCTGCCTCATGCCCTACATTTCCATGGACGGGCTCCAGGCTCACTGCGCCCCTGAGCTGTATATGCAGGATGGATTGATAGATGGATGGATGTATGGATGAATGGATGGAGATTGGCCATTGCATGGGAACGCGTTCCCCCCTCCTTTATTATTGCATATCTTTGAGACACAATGTTCTCAGTTGTTTAGATGAAATGTAATATTAGATAAAAACAAATTTGTCTGGAAAAAAAATGAGTGAAAAAAAGATTCTTTCCACTTCAGAGCTGGGAATGACATCATACCCAAGTTAACCGCATTCCAGTACAAGAAGTCTAAAAGCCATTTAGCAATTTAGCAAGGCACCTGTTGAAAAAAGCAGGATAACCTGTCAGACGTAAGGTACCCCAGCTTAAATGGCTTCATTATTCGTTCACTTACATTTCAGAAGCTGACAATTTTCGGGAATCCTGACAGGATGGGAGTCAATTTCAGTGTTAATCATGGGACTGGGACGGGAAAAAAGTCAAAAAGTGGGAATCATATTAATCATGTTAATATGTTAAAGGAAAATCAGAGTCATATTCTATTCTATTCTGTTCTATATTCTATTACTTGGATTTAGGGCTGCACGATCTCACATTCTGATCTAATCAAAATTTTCTGACGCATGCGCAATTATCACCAGGTCTTTGGATAACGAGTGCAACAGTTGTTTTGAAGCTGGCTTTTGAGTGCTGTGGGTTCATTTACTTACGCCCACAAAGCAGATCGGCAGTACGGCAAAAATATTAAGGAGATGCATATTGTGACAACCAAAAGTTAGTAATCTGTATGAATTTGGTGTATCCTTATGTTTATTGAATTTGGATAGCGGCGAACACCACGGACTACTGTTCTGATAAATCATGGAAGCGATGAGCACTGAAGTGGCGGTGAAGAAAGGGACAGCTCAGCAACCACAACGTCTTTTAAAAGAGGCGATATTGTGTATAAACAAGGTAAAAAGACATTGGTGGTGCAGCGGAACTTTTTGCATTCATTAAATATACACTGAATTTATACAGATTACAATTTATTACAGAACTTTTGGGAGGCCTCTCATTAAAATTATCGGCACACTACAAAGTTTCTGAAAAGTTGTACAAAAAACTGTACTTGTATGTTGGGTTAGAGCAGGGGTGGGCATTGTTATCCACAAAGGGCCAGTGTGTATGCAGGTCTTTGGAGTAACCTTTAGATTAGCAGTTCAAAACCCCGTGTGAGAAAGCTTCCGTCAATCAATTCACTAATTAGTAACCTACAAACCTGTAATTAGGGAGTTGCAGCAAAATGCCGCATACACAACGACCCCTTCTGGATAAGACTGCCCACCCCTGAGTTCGACTATGTGCACGGCAAGTGTGGATTCAGTTGCAGGGAGTGTTGCTGCGTGATTGGAGTTGTGTTTCTGGTGTTATTGTTATATTAGCCTTGGTGCAAATCCATAGCTTAGTTTATTAGCTAGGTTTGCAATTTTAAAATCACCCTCCTCCCCTCCCCTGGGATCGTGATGTGACCAAGATTCTTCCAGGATTGGGACGGGTTTTTATTTTTTTACAATATTGCAGGATTGGGACGGGACAGTAATTTTCTTGTGGGAGTGAGACTGGACAGGAGTGAAATGGGCCCCAGTTCTAGTCAGGTTCATTGTTGGCTAGGGATAGCAATTTTATTGGCTGATTCCGAATACTGATTGTTCAAACAAAAATAAAATTTTCTTTAATGCAAAACTTTAATTACAAAATTATTAAACTTTACAAATTCAAATAGTACTAAATAAATAAATTAATACAATCCCAAATACAACTAAAATTTAATATATTCTTTAATAATAGGCGCAGTTAGTAAATAAAATATAACAATGCACCTTTTTTGTCTTTTGACATATTATAACCCAAATGCCACTACTTAAGCATTAATGGCAAGTTTCTTTCTCTTTATAAATGGAATTGGAATCGGTTGTAAAACTGAATACGGCTTTGGGATCTGCTTGTTGCCGTCTACGTGTGTGACATGAAACTAGATTAAACAACTCCGGTAGCTCAACGTCCGAAAAGTAAGGTCAGATGCTGGACCACAAGACACACACACGGTGAGAAGGTTACACAAAGCTAAGGACACGTGAGGGTCGGACAGGGTGCACACAAGACCCAAGGGCACCCAAGGTAAAAAATAAATTGTTAAATATAAAATATATAAAAACACTAACCAAATGGAGAAAAACAGCTAACTGTGCAAAGCAGAAGTCGTACAAATTACTTTTAACCTAACAAATGTGTTAAATATAAGAACAGCAAATGGAAGAAAAATGCTAAATGTGCAAACTACTGAGCATATTGGCTAAAAAAGAATCATTAGTCATTTCAACATGGCAGCTTACACAGTCAACAATATGAAATAGCTTCTCTATTTCATAAATACTTCAAAATGTTTATTTTATTAAATGTATTATTAGTCATGAATGTAATCGCACATGGTCTTTCATGTGAAGAGATAAATGTCTAATTTCCATTAACTATTGTGCTCAGACAATAACCAAACAGCGTGTTCGTGGAGGCAGCCATGTTTGTTCCGAGATGTGTAGCTTGATCCGGAAATATGTCGGGTCTCGCAACTCGGAATTCGTCGGGATAAATGAACGCACGAACGTGTGATCCAGTTGCGCTAACCCACTCGGGTGCGTGGTTCAGAACTGGCTCTATGATTCCGGCTGTAGAGGGAGCTAACCGGCGGATTCACTCATGGCTGCGTGCGATCCGGGTGCGTGGTTCAGAACTGGCTGTATGATTCCGGCTGTAGAGGGAGCTAACTGGCGGATTCACTCATGGCTGCGTGCGATCCGGGTACGTATGAAATTTTAGCAGCTATACTTGCTACTATAGCTGTATTGATCTTGTAATGAGTTTGAAATTATTATAAGTGGTATGTACGTGATGGGGTTTATAGTTTAGTCATGGTGTAAATGAATTTGTCTGGAAAAGAAATGGATTCGGGTTAATGGAGACCTCAGATTCGTGACTCATGAGTTATTTAATGGATTTGGGTTATCCGGTTGTCTGAGTCAGTTATATCCTCTTCCTATCCTGGCCACTGACTGGCTCAGCCTCCCACAAGTTCGTATCTCTCATACACGCTTCTATATCGCTACGCATCATCCCCCTACTGCACGCTCCCTGAGCACCCATCCCCCCTCCCACCCCACACCGTAAAGTGCATACTGGGACTTGTGAGGACTTGTAGGCTGCAGGGCTTTCCCTCCCTTGCCTCTCTTACAGAATCTACCGTAGATGCACCTCCGCGGACATTTCCTCGCTGCGAGGATTAGAGCGCGGCCGTCACGCGATGCAGATTCGGCACTCCCTCGGCCCGGCCCGCAATCAGCCCGTCGGTCCGTAGGCGCGGACGCTCGGCAGCCGGCACCGGGCTAATTCTCGTAGCCTTCAGGGGCCAATGCTGCCAAAGGAGATCTAGTGCAGCGAGGCTCCACGGATCGTGGTATTTGTCTAATATATTGGGTAATACGAGTGTAATGGCGACTAAAGGGTGTTTTTTCATGTCTATAGTGTCATGCTCAGCCCCGCCCTCCGCGTCGTTTCTCTGTTTTGCCCTCAGGCGTGGCTTGATTCGCCGCACCTGCCCCTTGTAGTGCTTTGCTTCATGTTTTACTCCGCTTGTTGGCCCCGCACACCTGCCTTGTGTTTCGTCCCTGATGTTCTGCCCTGTTTTAGTCAGTCTGAGTCCAGTCTCCCCTGTCGGTTATTGTCGATGCATTTGTCGCTGTTGTGTTGGCTCCTGTGTTTCCCTGATTCCCTGAATAAACGCCCCTTAGAAGGGCTTCATCCCTACTGCTGCAGTTATGGGTCGTTCATCCAGTTGCCGGCGTGACATCTAGAGCGCTCTAATAATGTTAAAAACAATATTTAGAAGGTCGTGGACAGGTTCTCTATGCTCTAACTGCAAAAATATTTGATTTATAAATAAAGAATCCTACTTCGCGGAAATTCACTTATTGCGGTAGAGTTTGGAACTGATTAACCATGATAAACGACGGCTGACTGTACTTAACAACAACAGAACAAGGGGCTATTTACAATTTACCCGCGATCATGCTGGGGTATTCTGATCCCCGCTGGAACGACAATATTTCTGAAGTATGTGGTATTTTGAGCATAATAACACCATAGCAACGTGTCTAAAGATAGCACTTGCACAGTATTGTAAATTCCTACAATTTATTGAACCACAAATAAGTGCTAATACACAGTATAAAACTAAAGCTTCTCCTGAAAAAGGGTGCAGCCATCTTGAGTTCTGAGGTTGGAGTTGTGTAGATTCCTCCAACTTTCCAAGTAAGAATTCCAGCTTTTGGGGCCATTCTAGTTGAAATTTCTGAATAGGTCAAATGGAACCCAGCAGAACTCTTTGTGCATTAGTAAATTATACCTAGTCAACCGGATATAGTCAGCAGACTATAGCTACCCTTGCTCAGTATAATATTCACTTATTTTATTTACCATAAGCACATGGTACTTTTGATAAGGCTCGTACCCCATTTGCTGAGGCCAGTACCTAGTGTGAGCAGCATTCAGCTGTGTAAATGAGCCCTACAGTGGCTATTTTCTGACAATGTTATCTGAGCTAATGGTGATGATTCTTCTCCCCATACAGTAAGAGAATAAAGTTTACTATTATGTACAGAATGGTCAGATGGAAAAGTGCGTGATGGCAAGTTCAAATTGACAACCCTACATAAAGGACAGGCCAACTGACATGTCACCTGATCTGAAGACAAGCTGAGTGGCATTTCAATAAAGCTTGTCTGTAGAAGTTCAATTGACCCCTTAGACTTCTATTGATCCCCTGTGAGGGATATCCGTCTTATTTAGTTATTTAATTATTCAATTGCTGGGGATCAATAACACATTTAGCACTTTGAAATAACTTGCAAACACATAGAATCCATACTGATGACTTACTTCCTGAAAACCAAATGGACGTGTTTATGAAATGTGACAAGATTATCACGTCACAAAGGTAGATCTGGTCGATGGATGAAATTTCGTCATTAGAAACATCCAGATGTCCCCTCTACAGGTTAAGGGGAAAAAGAGCATTCTTTGCTGTAACTGATTAAGTAATCCCTATTCTGCTGACACCAAGTGTTAATTAGAAGAGACCTGCTGACCCTTCCATTATGGAAGAAAAAATTTTAAAAAATACCCATTTCTTAATAATGGAGAAACTAGCTAGCCAGTCATCTCTGCTACATCTCATGTTCCCCTGGGGGTTGCTGGGGCTGGAGGGTGTGGTATAACCTGATGTTGAGTGTGGTGGAACATGGTGCATTGTGCAGCTACCGCCAAATGATAGACTCCCCCATGACGTCAACTCATCAGTTACGGTCAAGTGGCTAGTTAGAATTAATTATGTTTTAAATGAATGCACAGTGAGAGCACTGTGGATTGAGCATTCAGTGAGCTGATAAACCTTAATTTATCATTACAATCTGAATGATGGATATGTAAGTCCATGCGCGCTGGCTGGTTCTTGTCCACTGCAGCAGGGGTATCTAAAAACATATAAGGCATGGTATGTATGTACCATGGTAACTACACATTTACACGTTTGTACCTAAGGACATTATTTTCACTTTTACAAGTCAAAAACATTTATTAGTAGAATGACTGTCTTCTGCCACTGATTAAATATTTCTGTTTAGTTTCCATTACTTTTAAATTGTTTTCTATTTCTCTAATTTTTAGTAACGTTAGTTCAAATTAAATATTATAATACCACATTGATTTATTATTGTGATTCAGCTGTCATTATGTATGCAGTTATGGGAAATTAATAAGCAGCTTTCTGACTAATCAGATATGAGCACTGTGGAATAAGCTTCTTTGACAATTACAAACAATGTTTTATAGCATGGGAATTCATCAGAAATGCTGTCTTTTCAAGATCCACACATGGATTTAAGAGCTATGCCATATAATAAGTGATAACCACAACATGCAACATAAATATAGGTGTTGAGAATGTGGCATTGGTGATTATGGTCCCCACCCATAATTATTAATGTGAAGCAACTTCTCTCATGCTTGAATAATCTTTGTGAGTCATCATTTGTCTCTGAATATAATGTCAAACCAAACATGTGGTTAGCTTTCATCCTAAAATGTAAGTTGTATTTTATAAGCAGCTTTCATGTGTTTATAATACTGTCCACTTATAGCTTAAAATTCATGAATGTCACTGGATCAGTCACTGGATGACACAATCCAGAGTTACCGCAAAAAAGTGAAAAAGTGGGGAAAAAAGAGTGAATATCTTGACCAATGAATAAAACTTTAGTTATTTGATTTAATTAAACAACCAAGTGTCAATTGTTATATATAAGAAAAAAAATAAAAACATGGGCACCATTCTGAAGGTGACCTATGATTATTCACCACAAGGGAGGGTGAAACTGAGCATCTCTCACGTGCCGATAAACATGGGGCTGTTAATATAGGAGGTGGTAAAAATTCAGTATCACATCTGGGAAATATCTTACCAGTTTTGTTGTGACCAGATTGTAGTGTGTTTAACATCCCTATAAAGATATGGGTAATTTATTGTTAAGGTATTTTTCTGCCAGTGAAAGCTAACATTTCTGTAGGATTTTCTCAAAGCTTTCAAACGTCCAATGTAAATTACAAAAGTCCATATTCCCAAATAAATTTATATAACCATCTTATATAATACTGATGCTTTTTAACTAATAACAATTATTATTGAAACATATGACCATGAGTAACACGATTCTATATCATAATATCATACAAAAAAACTATACAGAGAATCACTGATCTCTCAGTTTTGTAGTCTGGTGTAGCAGATATTTCACAGTCATGTCAAAACAATATTGGAAAAAAATACATTGCAACATTTGAAATTTTTCTATAATATTGTGATATTTATGAAAAAAATGGCCAAATTGAATTTATTATCTACCAACAGTCTGTCAAATAAGTTGGTGGTGTTGCCATGAGTTGTGCCAAAAGACTCAAAGCAGTGCTGACAAACCACTTGGTTTTCCTTATATCTCTACGGAATCCAAAATATTTCCATACAGTAGAAGACAAATGTCTTACTCGCTTTTGTCCTCCTAGATAATTTTTGTTGAATGCAAAAATGCACCACACTGCCACTGCCAGAGACAGAGCTCATGCAACAGCAGTAGTGGTAAACTTTACAATGTTTTTTTAAAACATATACTACATAATCGTGTAAAGGTACAATTAATAATAAAAACTGAAAAGCAAAAAGTTTTGTTTCCTATGACAGAGTAAAAGTTTTAGCATAACATATTGATGGTCTCAAAACAGTTGACTGACGTGGTCCTCGCGATATGACAATTGGATGTGCATAATGTTAAGATTAATATTAATACTGAGTATCATGCAAGCCAAGTCACTACAGATGCTAAGGGGGCCTCCCTCCAAAGCTGTTGCATCAAGTTAAAAGTCTGACTGTATGGTTGGAAAAGGGCTGTTTACTGACACCAGGATGATTCCTCCAGCATGGCATGTCTGAATGAAAGGTGGTTAGACCTGCTGTCTAAACACGTACTGTCATGGGGTAATTCAGAGCTTTGCTATTTGTGGATGTGGTTGCTCCAGTGCCACCTGCAACCAACAACGCAGCAGCATGTTGATGCCACGGGCTGTCTGATTCCTAGACATTAAAAACTCTTTGCCTGACTGCTGTTGCCTTTCAAACTGTTCACACATTTTTTGTTTTGACTCCTTGTGATGTCATGCAGCCAGAATATCAGCTTGATCTCAGGAGGAAACACAGAAAGTTTAAAAAACGTGAGTAAGGCCACAGGCCGAGCATATATCACATAGATATTCCTCAGCGACAAACATGCCACAACACTCCCACTCCATTCCCTTGACTGGCAAACAAGTAAACATGGCATTACTTTTGCAAGTTCATATGTATACATTTATGGCTTGATCATCCTTAACATAAATATCTCAAATTTCAAACAGATATGAAACTTCAGGCGATATGGAAGGCCAATATTGTGGAGAGACATATCGGCGTTACTCCTGGCATCATGGTGTGGGGACCCATAGGGTATGACTTCAGGTCATCTCTGGTAGTGATTTTGGGGACCCTGACGGCACAGCGCTACATCAGTGACATCATGTGTCCGCAGGTCTTACCCCTCCTGAGACAGCACCCTGGTACAGTCTTTCAACAAGACGCCTGTCCACACATGGCACGTATGTTTATGGACTGCCTGCGTCATGTAGAGGTCCTCCCATGGCCAGGCAGGTCTCCCAATCTTTCCCCAATAAAACGTGTGGGATCAACTTGGACCCAGTGCCAGTCTGCTGGATCTCGAGGGCCAGTTACAATAGCTGTGTGCCGACTTGCCACAAGAGAGTATAAAACGGCTGTCCCTTCCACACTGTAAAGCATGTATCCAGGCCTGGGATGGTGCAACACCCGAGTGACATAGGACCAGCAGTGTGCCCATACTGCCAACTCTGTTGTCCGTTTGCCCTGATATAATAATCATCGCGATAGTCAAAATTTTTCACCACGTGCAGATTCATTTCTTTTTCACCATCAAGGTGCTTAACTTTTTTTGTCACCGAGTATATTTTACAGCAGATTTTAGTCAGAGAATGACTTGAAGTACTATTTTCCCTAATTTTGACTAGGTTATCCCAAGAGCATTCATGCCGAATTGAGGTGAACGTGATCTCTCACAGCAAACAATCGATTACTGACATAGCACCTCAATACCCTTTACCCGGCTTTAAACTTAATTAAACGTAATGTGATACTGACTGTTATGTGCCTTGTCAGGTTTGATAGGTGATATATTAAGTTCTGGTAAAACACATTTAAATCTTACTCACTACTTATGACATCATATATTTTAGAAACAAATTGATGCAGCCCATGAAAGGGCATGTAAATGTAGTATTAAGAATAATTTATTTGTTATAGAAGTTTTATAAGCCTCTGGTGATGCATATTCAGTTAATACTGTCTCATTACTGCTGCAACACAGACACCATATTAACACACCACAGTGTAGGATCGTGGGATACTAACCGGGTGCACCATCATTATTGTAAATTCTGGCCTTGTAAATTCCCAGCATAATACGACATGCATCCCTCTTCTGCAAACTGCACCTTGATTACAGGGCCTACAATAAAGAAATCTGGAAACCAAAATGGTCATACAAGTGCATGTTTTTGGTCAGTTGCAGGAGACAGAAGACCCAAGGAACAAGCAAACGTGGATTCGCACCCCCCTCCCTGGAGGTGTCTGCTACCGACATTTATGGAATATCGCATTAACTGTAGTCTTGTCTATAACAGTTAATGTTTTCTGTGTGAAAATGGGAAAATTGGGGCCATAAGGAGGCAAGAGATGTTTAAGCCCTCAACTTAGAAGGTGAGGCTGATATATTAGGACAGTGTAAGTTTCTGACCATTTACAACAGTCAAGGCTTGACTAATTAGGACTTACACATAAAGTAACCTGGTGAACACAATTCTTTTTGTCATTGAACTGAAACCTTTCAAATCTGAGTCAACGTTCTTTGCCTAGGACATTACCATGCAGATTGAATTTATCATGGTGCATTTGGTCCTAAACAGAAAACTCTAACGGATAAGCGGACAAAGGCAACAGGTGAAGGAAGCTAATGTTGTGTAATTCCAGCTTAAATTTAGTCCATGAAGGAGAGAAAATGTGGACAACCTGCACACAAATTAGCCATAAATGACAGTGAGTATCCTTTAGACAGGAATATCTAAGGAGTGGGTGGTTAGCGAGAGCGGACTGACTGTCCCAGGGATGCCTGGGGAACATCCAAACAGTACAGGGAGAGCGGGGATGATGTGGGGATGATCTGCCTGTTAAATAGGACATTCTGGGTGCCGACATCCTCTATCAGTTGGCACAGATCCGGCCAAAAAGTATGGTGCTTTTGATAAGGCAGATATGAAGCTCAAATCCCAGTTGCTGAGACCAGTGCCTAGCTGGAGCAGCATTCGGCTATGTAAACGAGCCCTACAGTGGCCCCTGCAAATTTGTTTGTACGAGGAACCATACATGGGCATGATTAGCTGGGTGTTGAATGTATTACCTCCCCCCCTGACTTTACACATTAAAATCTGCTTCCTGAAAATCAACAAATGTGTACAAAATCTTCAGCACAGAGCCCAGCTGGTAATTTTGCATTTGGGCTACTACTGCTGGAATATAGTAGGTTTAAAAATGAAAGGGGAAGTGTTATTGATTTTGAGATCTTGAGAGCAAAAACCACACCACCCTGTTCTTGTGCATTTAGTGCATAATATGTATTTCCCACCAATGTACGTAGTCTGGTGCCTACTTTATTATTACTCAGCTCAGCTAGCAGGCCTCATGGTAGGTAGCACTATGGCGTCACACTTTCAAGGCTACAGGTTCGATTCCTGCCTCCAGTTGCGTGTTGGCTTGTTCTCTTCATGCTACTGAACATCACTTCATGTCTTTAAATCATGTTGGCATCCTGCGATGGAATAGCATCCCATCCAGGGTGTCCCCTGTCACGGTGACCCCATAGTGAATAAGCTGTTGTGGAAGATGGATGGAGGTGTGTCAGGGTCGGTGCCCGTCCGACCCTGTCCTTTGTGTCCTTCCCCTTTTGGCCAGCTGGTGTTGCTGGCCATCCTGATCCCCCCACTCCCTCTCCTTTACCTGCCCATAGGTGTGCTGCCCCAGCTCCCCAGGCTGCCGCATAGCTCAGTGGGCTGAGCGTGTGGCCCTTGTTCGTTGCCTCATGGGTTCAAGGCTGGCCATTAGCCAGCCTCATTAGTAACTTTTGTATTTATTTTTATTTTTGTTTCCTAGTGTTCGGTTTTTCCCATTTTGAATATTGTGATTCTAAGTTTACCCACCTTGTGTTTTTGGTACTTTGTTCCATTTTATTATCCTATGCCCTCCCCGATTGGTTAATTAGTCATGAGTTGCACCTGTTCCCAGTTGTGCCCTGTGTTCCAGTGTATTTAAGTGCCTGTCTATGTTCTGGTTTCTTGTTGGTCGTTGTGTGTGAATCGTATGTATTGTATAGTGTAAGTGCCATTTTATTTCCCCTGGTTGGCTCCCTGGGTTTTGACTTGTACTTACTTAGTTGATTAGTCCTGTGCTCTGTCTGGTTCTTGTTGTGACCCGTCATGGTCTGTTTCATTTGTAGTTTTCCCATGTTTTGTTTCTATTCCCAATAAACCCTGTTTGTTTTCTGAGCCGCAAGTGGGTCGTCGCCTTTTTCCCCCTGCCTCCACCATGCCACGCCGCCAGATCCGTGACAGATGTGACATTATAGCATCTGTAAGTCATGACAACCACTGTTGCATAGGCAGCTAAGTATCACACAGCATTTGGTTGTTTTTGCATTTGAATTGTAAATCAGTTGACAGCCTAGCATGAAAGACCATATATCAGTAAACAGATCTGCTCTGATTGATGTTAAATAAGACTGAAAGCCTTGCTCAGATTTGCCAGATACCCGTGAGATAAGTACCACAAGGCCATATTCAAGAAATGCCAGACAAGAAAAAGAGACTAATTGTAATTCTGGCCCTTGGAGGCAATGACCTTTACATTGTCTACTCCGAGAGAGCAAGTTTAATTATAAAATCAAGACTACATGATCATAATTCAGAAATCTCCGGAAACTTCACCCGCAAAGCTAAGACTCAGACTTTCAACTTGGAAAACTCTGATAACAGTTTTTTTTTTAGTTTTGGCAATATAGCCCACACATATTCTGCAAACTGCTATCTGAACCACAGTATTGTGCTAAAGTCTCAGTCATAAAACTACGATATGTCTGTCAAAGTCAGCTTATTTCAAAACCTCTTCTTAAATCACCTCAGTGTTTGCAGCAACCAATGCACTTATTTTTTGACTCGACCAGTAACCCACCTCTTTTGGCTAATCAATACCTCACTGAGTTATTAAACTAACTGATTGATTGAATTATTTACTGATTGATTAATTGAGCTGATGCTGAAATATAACAAATGCATGGAATGGCTGGGGTGTCCCTGCGGAGAGGTTTGGGAACTGATGCGGTCTTTTTGTAGCCATCCAGCAAAATATCAATATCTTATTGAGAAGAAGAAATTCTTAATTTTTAATTGCTACTTTTAATTTGCATATTTTCTGATGTTTTCTGAGC
Organism: Petrocephalus zakoni; assembly: GCA_026774425.1. NCBI lineage: Eukaryota > Metazoa > Chordata > Actinopteri > Osteoglossiformes > Mormyridae > Petrocephalus > Petrocephalus zakoni. Next base: position 35,650,000 of record JAODKN010000001.1, read on the forward strand.
AAAGTCTCCGAATTTTACACAGTACGGTAACTGTAAAAATGTTGGCTGAGGTAGACAGAACTGCCATATACCTGATGGGACCAAATGTCCCCACAATGTGGTGATGACCTGTTATTTTGACTTTTTCGGGGACCACTTTTTTGGTTCCCACAAGGGAAAACTGATTTTAATAAAAATCTGTGACCTCAAACTAAAATTTCAGGCTTTCATTTGGTTATTTATTGTGAAGGTTAGGGTTAGGTAAGGGTTTAGGTTGTCATTGTTGGGATTAGGGTTTTTCCAATAGAAATCCCCAAAAAGATGTGAATACAAATATGTGTCTGTGTGTGTGTGTGTCTGATGGACTGACATCCTCGTATGAACTGCCCTGTTGTCTCTGGCCCAGTGACCTGTGCCACTTGAGGTAAACCACAGGCAGATTGCAATCCTGTACCACCAAGGAGGTTTGGATGGCTTTGATATGGATGGAACACTTTTTATCAAGCCTGGGGTTGCATTTATAATGACAAAAGTATCTCATTTTCACTGCTACTCTAGTACAAGATACTCCCCCTTTTCATCTTCTGTTTTGTTGTTGTGCATAATATGTCCGTTTTATATTTGAAAAGTATTTTACTAAAAGAAGAGATAACATATGAAATGTAACAATGCTTCCTAATCAAGAGCTCAATCAAGTCAAAGGAAATGAGCCACAATAAATAACAGCAGAATAAGAATCAGCCCAGCTAATGGATCCCATCAAAGTAGCCCCATTAACCTCACTTTAGGGGTTTCTCAGGAAGGCAGATGTCTCACATACTGTAACTTCTTTGGAACAACTCCTCAAATTTAATCTTACCATCAAAGTACAATGAAATCTATCCAGTTTTTAGGAATGAAAATCTTACCCATATAACAGCAAATAGAAAACAGCAAAGTGTTAATATCCCCAGCTCATCCTTGTCCTAATGACAGGATTTCAATTTCTATTGCCTACAGATTAAAGCCAGTTCTCATACATGATCAATAAAAGAAATGCATAATGGCGATTACAAAAATAATGTAAATTGTCACTATGCAAGTGGATTACACAAAATTTAGTAGCTGCCTCCATAATGACATCAAAAAATGCATTTGCAAAGTACACACACACACACTGATGGAGTTCATCCAGGCCACTCTGTGATGGCATCGATGTTGTACTTTATTTGAAATCCGTTCAGATTGGTTCCAGGAATGCCTTGGGTATGACCTTAATCTGCATCTGGCTCTACAAGCTGTCCTCCAATTTGCAGGGAAAAATTTGGGGGTTGGTGGAGGGATTAACACTCCAGCCACCGTAAAAAACTTCACACAGCTCTGACGAAGCACGAAGGAGTCTTTTCTGCTCTCCATGGGATTAGCTCTACTGCAGCTGCCCACAGGAAGGCTGCACGCATCATGAGGGGGATGGGGGAAAGTCCTTGGGAGCCTCATTCCAGGAAGAGTCTAAACTGCCGGAGAGCCAATGGGGTCAAGTCTGTGTACTGGTGTGGTGCTGAGGCATCGCCCGCTGCAGAGCAGCACTTTGGTTCTAATCTTAGGCAGCCCATCTGGGTAGGCGTGTGGAATGTCTTATCTCACCAAATTAATGACTATCTTCCTCTGCTGTCAGAGGAGCTTTGTAAACTCCACATTTCAGTGGTAGTACTGTCTGAGGTATGCAGACCGGGGAGTGGCCAGATTTCTGTGGTTGAGTACACCCATCACTAGTCTGGTCGCTCTGATGGGTGGCATACTTAAGGGGCAGCAGTTGCTGTGGTGGATCAGCTCCTCCCGATGGTGTCTAGTAAGGGTGTAAGAAAATATCGCTACACTTGAGTATTGTGATATTTCATTTTGCGATACTACATTGATTTTCAAAAACACAACATCGATTCAAGAAAAAAATAGTTTACATGTATTTGCGGTTGACAGTGGTTCGCTTTGTGTTGTGTTTAACCTCCGGGCCGCTAGATGGCTGTACTCAGTACGACGCACCAATTGCGCCCACTCCTAACTTCAGCGAAGTCTGGCCACTAGCAACATTTGCAGCGGTGGCTGATTCTGAGCTGGTTAAACCGGCTCCTGCTCAGTGTTGGGGAGTAATGGAATACATGTTACGGCGTTACATATTTAGAATACAAAATATGAGTAACTGTATTCCGATAGTTACAATTTAAATAAATGCTAATTAAAATAGTTACTTTTTTAAATAAATGATTACATGAAGGGATTTATCCATTTCACATATTTAGTCACTCTCCAACTAAATTATAGCCATTTTTCACATTTCCCACGCGACTAAAAGCCTCGGTGCGGTTACGTTAGCTGGCTGCTCACTTGCGGTAATGGAGCTGGTCCGACACAGCGAGGAGCGATAGGCATACGCTTCTGTCTGAGAAATTCACTCACTATTTCACATTTAAGGAAGAAAAAGGAGAGAGTAACATCCTTGTGCAGGGCAGCCTCCATTTACTAGCCACCAACTTACTTTCTGTGTCCAAAAACTCCACTTCCAACATAAAGAAGCATCTTGACGTAAGTTCGTTTTTTTGGTCTGGCTAGAGTCATCTGGTTAGCTTGCCTGTCCGAGGCGCCCTTTATAGTTATAGTCAAACTGCCAATCAACAATCTGCTTTGTGCTAACTGTATGGCTATTTACCATGCTACAGCTGTAAGATCCAGCGCGTTAGCTCCGTACGGTATGCAATTTCGAGACTACAAACAATATAGGCTGACATTCATGAGTAGTGCTGCTCTGAAAACTGTTTACAGATTTAATGTTTCTGCACGCTGCTGTCACCGTTTGCATGCATGCTCTTGTTGAAATGTGTAGCCTAATGATACCATTTCGCTAGCTAAATGGTTTTAGGATAATGCTTTATGGCAGTGCTTCCACTGAATGATGAACAGGACATGTTAAATAGATGGTAGTGGACTTCTCCTGTACATTTATGGTGTGCAATTATTTAGAATCTGTAAGTGTAATGAAACCATCAACAGGGTTTCACCAACCCTTACGCATCTGGCGTGATACTTTAATACATTCAACCAGTTGCTACAATAGAAGAACATAACAGAATTGTCTTAAGTATAGTGTGATTGCCACGTTTGTACCGTTGTAAAATGTAAGACAATGTTGAAATAATCCGAAGTATTTAGAATACGTCACTCACATACACACAATACATTTTAAAAGTAACCCGCCCAACACTGCTTTTGGTGCATACCGAGCTGAAGTGTGGAATCATTTTGGCTTTCGTGGTTAAAAAAATAAACATGTGGGAAGTTACAGTGACTATTTTCTTTAATTCTTTAAATAAATAAGGACTTATAAATTGACTTAATTTTACCCTCTGGAGTCGGCAGTCCCTCCTGCGGGACCAAGAAGAAATCTCGCTAAACCGTTTAAAAAACTCCACCAGTTTTTGTCATAGAAACATTTATATACCCCCAGAAATACCCCCAGAACCTTGAACGGTCTACTTTTCAAATATATAGGAAGAAACAAAATATAATTTTAGAGCATTGCAAGGAGGATACAAAGTAGAAGATCGAGGGACTGAATGGAGTGTCTGAGTCTGGAAGCAGCGCTGATCGCCACCCCTTTGCAAATCACATATATTCACATGGTAACAATAGGGTAATCCGGCGGTCGTTACTGGATAACTCCTACGAACAAGAGCACATTTCCGGCTTATATTTACACTGACCGACTACAAACATTGAAGATAATTGTAATTAAGTAAGTTACTTTCACTTTGATAATTATTTTACTTCCGTCAGCTCCCTCCCTTCCATCAGCTCCCTTTAGTGCTGTTTGAGTCAACTTCGTAAGCTGTGTACACCGTACAGCATTATTGTAGTCGATAGATGTGTTGCTAC
>JAODKN010000001.1:35668300-35690407 GCA_026774425.1 Petrocephalus zakoni
CCCCCACACTCTCTCCCCACCTATCCAAAAAAATTATTAAAAGCCCAAATTTATGTCAATTATGTCAATGTGATTTGGTTCACCAGATCTGCATCTGTGGCTTCCCTTTTATATGCCACTACTATGCTGTGCTGCTTCAGTTTTAGTTTGAGTTCTCTCAGAATTTGATTAGTTCCAGATAATCACCCATACAATGTATCTGCAAAATTTGAGAATGATCCATCAAATACTTTTTGAGTGATCACGTTAACAGAAGCAGCCCATCTCTTTGCTACCACTATGTTGTGCTGTTTAAATTGTGGGGTGGTTTGTCTCAAAATTTCATCTATTTCATATCTTTACCCATACATTGTGCCTGCAAAGCTGAAGAAGATCTGTCAAGTTCTTTTTGAATTATCAGGATAACGAGATGTGTCTGCAGTGGTGGACTGGTCCCAAAACTACATGTATTCCCTCTGCAAGGAGGATAATAACTTCATGAATGTCAACATCAAGCAAAACGTGGGTATAGCACATAAAAGAAGCAGAAGCCTATTAAAAGGTGGGGGAAATAGACTGCCATGGTCCAAAATAACCACATGGTTTCCTATGTGATTTATCAGTAGAAGAGTGTTTCAGCAATGCATTAAATACAGTAAAACATGGCATTGTCACAGACCAGTTCCACACCATTAAAGTAATCTAGTGAAAGAGGAAACTGTTAACCCTTTAGAGTCAATCATGCCACCCGCAGGATAAATCATAAATCTCATCAAACCATTATATATATAAAAGAGCACCTGAGTCTCGAATCATCTGACATGCCTGTCTTCTGTTTGCACTGACTGGGCAGCCTCAATCTTTTATTTTGTGATGAAAGAGTTTTCTCATTATACGATAAAAATATCTCTTCACTTCATGGATAACTGCAAATTTGGATAAAGTATAACTTTGTATATTACAAAATGTCACTTGTTTTCACTACTGTAAAAAATGCCCGAAAATAATATAGATTGAGAATACAATGTCCAACACCTCCAGGCCACACCATCCCTACCTTCACATGCATCACTCTTTTATATACAAAAATCCCTTGAAAGTACCAAGCATGTGTACCTTTGCCTTCAGTCAGACAGAAACTGTTCTGAAGCTTGAGATCCTGATCCCCTGATCAGTACCAACAATTTGTTGTTTTATTATTCTTTTATTGTTTTGTATTATCCCAGTAATATTCTGTGATTGCACTTTTTATTCATCAGTGTTTAATCCATTGTATGTTATAACCTGTAAAAGGGCTTTTAGTCTCTCTTCTTTTCTTACAATTCACACTGACTTTCCAAACTGATGGGTGGGGTGCAGTGACAATGACATTCCAGACTGATGGACCATTGACAATATTGACTACCATTGACACCTACCTCATCAATATTCATTATGTATGCCACTAACGTTGAATAGTGTCACACCAAAGTTGTAACATTTAGTAGTCAAACCATGTGACATTTCTGAATGCTTCAGTCACCTATGTGTAACCAACCCCTACGTTTAGAAGCTCCTGAATTCAAAAGTCTTGGTCAGAAATGTTTATAATCTGTTTTTTTCTTTTATCCCAGCACCTCTGAAAATTGATTTTTGAAAAGTGTATGTTTACAGTTGATTTAAGCAAAAATAAATTAATGACATTCTAAATGGTCTGAGATTATTGGTGCTGAGTTTGTGCTGAATGAAAGCATATGTAGTACAGGGATAAATGTTTGATTGATCACACAGATAAAAAAAACTTGGCCTACATCTGTGACCCTCACAGAAAGGAGTCAAGAGTATGCATTACACAGGACAACAAAAAAAATTCTGTTACTCAGCAAAATGTATGTGTCTCATACTAAATCGAGTGCGCTGATACTAAATCTTAAATCATATTTTTTGTAGCACGTCAGGATTTAAGTTTAAGTCAACTCGTTTAAAAATTAATCTGTACATTACGCAAAACTATAACTTGGTACATCATCATCATCATCATCATTCCATTGATGCATTCAGAGTAACAAAACTGCTAAAGATTCAACCTGAATAGGCCTAGTTTTCAAAAGTGCTTAAAGCGTTTGCATTTGTGGATGGTATTAGTATCCTGTTATAGAAACCAACAATAGTCGCCCATCATGTTGGGATTAAAGTGGTCTTGATATCTTGTTTCCATAAGTGAAATATCTTGATGGAATCTCTTTCCACGTTGATCACTTACATCACCCAGGTTTTGTGGACAGAAATCCAGATGGGAGTGCAAAAAGTGCATTTTTAGAAACATCCGGCTACCGAGTTTCTGATATGCTGTCAGCATGTTGTTAATGCATTCAACATAGTTTTCAGATCGCTCGTTTCCCAGAAAGTTTTGCACTACTAGCATAAATGCATCCCAAGCAGCAAGTTCAAGTGGGTTGAGTAATGTTCTGAAAGTGGTATCATGAATGACTTCGTGAATTTCGAGTCCGACAAAAATTCCTGCTTTCAGTTTGGCATCAGTTTTTTTTAATCCAAAAAAAGTACTGAAAAGCATTTCCATCACGATCCATTGATAGAACAAAATTTTTCATAAGGCCCAGTTTTATATGGAGCGGAGGAACATAAACTTTCTGTGGATCGACCAATGACTTATGCTGTACATTGTACCTGCCAACTGTGTTACAAGAAACACAATTGTTTTGTGTAACCCAGTTGTAAACCACGGAGAAGCGATATTACTTTCAGGTCACCGCAAATATTATTAAAGTCATTATGCATGACTTTCTGTATAACTTAAGATACAGATGTGCTAGGCTAATTTTGCTCAGATTTGGAATCAGCACACTCAATTTAGTATAAAACAGCTCTTTTTACTTTGGTAGCAAAATCTTTGTTGTCCAGTGTTATTAGTATTACAGAGATTACATCCATCCCATCATGTTCCAACCATTTATCTTTCACAGGCTCACAGTAAGACTACTGCCTGTCCCAAGTGTCCTTAGACAGGATACCAAGTCTATCACAGAGCTTTTACCCTCACACATAAATGTAAATGTGTGAACTCCAATTCGCCTAACCGCATGTATAGGAACTGCAAGAGAGAAGTCCAGCACAAGCATATGCAGAATATTATGCATAGTATGTTATGGCAAAACAAGGCAAGGAAGAGCAAGGCAAGGCAAGGTAAGGCAAGGCATGACAAGGCAAGGCAAGGCATGGCATGGCATGGCATGACAAGGCAAGGCATGACATGGCATGGTATGGCATGACAAGGCAAGGCATGACAAGGCATGGCATGGCATGACAAGGTAAGGCAAGGCATGGCATGGCATGACAAGGCAAGGCATGACATGGCATGGTATGGCATGACAAGGCATGGCAAGGCATGGCATGACAAGGCATGGCATGGCATGGCATGACAAGGCAAGGCATGACAAGGCAAGACATGATGACCTTAAATTTAGGGGGAAATTAGTGATCTTAAAACAACATCCATAGTAAATATGTGGTTGACGTGTAGTTCATCATGATGCAGGAGTATAAGAAACTTCAGAAAGTATAATACACAGTCAAGAAAGCAGGTGGCCATAGTAATATCCATAACACCTTAAAACAAGAGCAGACATGATGAGTCAGAAAGAGTTGGGTTTAATGCGCCTGGCGTGTGTGGCACAGCGGAGAAGCTGCTGTGGTGATGTAGGCAGGCTTGAGGTTCAGAGTCTGTTTTGGCAGGTCTGAGGACAATGATAAATGCAATAGCTGGGAAGGCAGAGGACTGGTTAGGGATGGGGACCTCAGATACAGCCTAATCAGAGCAAGAGAACTGGCTAGCGGGGATCGGATGAGGGATAACAAGGCTAGGGCACAACAGGGTGAATCTGATCCAGGAATTTGGATACGTGATCATGTGATCATACTGCCTCAGGCCCTGCTGACGCCAGACAGGCAGCTGCATGATATCCCTTGGCGACGCTCTGTCAGAGTATCGCGAGAAGTCTGGGGTATGTGTAACTCTTCCCGTGGTGGGAGTCTCTTCAGTTGTGGAAACACTGCAGATTTTTAAAGATTGCAGAACTTTATTCAACTATTGCTCCAGTTACTTATTTAATCATCCAATGTATGATTGTACAAATACACTGGATATAAAATGTGAAGTGTTTCCACAGTTTTGGCCACAAGTGTAGATAAAGGATGAACTTTTGTCATAAAACCTCTAAAAAAGACCAGTTACCCCTATCGCTATACACAGGGTGGCTTATTTCCAGAAGAAAAAACTGTATTTAGAAATATATAAAGCAATGAGGATAACAGCAGCAGTTGTGTAATCTGTTAACTATAAATGGACAGAAACTGCCAGTTTCTGAAAAGTGCATCGGATCCATAAAAAAGAAGAAGAAAAACCCGGACATTTCAAAAAGAGGGGAAAACACAGTGTACTTACTCTCAGTTTGTACCTTTGTTGAGACTCTGTCTCCTCCCTTTCAGCGTTTGAATTAAGGGGCCCCCAGCTGTCACCTGGGTAGGGAGCGGAGGCCGTAGAAGCCGTCAGCTGGAGCGGGGCAGGGTTTGGCATGGAATGTTGTAATGTACATGGAACCCCACACATACACACCCTGCCTTATGTCATCAACTGGTTCCGAGGTCACCAGAGCACCACCAGCCGATTTTTGACATAACCCGACAATTATGCATTAAAAATGATTGAGATGGACTAACAAATAGATATAGCCATTTCCAATGATGTAAATGCACCTTTAATTCATTATGAAAGTCAATGTTCACTTTGCAGTCTTAAAAGTCAATGTTCACCTAGTATTCAGAAAAACAAAATAGAAATTACTGTAATAAAAGTGACTTCATTAAATATTTAATACTGTATTTCATCAAAATAAATTAGACCATTTACGTAAGTAAAGTATATATATATAGACCACAGACTGTGAAAAGGGGCAACAGGGGATCAACTACATTAATTGTCTACACTGGTTTCTCTCGAGTACAGTCTGTTCATGTGAGGGAAATGGCAAGTTTTCAGACAACACCACTGTAACTGGCCTCATCACTGACGGTGACGAGGCTGCCTACAGGATGAAAGTAAAAGACCTGACCGAATGGCGCCACACAACAACATCTTCTTGAAGGTTGACAAGACAAAGAAACCTTTGACTTCAGAAAGACCAGAGGCCTTCACTCCTCACCAGGAATGAAAGACAGTCAGAAGCTTCCGGTTCCTAGGCGTCCAGATCATTGGCTCCCTCTCATGGTCTCTAAACACCAGCTACATCCTGAAGAAGGCTCAGCAAAATTTTTTCTTCCTGAGGAGGCTAAAGAGCTTTGGGTTGGGAACCAAATCCTTAATAAACTTCTACTGCACCATTGAGAGCATCCTGACTGGATGCATCATGGTGTGGATTTGGCAGCACAACTGCTCAGGACCTCAAAAAATGCTGCATAGGACTGTCCAAACAGCTCTGAAGATCATGGGCACTCATCTTCCCCACTTGCAATCCATCCCCTTCTCCCATTGCTAGCAGAGTGCCGAGCCCATCATCAGGGAAGCCGGCCACGCAGCTCATGCCCTCTTCACATTCCTGCCCTCTGGAAAGTGCTACCGATGCATCACCACCCACACCACCCGTTACAGGGACAGCTTCCTTCCCCAAGCCATAATGTCGCTAAATAACCAGTGACCTGCCTCTGTCCCCACTTCACTGAATGCACACTGCTGTTAAATTTCCACTTCCGCACTTTATCAGCACTGTACTACCTCTGCAACGTATTTGTACTTACTTCCCAGATGCATCATCTATTTATTGCATATTTATATTTTCACCTGCTGTATCACGCTGTCTTCATTGCATTGGAATCTTCCCAGTATTGCATTGTCCCCCATGCACCGGTCCCCTATCCTACAACTGTGGCATAAGAATTTCACAGTGTTCTTCAAAACATGTGACATGAAAATCTTGTAAGACATCAATGGCTCCTAGGAGCTCCATGGACATTTATGTGCATTGCCTGGTATCAACTGATTGTGCCAATAGACCGACCATTATGTTCGTGTGGAAATGACATGTTACTGTCATGTTTGAAATATTAATAACAATGTTTGCACGGAGATCCAAAACGAGCTCGGCAGCTGCCGTGGTGAAACTGCATTATGGGCACTGAAAAAGGCAACCGGCACTAAGCTCCTCTGTCGTGCTGTGTTATTAAAATGACCTCAAGGAAAGGAATGACTCATTTCATTTGTATGCAGGAGATGTGATGTTTTGTACGTAACCCAATTTCTGTGGCATACGCTTTGCCACAAATAGTAGCTTGCTGCACATTGTCACACCACAGTCCATAAATCACCTCTGCTGTTTCATCTACTAGTGGAAACTGGTTCTGGATGAAACAACACGGCTTCTGCGTGTATTTGTTCTACCTGCCTCTTTGTTAACATTGCCGATTGCCATGTCAGTGTGTCCGGCAGAATATTCCAAATTCTGTTTGGCTTGAGCAACCTTGGTGTTTCCGAGTCCAGTTTCATTCTGTTTTCCCACGTATGTTTTTATCTTTTAAAATTCACTCCGACGGCGTTCAACTATATACAAACCAATGACTTCTGTATATTCCATTCCAGTAGCATAATGGTTGCGTTCCAGATGAGGTACCACCACTGTATCCTTGACTGACGTACTTGAGCTACTGATGCAAGAACTTTCAGCTGTATAAATGGAGGAAAATTGCCGGTCATTTTAGATAAAAGCAAAGCAATTGAACATGAAACGATGAATGTAAGCAAGCAACTGACCAGTCTGTTTAAATGGGACACCAATGATGCTGAGTAGAAAGAGATGACAAAAAATGACAATTGTGGATTTTCCTTGCTGCTCTGAAAGGCCCCAGAATAACAGATGTGTCAGATTATCGATGGAGACGTGACAGGGAGCTGGGATGTGATTGGAAACTGCTGCAGCATTCATTTAAATGCTATAACAAAGATATAATATAATAAAGCTGTTTATATGAGTATAAATATGCATGCATCTGCCTTTTTGTAATTATTACATTGCAGGGACCTGATTTCCCCAGGATGAGTTAAAAACCTGAAACTTTTTACCCTGTCGGAACCTCGATTTTGTAAAAGTCTGTGAATGTTTGTTTATGGTTCGGGCTAGGTAAAGGTTAAGATTGTCATAGCTGGGATTCGGGTTACGCCCACAGAAATTAATGGAGAGTTCCCACAAAGAGATGAATACGTGATAGAGCTGAAGATCTTTGCCCGAACCCAACGGGACCCGACCCGATAGGTACGGCCTGGTTTGGGCTTAATTTCTATCATTTTACACAGGCTCGGGCTTGCGCTCCGGCTTGCGCGGTAAATGAGCACAAGGGCTGAGCGTTTTGTCGATTTCACATAATTTCACATTATGCATAATACAGCACATGTCGTAAGAATAGTTTTACAAATTCATTCCATCCTCCTTGTGTGACAGTCAGTCTTACCAATCAGAAGTGCCGTGCTCCTCGCATGTCAGTCATGCTCATCAATCAGAGGTGGCCCAAAGTGACTGTGTATACGCCCACAAACACAGACACGTGAAACCCAAGGAAAACGTTACAGTCACAGTGCAGAAAAATATAACAAATATTCTGCTGCTGAGCCGTAAGTGAATTACCTACCTATTTAATGTTCAGAGATTGGTCCTATTATTAGGGGTATAAGCAGCTTTAGTGTCATGCCCTAGTGTCATGACGGAGTACTGGACCCTATAGGAGCTGTGGTGGAGGTTGGCGGTATACCCGGCGCTGCGTCGGGATCCCGAAGCCTCCCAAGCCCTGGACGCCCTGCAGGAGGCGTTTGCCGCCGCAACCCCGGACTCGTCTCCCTCTGTGCAAAACGAGATCCGGGGGTGGATGCGCGGCCTGCTCCGCAGGAGGGGGACTCGCGGTCCGCAAGAGGACCCCGCCGCGCCCCCGATGCATCCGGAAGAGGGCGCCGCCGCACCCCCGATGTGTCCGGAAAATGGCGCCAGCACGCCCCCGATCCGTTCGGGAGATGACGCCGCGGTACCTCCGGTTCCTGTGCTGCCGGTGCTTCCGCCGGTTCCCGTGCTGCCGGCTCCCGTGCTGCCGGCTCCTGTGTCGTCGCCTGTTCCAGGTGAGATCGCCGCCGCGCCCCCAGCTGTTCTGGGCGAGATCACCGCCGTGCCCCTGGCTGTTTCCGGAGACGATGCCGCTGCCGCGCCCCCATCCGTTCCGGGTGAAGACGCCACTGCCGCGCCCCCGACGGCTTCGGGAGACAATGTGGCAGTCCCTCCGGCTCTCATACTGCCTGTTCCGGCACCTCCCATTCCGGCGCCTCCTATTCCAGCTCTGGCACCTCCTGTTCCCGCTCCGGCGCCCATGTTTCCAGCTCCCGTTCCTGTGTCGCCAGCTCCCGTTCCTGTGTCGCCTGCAGCTCCCGAACCTCCTAACTCCGCTCCCTCCTCCAAGGAGGAGGAGGACCTTGATTGGGACCACTCTGGGCTGGCCCTGATGGGCCCCGGTGACTCTGTGGGGAAGGGGACTCCACCACGCCCGCCGAGAGGCAAGACCCGGCGGTGGCCCCGCCTCTCCAGATCCTGGAAAGGGCAGGGTCACCTGCGTCGGGGCCGGCTTCCGCCCACCCTGCCCCCTGGCTCGCCCTCGGTTGCCCTGTTGGGGGCTCATGGGGCGCCTGCGGTCCCTCCGGCTCCTGCTCGGCGGTCGCCTGCGGGTCCCCCGCCTCTACCTCCTCCGTCCTGTGGCTGCGCTGTCGCCTGCGGTGGCTGTGCCTCCCTCCTCGCCTTCCTGGGTGCCCCGTTCATCTCCCTCCTCTTCCCCTTCGCCCGTCCCTCCTTCTCCCTCGTAGGCCCCTTTGGGGTCCCCTCCTGCTCCTGCCTCCCGGTCGCCTGCTGCCCCTGTGGCTGCCGCCCCTCGCCGGGGTGGGCTCCCTCGGGCTCCCCGTTCTCCCCCGGCCCCGGCTGGTTTTGTTCCCACGGTGTCCGCGTTTCGTCCGCCTGTCTTTCCCCGGTTTCCTCCTGGCCCCTTTGTTGCTCCTTTGTCCCCTGTTCTGTTGCCCCTGTGTCTCCTGGCTTTGCCTGTCATGTGCCAGTTGTTGTCTGTCCTGCTCCCTGTTTGCCTGTTCTGTGTCTCGGTTTTGTTCCCTGGGTCTCGTTGACGTGTTTGGCTTCTGTTTTCCAGGTCCCGTGTTCCCTGTCCCGTCTTCGCCCTCCTCTTGGGCGCGCCCGGTATGCGCGCCTTTGGGGGGGGGTTATGTCATGCCCTGCCCAACTGCTGCTCCTGTGTGCCACACCCCCTCCCTGCCCTTGTGGGAATTCTCCTGTTCCCAGCAGTTTCTCGTCTGCAGTTAGTGTTTCGTTGTATTTAGTCTGCCCCGTCCTGTCTCCCCTGTCGGTTTTTGTCGAAGCTTATGTACGCTTGCAGTCGTGTTGGCTCTTGTGTTTACCCCGATTCCCCTGTTTTGGAGAATAAATGCCCCTTGGAAGGACTTAAAACCCGAGCAGCTGCAGTTATGGGTCATTCCTCCCGCCGCCGTCATGACAGTTAGCAGCAAGATCCCTAATTTTTTTTATTACTGGAATTGTTTTATTTTCATTACTTTATTTAACTTAACACAGTCGCGGCTTTTGTGATAGTAGTTTTATGCGTCATTGTTCTCTGCTAATTTGACTCCTGTGTACAAGGGCCTTTCCGAAAGCACGTTACTAAGGGTAAAAAAGGGGTCAAGCGCTGTTTACAAACTTGGCTCTTAAAATGTGCATGTAAAAATATAATCACTTTACCATATAGAGAATTGCTCTATGGTTTATTAGGTGTATGTTATATATCATTTTTGTTAGAATAAATACATTTTGGATTCAATGAATATATTCCCAGTCTTACCTATGGATTAATGTATAGCACAGTCCAGATTTCAATGTACGGTTGTGCTCAGTTAGTTTTTCATACACATATAGTGAATACTGAACTGAGTTTTTTAAAAATCATTAATGAAATCACAATTGCGGGTTCGGGCGTAATGTCTATCATTTTACACAGGCTCGGGTTGAATTCTGTCGGGCTCGGGCCTTGTCGGGCCTAACTTTTAAGGCTCGAATACAGCTCTAATATGTGGTCTGTCTTGTGTGCTCAAACTTTTCTCTGAATGAAGAGCAGAATCCAAAACAGAGTCACAGTTCAGACGAATACTAACTGTAGTGGAGAGTTTTACTTAAGGGATCAAAATAAAAGTTGTGTTTTCATTTTTTAAAGGGTGGACATAAAAGAATGTGACTAGGTAAATGTTTCAGCCAAGATGAGAGCGCCTGCAGAGCGTAATCACTACATGAGATGCTTTTCTCAGATCTATCACTGTGGGGAGCAAACAAACGATCCTGTCACTTGAAATTTAAGCCAAGCCGATGGATTTTTTTATGACAAATTCAGTTTGCTGGACACGCAGTGAATAAACATTCTGCCCCTCTCGTGTCACCATTGCCAAGAGTGGCGTACAGTGGTCAGCTCTGTCATGGCCTCTGTGTTACTAACACAGGAATCAATTAGCATCCATACTGTCCTCTGACTGAAAAGCACAGAGATACACGGCACAGCCTGTCAGGAATTCAGCAGACAGGCAGGAAATGCTATTTCGTACATGTAAGTTCAATATTCAGGCTTGTGTATTAGATTTTGGCTCCATTCTCAGGCTGAAAAACCCAATGGCAGGCTTGACAAGTAAAGTTATATGCCATGTTAAGTAGTGCACTAGTTAGGTTTCTCATTATTTGATAACACAAACCATATTTCAGATCTGAATTTGTTCTGATGCCGCAGAAAAATCAATATATTTATCGAAAGATCACATTTTAAAAGCATGCTGAAGTTGAGCATGGACCTATTAGCCCATTCGAGGTGCTCAGTAAGACTGCTGAGTCGCTGCTTTTAACACCAGCAAATTGTAAACCTCATTGCTTTTCTCCAGACAAGCTAAAGCAAGTGATGTGGCCAGGACTCTGTTTTGTGTGCTACCTATGGATTCTTATTAAGTGAAATAAACACAGAATTTTACAGCTTATAAATGCATCCGCCCAGCTTCCAACTGCTTATTCAGTAGAGGGTGATGCAGAGCCTGGGGTCTATCCCAGATAGCAGGAACTTTTACTCAATACTCCATATGCTCATTGTAATGTTGTTTTTATTTATTTATTTATTTTGTTTGTTGTTTAATAGCATTACTGTAGAGTTCACAAGAATAGCAATGAATATGACACAAATAGCAGCGTTTGATGGTAAACGGGAGGAATTTCGCTTTGTATGTAATCAGCTTTGCATTCAGCTACTCATCACTAGTAATAAATACAGTTCTATTATGACTGCGAATGTAACAGCTTTAAATAAACACCAGAAGTCAACACTGTAGGGCCTGTAAGGGAGACAATTAAGTGACTTTCACAAGCAGTTTTATTTTCTTAATTGGTGTCCTTTATTTTTCTTAAGTGCCTTTTTAATCATTTTAGCCATTAATATGGCATCTAACCACCAAACTCTTGGCACTTCTTTGTAAAAAATTGCTTCCATTGTCTGACTTTGCCCATATATGTATAATTAAGTACAAAAGTATAAATAAATATGTTAAACAGATGCAGGTATTTAACGGGAGGCTTAAATTTTTTTTGCAGTGAGCACAGAACACAAAATGCATCTTCTGGGACTTACATGGGTGGTGAACAGTCATTTCCAACGTTAAGTGGAAAAGTGTGCTTCTCTGTCAGCTTGAAGCATCATTCCTTTCAAAGAATAACATTGTCAGGCCCGAAACAGCAGGATGTGATTTATGCTGACTTTAGCAAATAAATAATGTGATTTATGAAGGCTGAAGGTGCTTCCATCGTGTTGACTCTCTTTCCTCTTTAATGGTTTGAAAAAGTGTGTGACTTTAATAAACCCATCTGCGATTCCATCTTAGATGCCCCGTGTGTATGTTTGTATATATTAAAAAAAGTGCTGGATCATAGTTGCACTATCTTTGGACGGTCGTATTTTAAAAGTAAAAAAAATTTGAATCGTAAAAATTTTGAAAGCACAAAGTAAAAGTGCAAACACATCACTAGCACTGGCAGTTCCTGTCCATTCAGCAGTTCCTGTGTGTCCAGCAGGACTGCAAGCCGGTTTGAGCAGCCCCTAATATGTTAGCTACTCTGTGTTGTTACTTCGTGTCTGATTGCTTTGTTTTACTTTGTGTCTAATTGCTTTGCTTTGTTTGCACAAATCAGAAATGCATCATATGCTGGAGAAATCCTGAAACCTAGTAACTACTAGCCAGGCTTTATAGGGGATTTTTGTACTTTTTTACACTTTTGCATGACTGAAATTGCATGCTTTACTAAGTCTGAATGCTTCATGGGGGAGACATTTCTGTCATATTTCAGCATATTTAAACCTGCTTAAAACATCATAGTCTGCATTTATGTGATATTCTTTTATAAACCTTATTGTGGGAGTTAAAAAGTGACATTCCACCATTATGGACTGTGAGGGTGTCCAGGCTGTCACTGTCATCGCTGTTGCCTAAAGTACATATGCATGACACACATCTTCTATAGTAGCAATATTTAACTTAACACGTAATCTGCATGAGCATCCTTAGTAAAGCTGCAAATCAGCTGTAAAGCTGCACATTGCCCCAGCAACTCTGATCACATTCCTGGCTCTAGTTCCAAGCACTGCTGCTCTCCAGTGTATATTTTAGTTTATTGGTTTATTGGGTATTACAATCTGCTGAAGTTTGCAATAATCTACCTTTACTAAGGCTATCACAAAAAACCTGTAGGACTCTGGCTCTGGCTACTGTCTTCCCAGGAAAGTCTTCTAAGTACTGCACAGCATATAAAGAAGGACAGCTATTAAAGGACATCATTCCGGAGATGAGGAAAAGGGGATCTAAAGGTTTGGAGCGTAAGTAAACCATTTAACTGACTTTCAAAAACACTTTATAAATCCAATGAGGCTGAGACTTGTCATAGATGTTTCCATAGAGCATCTGAGTCACAGGGACCTTCTTTTGCCTGTCCATTGTCCTCTAAGTACAGTTTATGTATGAATGTCGTTTTTAAAATGAAAGTTACAAGGACGAATTATAAAAACACTACCCACTAGAATGTTAAATGTCAGAGATGTGAAAAAGAGTATTTTGTGATTAGGCTGACAGTAAAAGAAATATGTATATATATATATATATATATACACACACACATACATAGTGAGCGAGAAGCTCCATCAAGGTTTTCTCTGGCCCTTGTTCATTACTTTCACAGGCCTGTGCAGATAAGTGTCCTTGAGATAATTTGTCTCCAGTTAACTGTTCAGCATATATATTGCTTCAGATGAATTCATAGTCATCCATTAGCCTCACTTCACATGGGAGTGGTGTGTGGGATATAATCAATGCACTAGAATGTGGGCACATGTTTTGGAGTCTTAATTCGACTTCTTAAACAGGGAGATGCTCGGTCCTCACCCAGCGCTCAGAGGAATTGCCATTGCTGCGGATGTGGAGATTGAGTGCGGGATTTCGGTGTGGATTTTACACTTTTCTCTGCTGCTGTTTTCCCCTGCCTGCTCTCGCTGGTTGGCTGCCTCACGGATCTCCGTGCGAATCGATATGGCATGATAATGACTACCGCAAAAGCTCCACACTCAAATGGCTCTCTGGGGACTTGAGGGGAAGATGGAGTGTTCTCGCTTGGTTAATTAACAGCCAGCTGAGTCTGATGATTCCCAACACATCAGCCATGACACAAACATGCTCAACTCACATGTACATCACTGGGTTTTCTCAGTGGGGAATCAGGGTTATTACATAGTCGGGCTCACAATGTAATGCGTGTCAGATCATCGCAATCAAAGTATTGACAAAATATATAACATTAATAACTATAACAATAATACCTGAGCAGATGGCTTGTATACTTTTGCGTAATCGGAGAATGTTACTTTTGAGCTTGGTTAAATGTATGATTTCAATATGTTGTTACTAATGGCTGTTCGAGAAATAATCAAATAAAACATCCAATAAGCTAATAATGAAAAAATGCAATTCAGCACCTGAAATAAGATTCTATTCAGCATCATCAGTCTGCTTCATGGCACTTGGATACTAAGCCCACAATCCATTAAGCTCGCTGATACAGTGGTAAGTGACCCAAACAAAGCCTATTTATTTAGTCAACACACCTTAAGTTAAGAGCCACAGGAATAGAGATGTCTACCACACTTCACTAACAGTGAAAAACTATTACAGATTTCAAATTGTCCGCTGTCACTTCAGCTTGAAGTCAAAAGCTAATTTGCTTCACTAGCTTGACATAAAATCAATACATTTTAATGAAAAAACTTTATATTGCAACAATACAATCGCGCCTAATATAGGATGCAGAGAGCATATAAACAAAAGCATAATACATGGCTGCTGCGATGTGGGTTATAAGGACGTTATTTTCTGTCACTGCACAATGCCGGAATTCGCAAAAACAGCTAGTCAATTTTTAAGTTGTTGTAGAATCATGCAACAGACCAGCATTTTATTTATACAGATGGCATGAAATGAATATGGCATGGTATGAAATGAAAGTAGTCTGTCACTGTCGATTATAATAGAGCAATGTACCAATTACTCTGACGATTCATCGAGTAATCATTTATTATATAATATAATATAATATAATATAATATATACATTGCATTTGGCACAAGGCCGGAGCCTACCAACTATTGCAGGGTCACTCATATGGTCGATTTAAGGCATTTAAGTTGCATATTTCTGGATGGTGGAAGGAAACGGGAGACTCTGCCAAAAAGCCCACATGGGGTGTAGAGTCAAACTCCACACACAAAAAGCGACAGTGTACAGAGACAGTGCAAACAGCCAGTAACAGGCTTGCACAACGTGTGATGTTAATATCGATGTGGCATTTGATGCACATGCCATTGTCACATCACAGGATCAAGGATCACAGCAGTCTGCTGGGTTCACACCATCAATACATTGCATGAAAATATATTTGGTCAGGAAACAAAATCTAGTAAGCTCTGCAATTCTAACAATGGTTCCTATTCAAAGTGATCTAGTATAACAGTGTAAAATTTGGCATGCACGCTCGGAGACAACCATAAACATTCTGATCCTTGCTGTTTGACTCAGTCACAAACTATGCAGTGCATTCATGAGAAATCAAACAAAATGAGAGAAGATCAGGAAAGCAAACAACAACTGTTCACAAAGAGACATTTGTCTTCTCATGTATGGAAATATTTTTAATTTCATCATAGAGACAATTTTGAGCAAAAGAAAGTGATTGTCAGCACTGCTTTCTACCTGTTGGCACAGCTAACAGCAATACCACCAACTTCTTTGACAGACTTTGTTGGTAGATAAGTTATATTTAACTGTATAATTCATTTTCAACTCTTAAGTGTTGCAAAAACATCAAATATCGTTCAGACCTACTCAAAATACTCACTAAATTTATTCACAAAAGATATTTTATATAATGATTAATATGCACAATATTATGCAAGATGATGATGGTTTTCAGTTTTTATTTTCACCTTCGCTATACGGCATCTCCCTTCCAACATACTGCAGAGTGATTGAGAAGGAACATTTTAATTGATACTTTTTTGAAATCTAGTAATCAAGTTTAATCAAGTAATTGTTACAGCTCTAGAAAATACATTAATGAATATATCAAATCAAAAACATCTGTTTAAACATATATTGTGGTTGTTTTTATCATGCCTGCTCCTGATTAGTGTAAGTGGGTGTCACCGGACCCACCAGTTTAGGGGCCTGCGTACGCTGGCAAGCCCGCACCACATCACTCCAAGCAGAGATGGTCACCCTGGCTACAACAAGAGAAAGCTGGACCATAGGGTAAGGGATGAACTCTTGCCTGAACTACCCTAGGTGTTTTGACTGCTGCTTGGCTCAGATGAGTTGAGATCAGTTTGTTGCATGCAACATTGCAGCTTCTGAGTCGTCCACTACTCTCCAGGACCTTGTGCGACGGCCCAAGGAACGGTAAATAGTGGCTGAGCTTCTGAGGCGTTATACGAATTGCCAGGTCCAATTGGCCATCTAAGCTGACATTGTGTTAGGATAGCAATCTCTCAACCTCCATCTGAAACCAGACCTAGCAGATTCTGTGGATCACCTTATCGGCCAACAAATTAAGTATTGGTAAGGAAAGCCCAGAGGTAATCTCAATAACAGAAATGTCATGACTAAATAAATAAGATTGTAAATAAGTCTTTAATTAACTTGGAGTCAGATTTGGGTAGATTTTGCTTTAAAGGGTAAGTGATTTTCCAGGTGTGCTTGGAAAGACCTACATGCATTCAGGGGCTTTGGCTGCCTAACTGGATTCCGTCGTTGGGCCACTGGGCGGCTTTCTACATTAGTAATTGGGTAATTGAGCCTGCTCTGTGTCCTTTCCAGTGGCAATTGATCTGAACCTTATTGAAACAGAGCAATGAGCATTGATCACTGCACAATCATCATTATTCCTCTTAGCATCTAGGGTTCAGAGTAGTGTTTATATCAGAGGCTTGTTTGTGCGGCCTGGTGTGGTTGATTCCGCTTTCTCCTGTGTTTTTGTCAGTTTCCAGCCTGATTCCTGGCTTTGTGGTTTTCAGTTTCAGCATCATATTTTGGGGTACATGGTTCTTGTTGACTGACATCTTGTTTGGAGTTTTTGGTCTTGGTTAACTCATGTCCTAGTTCTGATTTCATGGTCCTGATTAGTCAGAGTGCTGTGCAACTCCTGTCTGGTCTTTAGACTTCTTGCCAGTGTTCAGGTACACTAGTCCATTTCCTTCCTGTGCACCTCATCTGGGATCCATACATCCAGTCAGGAGCCCCCAAGTCACATTGGTTTCCTGTTTCCTCCAGTGAGTCTTGTGGCTATAAGTGAAATAGCTGGCATGATGGATGGATGGGTGGTTGGATGGCGCAGGTTGGGCTGCTTTGTCTCAGACCATGTGCATGAAGGCCAACAAATGTGTTTTTACCTGAAAGTTGTAAGTCTGCTGACCCAGCTCAAACTGTTGAGAGGTAAATAGATTCTCCTTTTCTCTTTGTCGCTAAGTCAAACGCTAAGGGACTGGCCCACCTGATCTTCTGCCGGCCGGCCCACACCATGATTTCTGACTCCACTATTGGTGTTCAGTAATATGTTACGGGGAATTAAGAGACGCCAATTAGCCTAAATGTCTTCGACTCCTGGAGGAGTCCTGCACACTATAAAGAGAATGTGCAAAGTCCACACACAGAGCGCAGACCTTTAGGGCTAAGCCACTGCTTCACTCTGAGTAAGCTTCCAGTAACTTATTATTTTGCGCTTGGTTGGTCGCTTAATGTTACTGATGAAAAAAGTAGAGGCCTGTAGGGGAGACAAGACAGCCACACATGTAAAGGCTTTAGAAGAAATAAAAAATAATTACTGTTTATCCTTAGGATAAATGGGACTGTGGTTTCAAATTCCTCCACCGCCTCTTGACTGAGCTTTAAGTTCTTTTGTCTGAATTTCTGTGAAGGTGAAGGGCCTTTTATGCTTTTATGGGAAGAAACGGGGCAGTCTCCAGTGGGGTGGGTATGCGTGTTGCCATGGTGAACATAGAAGAGGCAAATGACAATAGGGGAAATGAGGAGAAAGGGAGAAAGTGGACACATGACCATGATGTCTTGCCCGAGTGAGTGCTAGCCATGAATTTGTCCATCTGGTGAACCAGGAAACCATTTCAAACAGGAAAAGCAAATATTTCAAATAGGAAAAGACACACATTTGGCGTGTCGCAGTTGATGTCAGGTTTATGTTTACATTTAATTATTTATTGGATGTTTGTTATTCCAAGTGCAAGCGATGGAGGTAATCAGCATGGATGTGTCAAGGAGATAACTTATGGAGAAGTGCTGCTAGACTTGAGCTTCCAATGAATGACCAGTAACGAGTGCAAGATAGTATTAGAACAAAAGCTACACAAGGCACAGTAGAATAAAGGAAAAGCTATTCAAATAAATAACACCAAGAGAGTCGTGTATGAACTAATAATGCTGTTCTTTATTAAAGGCTGTCATGCTTTTTTTTAAATGATCTTAAATTATATGATCATCCAGTAGTGATTCCCTGGCTCTGTGCAGTTAGATGAACTGGCATCTTTAAATCACACAATCACAGTGCATTCCACAAGAAGCTGTGAACGGTGCTCCCAGGAATGGGCTCCAGCTTCATTGTAACCGTATCTGGGCCAAGCACTTATTGGTAAATATTTTGTGTCACTTTGATTATAGTGAGATGACACAATTTAACTTATATTGGGGGCACTGATGGATAAAAACATTTCTGCTTTTATTTGCAGTACATGAATGAAATGGATAGATAACATGAAGAGCACTGACAATAGTTGTAAATAGGTGAAGATGCACATTGCCACAATGACAGAGAATTCAGTTCTCTCAACTATTTTCTCACACTGTATTTTCAAATTAGGGTGGATTAGTCTACTGGAGCTAGACTCTAGAAGTAAAAAAACAGTTTTAATATCTCCCTGTTTTTGGGCTGCTCTGACCACCAGAAACAAGCCAGAAAGAGGATGTAAAGGAGCGGCCTTCATGAGAGGAGAGCTGAAAATGCAAAGCACTGGAACGGAATCTGACAAAATTGACAAGGGGTAGCAGCCTTTCTGCCGGGTGACGGGGATAAGGCATCATCCTGGGAGTGAACATTAAACTCACAAAGAAGGATACGCTGGGAAAAGTTCACATCCTTAATGAGGCAGCCAGGGAAGAGTGCAGATGGAGCAGAACACAGACATGGTAGAAGAATTGTGATTTTACTGCACGGGGTGCAAGGAGTGCCTGGAGCACAGGACACAAGGTCAGGACACCCTGGATGGGATCCCAGTCCATCACAGGATAAAGGCTGCAGTACACCATAGAGATGCCAGTTGATTGCTGGGAACATACTCACACAGAATAGGCAATTTCCCACTGCAAGAATCTTTTCAGGAATCAGGAAGTTCCACGACTCACCTGCTAATGATGATGCTGCACACTGAGCCACACCTTATTTTTTAGCTATTTATAACCTTTACATGAGGTCAAAAATAGAATAACGACACTCCTCACATATAGCAAAGGTTTTGTTTCTTAAATTGTTTCTTGTTGTTGTTGTTATTACACTAGTGTTTAGTTCAGTTCCTGTATTCCACTTTTCCATGAAACTGGCAAGACACACTCCTTAAGATGCTGATATGTGTATGTCTTTCCATTTATGGAATAGAATTCCAATAGTCTTTAATCAATTTCCATTTTCATTTTCCATGAGAGAATTCTTTTAACATCACACCTGCCAGATGTCCAGATGTTTTTTTTTTTATTGCTTTGCAGTCCTTCTGGATATGATGTCAAAGCATCCATTCATAGCTGTACTACTAAACTTGTAAGCATTATAATTTTCTGTTATATCTGTTGTTTGATGACAGGTCTTCTGCCACAAGTGACTTCATAAACCATATGTGTTGCAGTGCCTGTCACTGGGAGTACTCACTTTAACAGTGATGTCGTCTGAACTGTCAGTACTCAATCAGCTATTGTGCTATTTGTAAATTTGTTCTTCTTGAGTGGCTCAGTATCAGTCTGTTAATTCCAGGGCAGAGAATTGAAGATCTTTGTCCTTCCTAGTGGTTCAAGCCAACCCTAAGAAATTAAATAAACTGTACAATCACCATGAAAATTTGAGTGGGTGGCTATTTTTAGCATGTGTCACTGTTACGTGTGTTCCTATTTATCAAAACAGTCTAATTTGATGTATGGACTCTTTCTAAATGGGACTTAAATCCCCTAATGCATAAAAATGCTTACATTTCCCAACTGAAAGAATTCACACGATCAACATAATCAAGTTGCCAAGTGAATAATTCAATTTTCTTGCATGAGTAATTTGTGTAGCAGCCCTCATAAATTAAGAATTTATAATGGTTTTGATCACAGGAAGTGAAAACCATAAATTAATCTCTCCAAAAAAGCATCAAGTGAGCTAATGGGAAAATACATTTCTTATCCATTAAAACGTTGGTGGAAACTCAATACACGACAGTGAAACATCTTTACCTAATTGCAGGAACTGCATGGGGAAATACTTTTTAAAAGATTCAAAATTGGTTTCAGCACAGAAAGCAGAGCAGCGATTATTAGGGATGCCAAGCTGGCTTTTATTTACTGGTCGATTTGACTGTCAGGGTTCAAAGGGACCAGCTAAGCAGAGAAGAGAAGACAGAGGGGCAGAAGGACGCATGTATGTTTTGACAGGTAATCTGTAGTAGAGTTACTGTTAACTATTGTCTATGATACGCTCAACTTACATTTCTTATTTTTTGCATGCATTTATTTAAGAGATTGATTTGATGTTATGCTCAACATGTCCTGCTATTTGAGGCCACCTCTCCTTACACCCACCCACACATTTCATACGTCAACAACATCACAGGAGCCAAATGAACAGCAATATGACATTAAAATAGCTTATATTAGAAGGTAATACATGAGGTTGCCCGCTGTGTCAAAAATACTGGTAAGCTGCCATGCACATATGAGTATCACAGGCTTATTGTAAAAAATAAAAAATATATATAAATAAGTCAGTGTGACATGGAAATAGTAAATAATAAAATATTGCTCCTTTTGTCGACTTGGAAAAATGGAATGACTGTCAAGCTGTGAAATAAACAGCTGCATTCCTAGCGGAATTGTGTCATGGTTATTTCAGAACTGACACCCGTTCACAGAATGTTTGTTTCATGAATTTTTAAAACATGGGTGCATTTCCTCTAAATACAAGTAAAATAGGGTATTGTTTCATACTGTTAGCCACATAACAGCAGTACTGCTTATCTATTTGAAATGACTCTTTGTAAATAAATTGTGAATGACTATTCGTAAGTAAAATCTGGATTCTGTGAGGTGTATTACTCCTAGTACAGTTTTATTTAATGATAAATGATGTCCAATTTTATGTATAGCTTTAATAGGTGGAATATTTCCAAACCTAAAAAATCACTAGAGAAAACCCAAAAAATGACCACTGAGTAATTGAAAGTCCCTTTGAAAGTAAGCTTAAATACAGAATGTTATCAGCATTTCTCCATGATTATGTTGCATTTATTCCACTGATAAATCACCCATCCAGAGACCAGAAAATTGTGCAAGGTCCAATAAAGTTGTGTGTTGTATGTTGTGGATTATGAAAAGCACACATAAATAACATAATATTGAAAGAAGTACAACCGATGGAAAATATCTCACTTGCATGAGAAGAAAGACATGTTAGCTTCTTACAGCGGCATATGGGATATTTTATAGGAAATCATGGCAATGGTAAGAATATGTAATAGAGTCATAATGACATAGCTACCCGATATTGCCCAATATGTCAAAAGACAAATCTACAGCACTTAGAGACTCATTCAGTGCATGGCTACATATGTACAAAAGGTAATGTATCTCTTTTAAAAGCTGTGAATAAGAAGCAGATTAATCAGCACACAGAGGTTTGGAGTAGCTAATGGACAGGCTAATCAAATACAAAATGAATAGGCGGGAGTCTGTGTGACTCGGCCATATAAGAATGCTGTATATACTGATGTAATTGTGTATACAGGGGGTGTTTGGCCTCAGTACATGTCTTCGCGGGAGGCTGGTGCTTCTCCATCAGCAGTTCCCATAATGAAACCGAAGCTCTGTGACACCTGCACTCGTTAATATTCTTAGCACATGCTACCTGGAAATCTTTAGCTATGGTTCTTTTGCTTTTGATGAATGGACATACAGGCATGGCAGAAGGCACTCTATAGAGGCAGTGGAGTAGGTCCGGGCCCGGCATTATTCAACGTCCCATTGATGTAAATCAGTCACTTCCCCCGGCTGAACACCACACATCCCATATCTGCATCGAAAGAACCCAAGTATTAAAGCGTCCCTGAGAGCGGAGCTGAAGCAGCTGTCATCCATTTCTCCCAGGACTCATCACCTCATCACCCCGCCCCCCCCCCCCCCCCCCCCCC
>JAODKN010000001.1:35690675-35708576 GCA_026774425.1 Petrocephalus zakoni
GTACACGGTGAGACAGATTACCATGGCGGCATGCTTTCCGGACTGTGAGGAGACTCCGCTTGCTGGTACCCTCCATTCCCAGGTACCCTTTACAGCCACTTTACTGGCTGTCCGCTCCTCTCACATCCTCTGCCGTTATTCTTTTGGTCACGCCGTTTATCTGCTACCCCCTGCATGCTGCAGTTTGTCAGCATCATGAGTTTCCCGAGGTTTACGATGGGTGGTTTGCTAAAGGTGCCTGAGGGAAACCAGCACACAATTATCTCATGGGCTCAATAATATTATGGGGTAATACAATGCGGGAGGAAACTGATACCTAAAAATAACCAACCATGGAAAGGTGGAAAATTTCCAGAAAATTTGAATGCAACCATTTCTTCACAAATGGAATTCCATGTGCCGTTGACACCAGGGAACACACACATACACGCACACAAACTTTTGGCATTTTCAGGTTTTTGATTGTTGTCAAAAAATTATAACCTTCCATGTTATAAAAATTAGTTTCCCTTGTGGGGATCGAAAAATTAGGCCCCACAAGGTGAAAATAACAGAGTTTTATATCATTGTGGGGTACTGTCACCACAATGAAACATATACTTAAACCCCCCCCCCCCACACACACACACACAAGCACACATAAACATGGATTCATAACTACATATCTTACATTTTTCAAGGCTACACGTGAACTTGCTGTCTCACAATAAATGTGGACATCTAAAGATCATTACTGATATGATGCCTTAAAGAAGTGCAATAATACATACAGAGGTAATAGAAGTACATGTTAGAAAATATTGTGATATTTTATTAAAAATGCTGCAGAAAAATTTTATACAGGTGTTCAGCCAGAAATACCATCTATTGTTTAAGGCAAAACTGCAAACAATATTAGACAAACAATATATATTTTGACACCTTTTGTTAAAACCCTGCGTTTATTTAAATTTGAAGGACAAAAGGCTATGATGGGCACCTTTGCTCACATCTAAAAATTAAATATAGTCATTTCTTTCCAGTGACAGTTTTCTGCTTGTCTCCAAATTGGATGCATAATTAGAATAATCTGTGTTAAATTGTATTGTTATAAATGATGTTAACACTATTATTTTTTAGAATCATTCTCTTTCTTTTAACGCAAAATATTAGAAGCCTGGCACGATGCTTTACATATTGCTAGCGATGGACAATTTTAAATATATAACATATATCTTTACAAACATTTCCAACTTATATTGATCAAAATCCACTGCCGTTTTCAAAATGATACAGTGCTGGTCACTCCTTCAGCTGAAGCAGTGTTTAAGTTGCTAGAAAAAAAAGTGAAATGGTGATAAAACCATGGAACGCATCACAAGATAAAAATAAGTTCAGTAAGCGATACTTAAACATGCAACGAGATCCTGCAGAAATGATAGGCAACACTAAAAAATGAGTTATGTGGCATATGCTTCCAAATAAACATTATCCGATGATTTCTTTTTTTTTTTTCCACTGAAGACAGTTACACTGCTTGAATTTTAAAAAACATATGACCATTATATTTACATACATCTCAACTCAGAGAAAAGGTCCCTAAAAGCTATATTTAATCTCAAAACAACAATAAAAGTTTGTCTGTATGTTTGTATGTTTTGTTATGTATTTGTTTTACTCACAATTATTTACATGTCATTTTTTTTTTTACAAAGTTTCATAAATACAGTTGGGACCGGGGAATTTTTGCCTTGGTCTCCACCATCTCGTGGCGCAGGCCGGAAGTCCTTTCAGTCTGAAAACTGGACTAACATGAAAATCCTTGTAGGTTGTTACTAGTGTACTATACAACGTATGGCACATACAAATCTTTGAGTTATCCTTGATATCACTTGCTACACACAGAAATATACTTTATTTTAATTCTATACCGGTGTGTTGAAGCATCGAAGGTTAATTTTCGAGGTCTTGCTTCCTTGGTTTGATCCAACCGATGTTCCGGTCTGAAGACAGTGTCACTGTAGTAAAATTTTATTACATCTGACCTATAGTGATCCTTTCCATATTTTTCAGTTTGCAGCCAATATATTCTATGAAGGCTACTGTATATAACAAAATAATATTTTATGATTTGTGAGCAGTTCCACTATCCCTCTGCAAAGAGCTATACCCGTGTGGTGGAGTGTCCGTGGGGCAGGTTTGTACTGTTCTGGCTGCCACCGTAGCTAGTGAAGGTGTGCAAGGACTGCATTCCGGCCAAAGTGTTGGAGAAGACGTTTATGGTGTTGGGCGTCATGAGTGGGATGTCATCCGGGGAGCGACGCATTGTCAGCGCATAGTCCGGTGGGCACGTTAGCCGGAGCGTGTCGTGCACCTGGAGAGACTCGCACTCGTGGTCGTGCTCCAGCTGTTTCATCTGCATGGGAGTGATCTCCTCGTTCTGGATGTGGGCGATGTCATTGGCTGCGTTCCGCTGCGGGCTGGGCCGCCGGTTGGACTCGTGCCGACGCTTGTCCTTCTTGTAGTAGAGGGCAGCAAAGGCCAGGATGTTCAGGAAGAGCAGGGAGGCCCCCACCGCTATGGTCACGCTCAGCTCCGTGGAGTAGTCACGCTTGTTCTCTGTGATGACCAGCGACTCGTCGGGGTCCCCCGTTTTCCGTTGGTCAGTCACCTGCTTTGTGTTAGCAGGTGGGATGGCGGGGTGCCGAGTGGTGGACGGCCACGTTTTTCCAGACAGGCGTTTGGTGTACGGGAAAGGAGTTGTGTCCTGGGGAGGGATCTTAGTTGTTGTCGAAATGTACGGAAACAGCTCATTTATGTTGTGCAAGTGTGGCACGAGTTCCAACCAAAAGGCGACCTTGGTGGCTCGGTAGTGGTCCCTGACCCGCGGCTTGAGGCCGATGTGCAGGTAGAGCTGGTCCTTGGGGTTGTATTTGGACCAGGCCACTTCTTCGAATCGGTTTGGTTTTGTATGGATGAACTTGGTATCCTGGGGCACTGGCTGGTTTGGATCTCTGAAATAAAATGATAATAATCTTTAGAAATAAAGCCCAAACATTTATATATGTCTTATATATAATTAAAAATTACTCGCGTAAGTCAGAATGAGTGTAAGGGAAAAGCTGGAGCAATGAATGTGATTTTTTATGGCACGTCATAGCACTGCTATTTTCTCAGGAAACACATCTCTCTGACTAATCGTATAGTAAAAACGAAATCCATGCAAGAAAACAGGAAGAATCATTTAATGGCTAAAGCAGAGCATTATGCAATCTCTTCATATTATTGCTGATATCATGAAGAGTCAATGAGAGAGGGTAAGATATTTGAGTCACTCAGTCTTGGCAAAGTTGTGGCGCTGCAAAACAAAAATAACTCGTCTTAAACTTCAACTAGTGGAGGACGTAGGTTCTAAAAATAACCTTGCACTGGATGGGAGCATTGCAGAAATCACTTTGATTTGTCCAATGGAATTCATGGCCAATAAGATTCAATGTCTTTTATTCTATGGCAATGTTGCCTACACTCTGCTGGGGTAAGGCATAGTGAAATAAAGCGCTCCTCTTTTGATTGCAACACACTGCAGTATTACCGGGTGACCCCCGCCACTGGATAACATAGATAGATTGCTTGGAGATGTAGGGGAGGCAAGGAGAATCAGCACAGACTGTGCTGTAAGAATGCAGACCCCTAATGCACACATCGATGTTCCCCCAACAACAAACGGGCTGTTTGGAGAGATCTCACAACAATTGGCAATCAAATCAGCAGTCTTTAAAAACAGGAACACTTTGTTAAGAAATAATTGGCTTCACTCGGAAGGCTGCTTTCCTTTGTGACTGCTGTTTTTAAGCAGACTGTTTAATGTGCTCAACGCATGAATCGTGGTGCACTTGTTATGCATAATTCTGCCCTGGTCTCAACTCAGAGTCCTGTGTTGGCAGGAAATCGTAAATTTATCTATGAAGTGTCATTTATGTCTTTCATATGCTTATGCTCTACTCTGTTGTAAAAAAAATTACGCCATCTTCTAGTTCGGGCAATTTTCCTTATTAAAAGTCTATTGTCAGTCATCTGCTCCTGTTAATTTTGCTACTTTTTATATAATGCCTTGCCTGTCTTCTGTATTTATTTAGAAACAGCACACAGGCAAATAAGTTTTTAGAACAATCCATGCAATTAATGAGGTTTATGTCATATCTCATGTCCTTATCACCATTAAACCATGCATTAAACCATACCATCCTATGGAATTAGCCTTGCGTTGTTTTTGGACTGCTTACCATGGAAATGCTGTTGACTAATGCATTGTAAAAAAGCTAAGTAATATCATATTTCTAAAAGGATTGTCTTAAATACACATTAAAAGAATATGGTTGTGTTTCATATATCCTGTTTTGACCTGAGCTAGAGTTTAAAGTACACTAAACCTGCTCTCTTTACTCAAAAATGCTGGGAGCAAGGTGGTTTGTCAGCTTCCCTACTGTCCTACTGTTGTCCTGCGTCATTAGACCATTCCAGCTGCCTTCGGTGAGCTTAGGATGCCTTACAACATCAGAACAAGACCTATGACAGCTGCTGTCTGAGCCCCTGTGGTCTGACAATGTACACATTTCATGCACAATTAGGAGATGTAGATCAGCTCATTTCCCAAGGAAGAGCGTAAACTTAATATAAGGGCTAGTATAAGGCTGGAGTCTTATACATGAAGTGAAACAAATCCAGGTTAGGCTAAATTCTTATCAAACCGAAGGAGGATATGTGAGGACCGGGGGCCAACCAGCCTTCAGACACAAGTGATAATTGCGCTCTTCAGGGCTTACTGGCTCTTGCCAGAGGTAACCCAAGAACAGAGCCAAAGAGAGAAGCTGACGAACGATGAGAGCCGATAAACAACCACTTGGGAGAGAGTTCATGTCTCACTTTCAACAACAGGGGGCTCACAACACACACCTTCCATGCATCAGAGAGCAGGAATGAAGAGCAAAGATATAGTCAAGCTTAATGCTAAAAATGCTAAATTTAACTAAACTCATTTACACATGTAATGTATTTATGTAATTTTTCCTTGTGACAGAATAAGATAGAATAAAATGTCATTTTGTATATAAATGCAACACAAGTCTATGAAACAGTAAAGTGAGCTGCTTAACTTACTGGCTGCAAAACAACTGAAGTTTCAATTTGTTTCCATCATTAAATTATTAATATTATTGCATTTATAGATTTACTGTGCAGCCTCTCTCATGACATTATGATAATATGTCGTTGCCACATTTTAATATATCATAAGCAGTTAATAAAATGTGGCCACCATTTAACTAAAATGAGGGAACAAATTAATAAAACGTGCCCACCATTTAAGTAAAACGAGAGAATGGATTAGTTCGGTAAAGCACCCTGGCTCTCAATATTTGACATAAGTGCCTAAGCAAGTGCCTAATAACAATTCCTTGCAATGCAAGACTTTAAAGATGGTATTTGTAGGCCATATAAACTATGGTTTCCACTTCCAATCAGAAGAAATACGGGACTTCCCTCACAATAAAATATGCCAATGCGTAGAGGGGAGCAATAATCATATACTGTATTGGTCAAAGATAGGATGCAGCACATGGTGACTAACCCTAACCCTATAAAATACGGGGCGGGTGGCAACTCTGTTCCAACCTTAAAAAAAACTCAGTTAATCTATCCCTGTCCATACCAGCAGATACGAATGTCTAGTGGCCTAAATGTAAGTGGTGCATTAGGCAATAAGCAGGCTATGTAGTAAATTGTGCCCTACATTTTAATATATCGTGTGAACGAATTATGACCATGATTTAACTAAAACAAGGGAATGAATTAGTAAAACATGCCCATGATATATATAAATTTTATCGTTATGTCACGAGCAATTCACTAGTGTACGACGTATCTAACAAGTATCTTAACATGACCTGATGATATTTAATTTGAAGAATAAATATTCAATGAAGGCTTGGTATTTCTGAGGGTTATCTGCAAACCACAGACACCAAACTCTTTATTTATTGGTTTGTTAATTATAATTAAACCTACCCTGTTTTGGCAAAGTTGGTCCAGTAAGTCATGACGACAGCACTGAGCATGACGTCATTCTTAGAAAAGTTGCAGTTGAAGAGGTCAGTGGGTCCGATCATCGGGATTCCGAAGACGTACGGGACCTCGTCGCCATGTGCTGAGTCTGCCCAGCTGGGCTTCATGTCACTTTGGCAGTGGTGGTAGAAGGCATAGAAGTATGTAGGTGAGCCATACTGAGCATGCAGGTCTGCGGTGGCCACAGCTGGTGCCACCCACTGGTGATCGGTGAATAGTGCAACCAGTGTCTTCCTACGCGTCTCGGGGTTCTCTTTGTCTGCCCAGTCTGTGTACATGAATTTGATTGTTTCCCGAAGTGTGTCCTTCCCCTCCGGATAACCGTAGAGGTGATCGACAAAATCAGACACTGCGAAATCAAAGTCATTGGCCGACACGCCATCCTCGCTGTCCACGATTCCATCCACGAATTTGAAGCCCTCTCCCTGATTGACCCCCAGCATGATGTCATAATTCAGGAACTCCCCCTGCTCCATCAGGATCTGAGGATCATCCGGGATGACGTCTCCATCGATGACAGGCCCAAAGGCGATGTGATACTTCGCAGGAGTGATGTACTGCTCTATGAGCTCCTTATAGCTCTTACTCTGTAGGCACTCCACCAAGGCTATTGTGTCAAGCATGTTGCAGCCAACCTTCTCTGCCAACATCCGGGTGTATTTGGCAGGCTGGTAGTTCACCGCCCAGCTGGACAAAGCCGTTCCGCTCTGGATGATAGCTTTCTGGAAAAGATCTGTGAGACAAAGTGACTGTTAAAACCTTAATCATAACAATTAATAACCCTGTTTTTCTACGGGTTTTTCTTCATAATTTTGTTTAAATATTTTGCGCTGAATTCTCACAAATGCAAACAGACACATTTTGTTATAAGACACCCAATGGAATGAGCAGAGGTGGATAGTTTGGGTCCAGAAAGTAAAAATCCAAGATTTTGCTTCAACTGAGCAAACCTTCACAGTACTCAACTTTGAAGATCTTGTGTTCATGGTAATACCCTGGCTTTAATGCATCCCATAAGAATACGGAGCTCTGACAATGTAACAAATAAATTATAATACTCATGGGATGCTCTGATAGGCATACTTTGTAGTGTCAGGTCTGACAAAAGGACATAATGAAAGCAAAGAGTCATATATCATGCAGGCTGCTCTGTAATTAATATTTCCTACTGGTATGAACCTACTATCACAACCAGATACAACAAACACACTCCTGCTACAGAAGATGGGGCGTCTGTGGGCTGCTATGCCAAGAAACAGGATCCCTCAACCTGCACCTTAAAAACCGTTTCATTGCATCACAGAAACCTTTCCAGTAATTTCTGGGTGCATGTCCTCCATTCCTCCTTTAAAGCTGCTCCGCTGCCTTGCTCCTGCCCTAATTCAGCCCTCCGTTTCATCCCAGAGGTGTTAAGTCAGGTTTGGGTTGCGGCTGCTGCCATGTTACCGTGTAATTCTCTGCAAAGCGTGCATTCGCGATCCATCCTCAAAAAGAACGCTTCTGTGCAATTAGTGCTCTTTATGTACCTTTCGGTATGCGATTGTAAAACCGAGAGGCAAATCCACAATATAGCCGCATAACGAGCTTACAGAGGGCAGAATTGTTTTCCAGAACACTACACAGCGGGAGCTAAGGTGAAAACGAGGGTCCCGCACAATAAAACCTGCCATGTAATGAAAGCAGCATATTGTATTAATAGAAGTTGGCTGCATTAAGTTAATGTGGCAGTGGCTGTATACACTCATCCACATTTTATCACATGCATCGTGTGCTGGGTGCGGTTGGGCCAAGTGACATTGAGCATGCTGCCTGTAATAGAATCGTATGACCTTTAGATCCACAAAAGCGGCTCTTGATAAAAAATACAGCAAGCCTAAATGGGACTATAAAGTACCCTCTTCTCTCTGTGACCACACTTCAGCTGAAAATCATGCAGCTGAAAATCCAGGTACTGTAATATTTTTTCATGCTCTGATAAACTAACATACAGATTCCGATTGTATCTCTTTGAACAGAGTGTTCAGTGTATGTTGTGCTGAATTCTGACACAATTCTTTGGTGGCTCTTTATGCTAAAACACAGTTCCTACTTCCTACCACTGCCCATTGTGTCTATAAAGGCCAGCTGGTCAAATTTATTTTCTTTCTGCAAAATTGTTTTATCAGACCAATTTTAATGAAGCCAGAATGACTCTGTGCATTCTGTAAATATAACAAATACTACAATTCTGTTAATATATAACATGTATGTATGAAGTTTATACTGAGAAATAACACCTGGCACTTTAAAAAACATGTTTCATGTTTTGTTTACACAGAACTACCTTCATCCATTTCCCATAATTGGTCATCCAGTACAGGGTCAGGGGGCAACTGGAGTCAATCCCAGGAGGCACAAGGCTTCCGGTACAGGTAGCCAGTCTGGTGCAGAACATACCTTCTGAGTAGTGAGACAGTGTCAGCAGGCTTACACAAGACGCTCCAGCACCAGATCCAAAGATCGTAACCCTCTTCGGATCGCCTTTGAAAGCTTGGATGTTTTCCTTAATCCACCTCAGTGCTTGGATTTGATCGAGTAATCCATAGTTTCCTTTTGCGGCTTGATCCCCCGTGCTTAAAAACCCTGCAAAATAAATTAATAAAATATATCACACAGATATCCATGCTCTGTCGAAGACCTGCCAAAATCAAAAAGCCTAATGACTTTGTTCTGATTATGCTAAACACATCGCTTTTGTATAATTCCATATTGGCCCCTGTAGTAATTGTCATTTTAATGGGTAAAATTTTGCATAGAAAAAGCCAGAAAATCTTTAGTCTTTAAATATTTTTTAAATATTAAAATTTTAAATATTTTTCAATATTCTTTTCAAATGAACACGTGTAACATTATCACACTTTATCAGAAAAGTCACAGTGTCCCATTCATACACGTCTCAATCAATCCATTCAGCTATCAAATCACTTGTCCTGGGTCATGGCAAGTCTTTTTAAATAAATGTTTGATGACTTA
This sequence comes from Petrocephalus zakoni, assembly GCA_026774425.1. Classification (NCBI taxonomy): domain Eukaryota; kingdom Metazoa; phylum Chordata; class Actinopteri; order Osteoglossiformes; family Mormyridae; genus Petrocephalus; species Petrocephalus zakoni. Next base: position 35,699,787 of record JAODKN010000001.1, read on the forward strand.
AAAAGTTGTAGTTAACATAAAAATGGAAAAAAATGTAAAGGGAAAAATATAGTAATATATAATGAATATATTTACATACACAATTTTCTAAAAGTAATGCCTCTTGTTTCTAAAAGAACATAAATACTTTAATGAGCTTTTCAACTGGATGATAAGAAGCTTATCATGCTGTTTTATCATTGTATTTGACTGTAAATTATACATTATCACTGCAGTCACAGCAGTTAAATGGGAATTGTTTTATAAGCAATGCGATGAGTGGTGCTTAAAATTTCAGGGACTGCGGTAAAAAGTTAATCATTATTATTTAGTTTACAGTGCATGTGATTTCATATACAGTGGAACTGGTGATAATGCCCTAAACGGTAGGGTATCTTTTAATAAATAGAGCAAATATATAAAATGTAGTCCAAATGTGTACAAATTAAGTCCAATGATAAGGTTCCTAGATAATGCTTAAATCCTAGGCACTATGCTCTTTTCGTCATGCACCAGAGACGGGCATAAAACACAGAATGTGCCCTTTTCTGTTTCTCTAACCCCTTGTAGCACTATGTATACTGCCATGTATTCTAAAGGAACTCAAGAGACTTCCTTTAGCTAACAGCAAATATATGTTCTTACAGCGAATCACCAAAGATTTATGATCAACAAGGCAAAAGATATACTGTTTACATTATTACACCACTAATGGCTGCCAGAGGCCGTCGGCTGCATAAGACATACAGGAGGAGAGATCTACACAATAACTACGTCTGGAGTCTCACACCATTCGCTTTAATTGGTGCTGTCAGTAATAATACTGCTATAAATTCAGCTACAAACATACCTAGCATTTGGTTGTGTGGGAATAAAGCAATATGTATTCCAAAGTGCTTAAAATTGTAAATATATATTGTTTGAATCTTTAGATCCTCTAGGAGTCACACGGTATTAGATAAATATTGTACTATTGTATTACTGGATCGGTTATGTGGGCAAGCTTGGTTTTTTTCCTTTTATCTGCGGCTTTGGCATTTACTTTGCCTAAGGTACATATATGTGGTTTTGATAGAAAAAGGGTGATTCAACATGAGACTAAGAGGGAGAATTCATTATCTCTTTTTGGGAGTATAATTTTAGGGCAATATCTGTACCCCACGGTGGCACCAATTTCAGTGTGAAAGATATCACCATAAATCAAAGGCGTTTTGACAGAACTAGCGGGAAGTAGAGAGATTGTGCAGTTCCTGACCTTTCAAATGAGCCACGTATGACTAAAGCCACAAAGGAGGAGGTGAAAATATCTCGGCTTGTTTAATGTCTGTAACAAATTACTTGCAATTTCTACTCAGCGTGAAATATATAAATCCATGCAATCGTGATTGCGGAGATGTTAAGCAAATTATGTTTGCAGGAGAATAGGGCTTCTGGCCTGTTGAGTAAAATAGGTGGAGATGATTCCAAGATAGTGTCCGCTCACACAAAATATGCTATAAGTATATTATTTTGGTTTTAATGTCAGCTAAAGAAATAAAAACCTTCATCAAATATTTTTCCAGATAAAGTATGCAATATTATTTTCAAGGTCATCCATTACTTAGTTAAAATACAATTTAAATACAATTTCAATGCAATTTCCTTGAATTTATACAGAACATATATAATAAACCAAAGGATGAGATAAAAAGGTCATTTGAAATTGCACAGGCTGTTGCTGTGGCAACCATTTAAATCCTTCAAAATGACATAAGATTCAATAATAAAATAAAACATACATTGTTTGCAGAAGTATTAGGCAAGGGTATTTTCAGTCCAAATGAATCTCTATTTAAGAAGGAACTGTTAAGAACAGAGCATGTTCAGTATTTGGTTTGAGTACTTTCTCTTTATGAAAAACAGGAAAACATGGATACTTTCCTGTGCAGAATTATTATGAAAATTTTTACAAAAAAAACTAATTACTAATTAATACCAAGGAAGAACCTTGCAGAGAGCAGAGAAAAAGAAAAAGAACAGTTGCGTGCCAGTCACAGGTGTACAAAACAATCAATTGTGCTGTCAAGTGTTTTGTGGCCAACAGCCAAAGTGGTCAGAAGAAGCATGTTGAGAGATACAAATTAATTGCCAATGATATTTGTCAAATTACGAGAGAGACTTTCAGAAACCCATTAGCATCAAATGCTGCTGTTAGCATAAGGTGCAGTGTGACATAACACAAGCTAACACAATAAGAATGGGCATGTCTCAAGACTGATGTTACAGATGTTTTGTGGTTGGATGAGATGAGAGTGACTCTTGATGAAGCAGATGGATGGTCCAGTGGATGGACACCTTATTCAAGTGTCAACAAGGTGGAGGAGGGATGGTGTGGGCTGCAGCTATCAGTGATGAACTTGTCAGACTTCCAGATGGTATAAAAATTCACCACAAATACCTTCCTTAAACACATTGGCACAGGAAGAAGTTGGTAGCTTTCAAAACAGTTATGATATTCGTGCAGGATAATGCCCCTCCCATGCAGCATTCCATGAGTATTCCATAAATTGGCCAAGAAAGGCTTGAAAGGTGATTGAATTATGAGCCACCCCCCCACACCTCATCACCAGGCCTTACTGAAGTATGAGATTTACCAAGGTAGCGAGTAGTACACTTTTCAGAGCAGTTTCTGGGAGGCGGTCCTAGCTGTCTCAGCTAATGTAGGACATGATCAAATCAAAAACTTGACTGATTCAAGGGACAACAGGCTCATGGTGGCTATTGAGAAGAAAGGTGGCTATAGAGGACGCTAAACTAGGTAAAGTGAGCTGTTCCTTATATTGATTGAATAATTAAAACATCCACTTAGTTTCTGATTGCCTAATAATTGTGGTCACTGATAATCAAGTGCTTTTCTTTTATTTTTCTTTGTGAAAGCCTAATGTATCATTTTCACTCTAAATAAATTTACAAAAGAATTAGCAAAATTCTAGCAAATTTGCGAAAAAAAACATCTGAATTCACTTTTATACGTCTGCCCAACTTTTGCTAAAAATTATCTCCAGGCATAGTACTTCCCTAAAAATTCTGCACACAGTGTAAAAACTGAAGGATTTTTAAAGAAGGAACCTCTTTTCAATACAAAATAAGTGCTGAATATTGAAGACAGAAAATCCTGAAATGGAAAGGTTAAAGGAGGACTTTGTTCACTGCAAGGCTTTTCTGTGAGAGGGAGCTGACGGTCTTGGCACATTAGCCTTATATGGAAATCCTGGCTTGCAATAGAAAGATTTCCCCTGACTGGTTCAATTCTCACAAAGCAGCTATGAATCCTTTTCAGTTTAATTCAATTGCAGCTAGAAACTGAATTATTTTTTTACCTAAAATATGTTTTTTAGTCTTATTAGATTCATTCATATTAATCCGTATACTCTCTGTTCATACTATAGCTCCAGCATGCGATAACTTAACTTACATAACTTACATAAATATACACATATAATTATTACTTCAGATATTCCCACATCATTTGCATTAGGTTGGGAACTTTAACATATAAATCTGAGATGTCATTTTGTTCTCTTACTCTTAATAAGTTGTCTTGTTTAGGATCGCACTCAGTATTAGATTCAGGGTCTGGTACAGGGATGAGAAGGGGAATGTTAATATATTATGGTCATAATTTTTGGTAAAACAAACTCAAAAAAAGGTTTGACATCCTCCTTCTGACTATTTCAGCATAGTTCCTTGAATGACGGTAACTTGCCCAGGTCAACAGGTAGAATGAGCAGCTCCAAACCGTGAAGCCATTCGTCACATTGGTAACATTATTTGGCAGCAGTACTGGGAATCTTTTTCTGGCTGTAGCAAGGAAGTCAATTTTTTTCAGAACGTTCTTCTGAAAAATGGCTCTGGCAAGAATGTGTGTTTTTTTTTTTTTGTTTTTTGCTCATAGAAGAATTAGAGCACTGTATATAAGCACAGTGCATTGATGTGTAATCACTGAGCCACTTTGCAGGGTATTGACCTTTAATTTCACTTATCTATGTGTGTATTTCAAATTCTCAAAGTTTTATTTGTCACATACACAATTATACTCAATTATACTCAGCTCCAAACTGTGAATAGGGAACATGTGGATGTAGAGGTATGTAGGCCCCTGGCTGCAGGTCGGATGCCTCCTTCCACTAGGCATCTCAGACATGTCGGCCCCTGGCTGCAGGGCGAATGCCTCCTTCCACTAGGCATCTCAGACATGTCGGCCTCTGGCTACAGGGAGGATGGCTCCTTCCACTGAGCACTCAGACATGTCGGCCCCTGGCTACAGGGCGAGTGCCTCCTTCCACTGGGCACTCAGACATGTCGGCCTCTGGCTGCAGGGCGAATGCCTCCTTCCACTAGGCATCTCAGACATGTCGGCCCCTGGCTGCAGGTCAGATGCCTCCTTCCACTGGGCACTCAGACATGTCGGCCTCTGGCTACAGGGAGGATGCCTCCTTCCACTGAGCACTCAGACATGTCGGCCCCTGGCTGCAGGGCGAATGCCTCCTTCCACTAGGCATCTCAGACATGTCGGCCCCTGGCTGCAGGGCGGATGCCTCCTTCCACTGGGCACTCAGACATGTCGGCCCCTGGCTGCAGGTCGAATGACTGTTTTCACTGGGCACTCAAACATGTCGGTCCCTGGCTGCAGGTCGGATGCCTCCTTCCACTGGGCACTCAGACATGTCGGCCCCTGGCTGCAGGTCGGATGCCTCCTTCCACTGGGCACTCAGACATGTCGGCCCCTGGCTGCAGGGCGAGTGCCTCCTTCCACTGGGCACTCAGACATGTCGGCCCCTGGAAGCAGCTCGAAGGTGCTGAGAATAGTGCCAGCCAGCCTAACCAGGCATCAATGGGGATGACGCAAACATAGTACTCCACAAAAATAAACTGTTCATGTTTGGTTCCTTTGACAAACGTATTCATTACCTTTTGACTAATGTACAAAGGTGGGACACTTTGCATCATCTGTAGTGCTGGAGATGGAGAAATTGAGAAGTCGTTATGCACATTTTCTGTTATAAGACTAAAAAAGATTGGCAGCATCATAAAAAACAGACATCATAATCTCTGCCAGAGGTATTTTATCATGTATATTGCTACAAATGTACTTAATGATGAATTTCCAATGAAACTGCAGTTTGATTCTCAAGGCAAAAATGGAACATTACAGATTTCAGGCATTGCACGTTGACACACAGATACTGAAACAAACACATCATTTCTGTTTTTTATAAATCTTCGCAGATTTAAAATGACACCCGGGTGATTAGTCACACTCAGATGGCAGTGTGATGCGAGGGGGGAAAGCATTCGCTGTTTCCGTATTCCACGTGTAATTGCGCGACATTATTATTGCTGTTAAAAAATAGAAATTCTAATGATTAAGTTTTAACAGTGGATAATATATCGGCAAATTAAAAGATGCCCCAGGGCGCAAAAGAGAATGTTGCTAAAAAAGAAACAAAAACTGTTTTCTGCTGTTATGTATAAATATCTGACGGTTGCCTGAGAGCCAAACAAATTTAATTATTAATTACCTCCGAAATAGTAACATACGCAACGTTTTTTAAGCTATGTAGCATCCAGGCACTGTTATGCAACACAATTACTTCAACCTTGTTTGCTTCTTTTATTTTAATTAATGAATAATGCAAATCATTTGTTTCCATATTACAACATTAAAGACCTTGCCTCCAGCCTCCGCGAATTACAGAAAACAGGTTTAAAAAAGAGTCAGTAATTTAGCTGTTGCCAGCCCGGTGGTCGCTTCTGGGCTTGGGGTGACTTCTCAGATCAGGGCTTGGCTGGAGATTCACAGCGCGAGTAAGAAAAGAATCTTAGCGGGGATATGGAGCCAAGGTTAAAACATATCAGGCATTTTCTCATTCTTGGAAGCGAGGGAGGATGACTGAGCCTGAAATCGGTGGCACAGTACAGGGGGAAATATAGCGACAAACTGATCTGCATGTCTGCCCACGAGAAGCTATTTTTGGTTTAATGTGTTTTTTAAGAGTTGAGGCGATGAAATATAGGATGAACTGGGGTTGTTCATTATGGCACCTAAGATCTTGTTTTGTCTGTTATACACAGTGGTCAAGAGGTCAGATCTCTGGGGGGGGGTAACCACGATCAAATTTGCAGTTCCAGTTAAGTTCCCCTAATATAGTTGGTACTTTTACCTTTCTGTGAATGAGTCTGCACAGAACAATACAGGGGGGTGGCGAGGGGGGAAGGTATATTTTCATAGTCTTTGTCATTCTCCTGTCTGGGGGGTCTAGGCATCCATGTGTATGCCATGCCGTTTGGGCCCTGGCTATACATGCATGCAGAGACAGCAGCCCTCTTAGCGTTCTGGGCGCTTGCCACGTATTTAACACCAGCTTGCACTGAGACAGTCCCCAAGTTTGCTTTTCCTCTGGCATGTATTTTCCATCACATTTGACAGCCTGCTATAGGAGAGCAGATAATGGCCACACAGCACGTCCACACAAGTCTACCTCTGCACGCTTAACTTTTGTATTTATTACGAACAAACATGGCTACCTGCAGACTGTTTTAACAAGTGTCAAGGTAGCTCTGCTGTCCTGAAAAGATGTGAGAGAAATATTTCCATTGAGGAAGGAACCTGCTTTTTTTTTTTTTTACAGGAAATAGGTGCTGCTATTCCTTAAGATATAGTTAATAAAAGCTTTAAATTAGCCATAAGGCTTCCCATGGTAAATTAGTTCTGAAGTTCACATCTATTTCTCTGCGGGGAAGCAGACATGCAGTAAGCGGAGTTGTCCTGCCTAGATTTAATGATTCATTGCAGAATCTGTTAGGTCATGTCCCTCATTCCTTCCCATAGCAACCAAGAGCCCCTTCTGCTCGTGTATCAGAAATAACAGGTAGTAGCTGAGAGCATCGGAATGCTCTGATGCAGAGACATGATGGCCAGAGCAGGGTACATTTTGATTGTCATGCATTGATGAGACAAATGGATAAATTAATTCAAATGACAGGTTCATGTTAAGACTTCATTAAACAGTGGAACTGAAAGGTTCAATCACTTTAGTGTTAAGCTTCATAATGAAAAACACCTATAAGGATAAAACATATATCAATAAGCATACCTATATCATATCATAAGTAATGGACTTCCACGTGCTTCCCTTCTGCTGGGCTCCAAAGAGTCGTACTAGTCACATGACCTCACAGACTCCTAAGGTAAAATTACTTCATCAAAGTCAGTTGAATGAGTTGTTATCCATTTTTCTAAAATACCCTAGGGGTATTTATAACTGCAGAAAGAGATCGTCTATCTTTACCTGCTCCAGAGCAGGCTTATGAGTTTTAGCCAGTGATTAAAAGCATGTCTCCCCAAGCGGTCAATCCTGCAGAAAATTACAGAACCCCTCTTAGGAGACTGAATTGAGAGACAGAGAGAGAGCGAGAGAGAGAGAGAGGCCAGTCATTGAATGACATAACTATATATAGTTATCAGGTGACTTTTTAAAGTTAAGTTAGCTTTGTTCAGTTTACCTGAGTTCAGCTTCTATAACTCACAGCTGAGTAAATTGAAAATCAGCACACACTCGCTACTTATTGAAGAAACTGGCAGAAGAAAAAAATCACTACTAAAGAATGAACAGTTTAATATGTACTTTTCCAGCAACTGGCTAGCAATTACCACATCATCCCTCAATAGGAAAGTCCAATATTTAGCTCTGCTAAAATACTGAAAATACTAATCTGGAAATGTCATATTGGACACGTACTGTAACTTACTTTCATTAAATTATTTAAGGGAAAGGGTGTATACACCTACTGTATTTAAATGTATTCCTTTTCAGTATATAGATGTGCTTGAAATGGCTTTAAATAACAAAATAAAAAAGCCAGTCACCAGCATTAGAGTCACTGCTTTGGAAAGATGTCCTTGGAAGGAAAGAGCAGGATTTACGTTAAAGATGAAGACAGGCTACCCATCTGAAAAGCTGCATCCGGCTCACTCTGATACTCTATATACCCTTTACATATAGGAGACAAAGTAATTTTATGAGGTCTCTGTCTATTTATTCTGGATTTCCACCTGTAGTACAATTGTGTTCCTTTAATCTATTGATCTATTGATTGACAATTCCTCGTGGATCCTCCTTGATATGGAATGCAGGATAGTGGTCTGACAGCAGGGAGAAGAACACTGAACATTGGATTTTTATTACGTTTTTGCACTTTATAAGCAAAGCCCACAAGAACATGCTCCAATTGGATTCAAAGCACATTTGTGTGTGAGAGAGCAGCCTGGCATAGATGACTCTCAGACAAGGCCAGCATGTGATTCACTGGTGAACAGCGTCACATAGACACTCATAGCATATATAGCACTTTATTCTACTACCCCACTCTTCGCTTTGGGCCCATAAATTATTTTTCACGTACTATTGTCCCAGTCTTTTTTGGCTTTTTGTTCCTGGATATTTTAATGTCATAATTGTTTGTGTTTTTGTTCACAGAATTATAGGTTTGAAGCACAACATGTTTACAGAAGAGGAGGCTTTTATAAAGGATGTGCAAACTTCACCTGTGACTGCTCGATCCATTACAGTTCCCATTAAAACATCACCATATTAACATACAAGTGCTTCCCCGTTTTCCCCTTCTGGCAACAGATGGAATACCCTTCTCTTTTTTTTTGCTCCATCTCCTGGCCCATTGGGTGTGTATGTTGATGGACAACATTCTTCCCTGAACAGAGACCCTGTGGGCTCTGCGCTGACCCCGCTCTTTAAGACGTGCACATGTGAT
>JAODKN010000001.1:35708676-35722867 GCA_026774425.1 Petrocephalus zakoni
ATGGACAACATTCTTCCCTGAACAGAGACCCTGTGGGCTCTGCGCTGACCCCGCTCTTTAAGACGTGCACATGTGATCCACTGCGTCTGACACTGTTCGTTCAGCAGACGGTGCCCCCGTGCAGTGCTTTCTCCTTTTTTTTTCATACTCCTCTGAAATAAAGCCTCCATTATATCTTCCGAGGCAAAGAATGGCCATCAAGCAGGTCTGGGCGAAAGGCCTCTGTCTCCCATAAATGGCCCCCCTTCTAAGGCGCTGCCTCCTCAGCGGTGACTTCATGTTCATGGTTAGAAACCCAAGTCAGTCACAGGAGGAGATGTGGGCTGCTGCAGTTACACTCATCCTGTCAAGGACACTTGAATCCACCCAGGGTGGCCCATGCTAGTATCTGAATGCTAATTAAGTTCTTAATTTATTCCCTTGTCGATGCTTAATGATAAGTCTAAAAGAAGCTAAAACACATCTAATATAGCACCTCATCCAGGGTCAGCCATCTTTATAAGCCAATAAACCAATCTTACCAACAATGACTTTTGATACCAAAAATACCATCAGTCCTTAATTGTTTCTGTTTTTTCTTTGCTCTATATATTGACATTGTATTGCTGATATGTCAGATTTCTATATCATTATGTTGAACTAAAATTTCCTCAAGCATTAATAAAAAGCAGTGAAGCAGTGTCATGGCAACGATTCGAAAATAAGCACTGATGTTTGACACTTTCAGCAACAGAGAAACACACGTGCCAAAATATTGGGTGTTAATACTGCCTGGAGGTGACTTAACTTATGTGTGAAAAAATCATGTTTATGCTCGTATACACAATATGTACTTGTATATACTTGAACGTATATAATTACACAAATATTGACATAAAAGTAAAAATAAATTTTTAGGGTTGTACAGATGCATTATTCCTTCTAGGATTTTAAGCCATGAAACCCTGAACAGCACGTCAGCACCATATCCCTCAGTGTGCATCCATACAGCTTTGACCTACTGACATTAATGCGGTTACATAACGCTGAACACGGCCGCCAACAACAGCAGCGTAGCGGATGGCGTGCAGGGATTCCAGAGTCTTCTCTGAGAGTCAGGTACTCTCTCTCCTAGCTTGGAGGAGATTCCTCGAACTTCCAAGGCCTTTCACTAAGGCAGGATATCCCACTATTTGTGGATCCCGTCATAGGGTTTAGTGTGATATGGCTGAAAAGCACAAGGTCAGTTATTAAACACAAAACCGACCTCATGCTAACACTGACCCTCACTGGCTCCCTGTTCTCATTGAGCTCCCAGCAATAGCAGATACTCTGCTCTTGTGGTCACACTTAGACATAGTTCCTATTGGATAATTTGCTGTTATTTGCCCCGGAATCAGCCCAAGTCAACAAATGAACAAATCCACATAAATTACTGTTAATACCATAATAATTGACATATTGCTAAGTTGATGAGTGTTTGAAATGTCTCAAATTAGAAATAATTTGCAAATTAAAAAGAGGAAACCTGTTACTTTCATGTTTTAATTTGTTTTCAATTTAACTTGATTTATCCATAAAAAGTGTCTTAGCCTCTTGTTGTTAAAGAGAAAACAAACATTCAAATTATTAGTTTTCCTTGCAAACATGACCAGGATAACTGGCCGGAAGATGGATGGATGGAAGGATGAATTGACAGGTAGACTGATAGATGGATGGGTGGATATCCTTGGCATCTGTCTGACCTAATAGGGCAGCTTTATTCACACAAAATACCACTGTACACATATGGGACCCATAATGTTAGTTCATGTTCCTTAAAACCCAGACGAGAGTGTAGAGAAGCAGCCACAACCCCCTGCTGTGGGGACAGACATGAGCAGAAGTCCCAGTAACATTACAGGCCATGCTGAGAGCTCCATGCCTGAGCTTATTGATAAATTAATCAGCCGAGAACAAGCAGCCAGACAAAATTAGGTCTCTGTGACCTTCACCCACGGAGCAGGAGCCACCTCACATAGACCAGGTCTCTGATAAAGGTTAATTGAAATCAGCTGCCTTCATATCTGACTTTCATTCAGCAATTTATCATGGAGAGTCATAAACACAATGCCGCTTTTCTCTAATGAGGCACTGCTCTGGATGGAGAGCCATGTGACTCGTTGGGTAATACTGCTCCTCCTATGCTGTTCCTACTATCTCAGTCCAGAGTTTTGTGTAAAAAAATAAAAGAAAAGAAGAAAAAAAAATTCATGCTATCTTTGCCGATAACCATACTATCGTTGTCCTCATAATCGTGATTTTTACGGTCATGCATGATGCTTAACATCTTTAAAAAATATATGTAATTAACATTTTCCACGGCCATAAGGCTGGCTTTATGCTACTGTGTTTTGTAATTAATTAAAGGAAATGTAAACAAGGGAACATTTCAAGGGGTGACTTAATGACACGAGACCATCTTAAGCAAAGCCAATGCCACATGTCCGTCACACTTGGCATACTGCTGCATACCGTTATTTTGTTACTGTGATCCGAACAGGGGACAAAACATGGAAAAAGGGTACTGTTGTTTACAGTATTTGTACTATGTATGTTTTTTTATTATTATTATTATTTGCTTTGTTTAATAACCATTGGTCACCTGTGTGTTTTGTTAGTTTTGCTTCTATAAATAGTCTCATTTTGGCTGTACTCCCTCACTTAAATTGATCAGCCCTAGAAGGGCAGTTAAAATGATTAGATAATCTCTTAGCAACGGCTCTTGAAAACTGTGCTATGCTAAATTTTTGTGTCCATAACACTTAAATCTGAGCAGTTCAATGTCTGATTTTGGTGTTTCGGATTATTTCCTGATAAAAACATTCACATCACCGCCAGATAAAATATCTGCTTTGAGGTCAAGAAGAAAACCATTTTAGAGAAGCCACTAATATAATAACCATACAATAAGCATGCTGTGGCCAGACTAACAGATGAAATAATAGAAGCTGTCTTTAAATATCAATAGTAAATACTTGGTTTTAGTGGTATTTAAAAAATGAAAATAATAAAGCTGCAATTGATAATATTTTTAAGTGCCTTTGAGGGAGAATGGCTGAGTGTAGGGAACATTACATTTTTGTTCATATATAACAGTTAAATGTTAATTTATTGTCAAGCTGTGGGACTACTGGACGAATATTGTTCAAGTACTGAGTGTCAAACCGTAAATTTAAAGGTTTTCATGCTGCTCTGCATTAAGAGGTGGCAGAAACATCTAAGGAACCCTGAGGTCCAATTCTCAGAGCTGCTTAGGTGCACTGCAGCATGGCCCAGACTGCATGAGAGAGCACAGTAAATCACTCCAATAAGCCTGCATTGGCACCACAGCTCCGCGGAGTCACAACAATTCACTGTTTTCACAATATTTTTTATCCTAAAAACACATCTGAAACAAAAAAGGGTTACTTAAAAGACATACACAACCTGTTTTCTTGTTCAGTTGTTCTAGTTGATGTTCTAATGATTTCTGATGTCATGTAAAATAGTGTGGATGTGCGAAATAATTCCTGGTTATGTACACAGATTAGGATAATAGGTTAAGTTCTCTCAGGCGAAGTCTATCGATTTTGTTCTACTTGTGTTGTTCTACTGAAGATTTTTGTATATACATGCATTTCATGACTTGAATATTTGTCAGGATATCAAAGATATTCCATCATACTCACTAAGCCTTTTTTCTCATCTCAGTTATGGTGCTATGCTATTAGCCATTGTGGTGTTTTTACGAAACTGGCTCAGAAGTACAAATTAAAAAGCAAAGCGACCAGAACGTGCAATTGTTTTGACATGCTGGCATTTTGCACAGCAACCTTTTCTTAATTCACTACAACCTTACTGAGGTTAATTAGTAGCCATATTTCAAATATAACTGTCCAAAACATACAAACTGTGTAATAGACATGCTAAATCAGTTTCTACTATTGTTTTTTAAGAAGTACTTTATTGTTGTTTGAGAATAATGCAGGTGTGTTGTCCTGTACACACTGTGACTAGCTGGATAGATAGACAGATGGACGACAGACACAGATAGATAGATAGATAGATAAATAGATAGATAGATAAAGTCCTTATTATAGTTGAGTTTTTGTCCATTGTCCATTGGATAGAGGTTGCGGCATTTGCTGTTATATTGCTCCGAAAGCGATATTAAGTGGAACGCAGTGGACTGTCACCCTCTGCCCCTAGCAGTTGCACCTGAGTGGTGTCTTGTTAGTCCCTATCATGCTCTGATGTGGGCAGCCAACCAAGCATTCAAGGTCTGCCCCGAGCAGAAGGGGAGGGGCCCGAGGCACAGGCTGTCCATTGGCTCCGCTGGTGGTGACTATTCACCTGAATAATGTGGCTAAAGAAAACAACATCCTCTGACATCGCTGTGGGTTTGCCACAGCTTGTCGTGAACATGGTTAATAAAGTTGGTAAACAGGGAGTGCTTAGAGTAACAAACAAACTTTACAAAATCCTCTGAGATACGGAGATGTGTCTTTTGGCTAAAAAATCTGAGGTTGCTGATAAATGCCTTCTAATAAACATTCAGTGATGATTTGCTATTTTCTTGCCCCTTTTTTTAAAGTAAAACCAGTTTGTTTAATATTTGCTATGGACTGAGGTCTTTAAAAATAGTAATTGTATTGAAACAATTGTATTGAAACACCTAAGCACGTCCGCAGGTGAGGAACTATGGTCTTTGTCCCAGTAAAACCATCTGCTTTGCTGACCACAGGAGTTGCCTTTGGCACCAGCTGTCTTAGGCCCACAGCACACTACAGTGTGCGGGCACAGGGCCACCACCAGGGGGCAGGTAGCATGAACCAAAACCTTTCTAAAAGCATGACATACCAAGGGAAGAAGGCATGCTTCATTACCTGTTGGTTAAAGGTCCCCAAGAATTGCTTTCAGCCCTTGTAAGAAAATCACATCTCAGCTAATTTACATAATAATTTGTGCTGAAACAAATTAATAATTTGAACACTAATTTCTCACATGTCCTAATGGTATAATGTATCATAATATTATCCTATCTATATATTTATACTGTTACACACCAACTGTTAAAGGCAGAAAGACCCTTAAATGTGTCATTCAAAGCTTTTGGTTTATTATCAAAATTTTTACCTTGTTAATAATTAAAATAATTTTAATGATTTTGCATAGTTCAATATTTCTGTAAGTATGACACACATGTAGTTAATGTACTAATATCTTGAAAAAAACGTACTAAAAGTAATAGTGTGTGTCAAAAAAATGGCATCTCACATATATACTGTTTAAGTGCATTTGTTGCTACAAAATGAGAACCAGATATTCTTTCCAGCAAAGGGTTTGAAGCGTAATACATTTTATCTGTATTGCAATATGAATTGTAAGACCATGTCAGAGGACCTACATGACTTTAATCATTACTTGGCATTTAGTTGATATTATGTTTTTGCATTCTTAATTTCTGCTTTATCTAAGGGAATTTTGTGTCTTCATGCAAGTGGAGATGTGACTTGTGTCTTGTGTCTTATGCGACTGGGTAGTATGCGGCTGAGCCTCTGTTCCTGTGGCTGGAACGTCACTGGTTTGAGCCCAGCCTTGGCAGTATAGCCACATCTGTGGGCCCTTAAGTAACACCCAGCTCCATGGCCACTGCTACTGGTGGCTGGCCTTTGCTGTCTGACCTACATGTGTGTCATGGTTGGGGTAGTTAAAAACAAAATTTCCCCCCAGGGATTTTTTAACACCCATTCAACCATAACACAATAATTTTTTTTATTATTATTTTGTGTGTGTCTTCTGTGTAACTACGGTAGATTCATCCAATAACATGGAGACTAAAGGCACGTTTTGACTGCAGAGCCATTCCTGTCCTGCACCATAAATCACTGTTAATAAAGATATAATTAATCTGTTGCTTAGCACTTTGACAGCTACCTGGCGTAATGTCAAAGAGGCTGCACCACTCTGAAAGCCAGACTGTAAGCTATTTCCTAAGCACCCCTAGGAGCACTCGGCCACTGCGACAGCAACTGGAGCCGATATGAATGAAGGTCCACAGCAGAGGGTCTGAATTCCACCCAGATCCATAATAGCCATCATCGCGAGTGAACGTGAGCAGCGGCATAGCCAGTCACAGACTGAAGTGCGCCCAAGGCGGCACGCTCACCCAGCACGCCCAGCCTGTAGTTTATGGTAACCACGATGACGTTTCCGTAGCTTGCCAGGATGCTGCCATCGATCATGTTGCCCGTGCCCTCCATGTAGGATCCGCCGTGGATGTAGACCATAACGGGCTTTAAGCCATTCTCGTCATGTATATCTGTAAATGAAAACACAAGATCAGTGAAAAAATCCCCCACAGCTCTTTTAAACCGGGCCTTATCTGGGTAGCAGTCATTTCCTCATTATCTGCCAGTAACACACCAATTTTGTCTGATGCCTGGGTTCTTCCTGGATGATATTTGCATAGGAAAGGAAACGCAGAAGTGTTTCTTTCTTTTCCTGTTTCCCTGGATAATTCGCCCATCTATGATGCTATGATTTCTATGTATGACTGTTACCAACAAAATCAGATGCTAATCATCTGAGAAGACAATAAGTTTTATGTCTTCTGAAAACGTGAATACCTTCATTTATATAGGCATTTTGTTAATCAAAACATTTATCCGCAGTATTACAGCATTACCTAAGGACCGTAAAACCCACAGCAGATTGAATGCGCATGCATATTTGGTATGGAGTTCCACATTTAAATGTTTGTTCTGCTATGCAGTCAAACTTAATTTTGCACTGATTCGTGTAACCCCTTTAAAGTGAAGTGGGGGTGTGGCTTCACAATTGCATCACCTTAAACTTCATTTTAGCAGAATGTATTCATTAGTGTCAAGTGCCGATTCGCGGAAAGAGACACGATTAAGTCGATTGCGGGCCATTTCTGGATTCATCAGCATTGTAAGGAAGCCCGTTTAGCTTGCTGATTAGTCGACGTGTATGTGGTGACTGTAGATTATCAGAGGAATATTAGCATGAGAGAGGATCTGCAGCGCTGAGCGAAACAAATGAATGCGGAGGGGAATGCACGCTCAGCGAAACGGCTGTTTACACTCTCTCACGAGCGTGTGATCTTTCTGGTGACGCTCGTGCTTGTTTGTTTGTTTACCTTCGGGCGGTTATTGTTCCCAGACCCCATTTCACCTGAAACCCACCCAACGGCTCCCTCGCTAATTTGTCATTTGGAAGAGGCCAGGAATTTTTAGCTCGACAGGCTTTCCTGGTAAATGCAACCTCTACACCAGCGGTTCGCAACCTTCATCTTAATCCAAGGACCCCCTTTGTCCAGCAGAACATTGTCCCCCCCCCCCCACACACACATTGATATTGTTCCTCTTGTATGTATTCTGCAGTGATGATAAACATTGTCATAAAAAAACATTTTAATTTGGTTACACTGCCAAAAAATGTAATTTCTTTGGAACATGACTCAAACACGGTTCCACTGCAATTTGTCCACCAACACTTTGTTTTTCTCAGTTTACGATATTGCTCTCAAAACAGAAGGTGAATGTTTATGAACAAAATAACAAAATCAGAAACCGGTTTGGAAAATGGATTCAAAATCAAAAGCCTGACAACTGTTAAGTTTGAACGTAATAACTGAAGACCCACATTTTAAGGTATTAGCCTTCAGCAAAATAAAACAAATCATGCAAATCATGATATGTGCAACAATGCTTTAAAACGTAATGAACCATGTAAGAATGATTCCTTGCCCCTCCCGTCCATCAGCTTCCCTGTGAGACACTAACTGAATGGACTGATTTTAGCTGTGAATCCTGGGATGTCACGTTGGAAACTTCTGTGCTGTTTTCAACCAGGAAGGAATACTATTGGTTTCTATTAGCAATGTCGAATGTTTTTTCTAAGCTTTTCAAATAAATTGTGTGCCCCCCCCCAGTCCTTCCTGAGCCCCCCTAGTGGACCCCTGGTTGAGAAACACTGCTCTGTTCTTATGTGCAGGGCATGGTAAAATAAAGCAAAAATTATATATATATATTTAATTAACAATACATGTATTCAAAAGTATTGAAATAAAAAATGAGTCATCTTAATTTAAACCAATAATAATATTAATTTAATATATTCAATTCTGTATATTTTTATATAGTGTCTTTTACAACCCAAGGGTGTGTGGCAATATATTATTATTGCCATCGATAATAACATTTAATGAATATTGGAAATGACACAACAGCGTGTTTGTTTGTTTGTTTATCTGTCCATTGTCATAGCCCTTGTCCAGTACAGGCTTGCAGGTTATTCATTTATTATTTTATCCCTCTGGTCCCTTTATGAATTTGTATGCTTCCTTGTGTGTGCCTTGGTTATTCCGGGTACGGGTCGGTCCTAACGCAGTGGCAGAGGTTAACTGCCGCGGTCTGTTCAGGGCGCGGTGTAATAGGGATGCCGCCGAGGCGGGACCGCACTCAGGTCACTGCGGTGCCGGTGTGATAGGTGGCCCGGCTTCATTGGCGGTCACGCTGCGGAAGCTGGCGCAGCTCGGCCCAGGGTGCGCGGTGCTGCCAGACACGGCCATTAGCGCTCTCAGCAAAAGCCTCGGCGACAGGTGATTAATCACCACGGAGGTCTTGGGGGCAAGAGGGCCGAGTATAAGTGCCTGAGATCGTTATGAGGTGCAGTCTTGTGGGGGGGGTATCTGAGCCCTGGCTGCAAGACCTTCTCAATCTCAGGCCATCTTAACTGGATTAGCTGAGAGCATTTAATCCAGCCACCTCCGTCTTTGTGTCTATGAGCGTGGTTATGCACAAATATGTTTACCTGAACTGTCATGAAACTGTTTCCTGCTCTCCTATGATGCCCACCGTGGTCAGGTACTGATTATAGTCCATAGTGTAGCTAGTGGCATTAGGATCAGAAAGTGTATGAACAGGATGAGGCCAATTTAAAGTTGTTCTCACAAAATATGCTTTGGAGAGACATGGTCTTGACAATCAGTTTGTCTATCCATACATCCATAATCATTTATTCAGTACAGAGTTGCGGTGAGCCAGTCCCAGGGAGCAGAGAGGCAGGGATCCTGGAAGGCACGCAATCTGGCACACACTGCGCTGAGGATGAGCTATGCTGAGAAAGAACTGAGTGCCTGAAGGTCACCCCCGTCTTTCTGAATAAGTACAAAAATGTATCAACTGACTACACATATTCATTCAGGACATGTGACATTTCTGAATTTCATCCGGTACCCATCCGGTAGGGTAGGGTCACGGCTGGCCTAGAGAGTAGGGCAGGGGACACCCAGGATTTGGTGCCAATCTATCACAAGGAATAGAGCAGGGGACACTCAGGACATGATGCCAGTCTGTCACAGAGTACAGGGCAGGGTACACCCAGGACATAATGCCAGTCTGTCACAGCATATAGGACAAGGGATACCCAGGATATGATGCCAGTCTGCTACATGGTATAGGGCAGGGGACACCCAGCATATAATGCCAGTCTGTCACAGCATATAGGGCAGGGGACACCCAGGATATGATGCCAGTCTGCCACATGGTATATGGCAGGGGGCACCCAGGATATGATGCCAATCTGTCACAGGGTATAGGGCAGGGGACACCCAGGATATGATGCCAATCTGTCACAGGGTATATGGCAGGGGGCAACCAGGATGTGATGCCAGTCTGCTACATGGTATAGGGCAAGGGACACCCAGCATATAATGCCAGTCTGTCACAGCATATAGAGCAGGGGGCAACCAGGATGTGATGCCAGTCTGCTACATGTTATAGTGCAGGGGACACCCAGCATATAATGCCAGTCTGTCTCAGCATATAGGGCAGGGGACACCCAGCATATGATTCCAGTCTGCCACATGGTATAGGGCAGGGGACACCCAGCATATGATGCCAGTCTGTCACAGCATATAGGGCAGGGGACACCCAGCATATGATGCCAGTCTGTCACAGCATATAGGGCAGGGGACACCCAGGATATGATGCCAGTCTGCCACATGGTATAGGGCAGGGGACACCCAGGACATGATGCCAGTCTGTCTCAGCATTTAGGGCAGGGGACACCCAGGACATGATGCCAATCTGTCACAGCATACAGGGCAGGGGACACAGCATACAGGGCAGGGGACACGCTGGATGGGATGCCAGTCTGTCACAGCATGCAGGGCAGGGGACACCCAGCATGTGATGCCAGTCTGTCACTGGGCAAACAAAACTGTTATAGATGTGAGAAATGTTGGGAAATTCATATGGGCTTTCTGTGTTTTCTCTGGTAAGGCAAAATTAAACAACAATATGCTATTTTGCCCCATGAACTAACAACATGACACTTTGAATGGAAAAAATATGACTTTCCTGCTCTCCAAAACCGAGGGCCATAGCTTTGTGGCAAACTTTTCTGGAACATTCATCTGTTCCGCTCTGTGCAGTGTTGATACACTTGCGTGTCTCCAAACACAGCACACAGAAGGGGGGTAACCTGAATTTCTACTCTAATCCAATCACATCATTTGGAAGGACACACTGCAGCTGATCCACACGCCACATATAACACCAGGCTTTCCGGAACGATCTGAAAGGCCCTTCTCACCATGCCAAGTCAGCAGTCCCTCTCATCAGTAGGAACATCAGTAGGCAGCAACAACACGTAGAAATCTCTAAAGGCGGGCATGCAGCAGTGAAGTGTCTATTAAACCTTTGATTGGAGGAAAGGGGAAGGAAATTAAATACAAAGAGCTGTTGCCGCAGCAACCGGGTTAATACAGCATATTCTATTGGTTAGATTTAACCTAGAGGGAGCACAGCAATTCTGCAGATGTTCAAACAGTCAGGGGGCAATGATTATCCGCTCTCGAATCAGAGGTATCTTGCATAATTATGGGTATGTGGGGCGCCACGGTTTGCGATGTGCTTAAGGCATTCGAAGAAGTTAACGTTCATTTTCATTCGCGCTATGAGGAATGAGTTTTATCAGCCACTGTCAGGAAGTACTCAACTATCTAGTGAGTATGTATGACTAATACTCTGTTCTTCCCATACATGCTTCTAGCTACATCACGCTATTCCTCATATTAAACATCAAGCTATATGTATAGCCTGACAGTGCAACACATTTTCCACTAGCTTTCTTATGTATGTTAATAGACAAGTAGCGTTCTCATTATGGCAATAATTTAGCAAAATATCTTACGCCCATGCAAAGTAGTACGCTGTTCATATCAACAACAAATACAGCATGTCTATGTAGAGGTATAAAGTTATAAATATCGGTATTTCTTTTCTGAAAATAAGGGTTAGGATCCAAATTTCAGCAAGCAGCTAATAATGTAATAACGTAATAAGCTCTTATTAAAAGGGATGAATTGGAATGCATGCAAGGACTTATTCGAAGCTTAACTTCTCACACAGCAAGGGAATCCCATTCAGTGTGAGGGGTGAGCATTTTGTTTTTTAGGTTACGCATAATTAGACTAAAAATCTCAAAGGGAAATGATTGCATTGCTGCATTCTCCAAATGAAAGTTTAAAATATATAATCTAAAAGGTGCATTGAGTATGGAAGGGGAAAACAGAAGAATTAAAAACAGAAAATACCCCTTGAAAAGAAGCTCATGCACCAATACCAGGCATTTTTAGTTTTAGAAATTTTCTTTCAAAAATACCTTCATCCGGGCCACCATCATTACTCGTTATATCATCTCCTTGACTCTTTGAGTTGGCTCCTATGGTTTAGAGCAGGGGAAAAGTAGAGGGAGGAAACAGACGTGAAAAAGTGTAAAGATTGCATTTAACATGCAAGGTGAAGTATAATGTGGGACAGCAGAACCATCTGATGGCAATCAGACAGCAGCCCATCACACCTAGGCAGACGTAAGAGGCATCATGAAATGCATCGCCGTTTGTTTCAGAAACTGCTGCTGAACATGAAGATCATTCGCAATTCCTCCTCTGGTATTAAAGCTGGGATCTATATTCCCCTATTCCCAGAGCCCCCCCCCCATCCCCCATCCCCCAGAGCCATCCTGCACCTGAGTGAATTCCCCACTGCGTTTACCTATTAGCCTCTATTCCTACTTTTCTACTAATTAAGTTCCATCACTGCAAGTGATAACTGAGAAAAGGTACGGCTAAATTCAAATCCTGCTTTCTTTTAATTTCTCCTGTCGATCAACGTTCATTTCATACAATTAATCGAAAAGCATTGATAGCTGTCATCCTTATGGAGGCAATTGCGGACTTTTACTACGGTTCTCCATTTCAGTTAATGGCAAACGACTTGTCAAGTCCCAGCCCGTAATGAGCGTTTGGGGATCTTTTTATAGTGCAGAGCAAAGACAGTGCCTCCTTAAAGGTCTTTTCCTGAATACATATTACTTTCAAACGGGGACAACCTGCATAGTGCATAACCTCAAATGTGCGATACAGATTAAGGTTACAATTTACACTATAGAATAATCACACCTAAGTTTATTTTATTGAATGTCTTCAATGTGGTTAATAATTGTTTAATAATTTAAAAAATCTGTATTATAATTGAAAAATTCTGTTTTCGTCTGGGAAACCACCTCCTGAGTCCATTCTGTAGACCTCTGTGTAATGGACTGCAACTAGCCATTTAAAACAGTACGAAAACTATATGTTTACATTTAAAATCTCTGCAAATAACATAAAGGCATGATACTTCAATCCTCAAAATAATACAACTGATTTCAGAAGCACTTTTCAAATGAGAAATAGAATAGAAAATAGCCACGCCTCTGAGATTTAGCTTGTTCTTTATGTTTAAAGCAGCGTGTGTCGTGCTGTGCATCTTCATTGTTTGGTCCTTAGAATACAGCGTGCACTTTATTTGCACTTAACATTTATTTAATCAGTTAAACTAAAGATTATTGAGACAAATGGGCTGTATTTAGTCAATTATATTCCAAAACACATATCTTATTTAGCGTACATGCTATCTCATCAAGAGGCACGTTGTTGTTAGTTAAGTGTCGGAATTGTTTTCCAATTAAACTAATTCTTGGCATGAAATTCCAACACAGTTTGTGCTAATGTCATGCTAATACACACTAATCCAATGGGAGATAAGAAGCTAGTCTCAGCATGAAATCTTCAGGGACACATTGATGATCCAAAGCCATGAAAAGAAAGAGATTTAAGCCTAAATCTGTTCTTCTTTTGCACCTATGCATCTATATTTGGAGTGTTGCTGTTGATCAGGGTGCTTCCATTCCGAGAAATGAAGTAGACCCGTATACGTTTGAAAATGCGCAGGACGCATTAAAGGTGAAATATGTGGAAATAAACAATGTATGGAACACGCCGCTGTCCAGAGAGTCGGGGAGCAGAACAATTAAATGTAAAGTCATCAGGCAGATAGTCAAATGCTGTAGTCACTGTGTCTGTGTAGACCGCTCAGAGTACTCAGGTTAATGGCAGGGTACTGATCTCGTAATTTAATATAAACAACATAACACGATATTGCTTCGAAATGCATTATCATTTTTCCAAAGGCAGAGAGCATATAAGCTGCTGCTTTTATTTATTTATTTATTTTTACATCTGTCCAGAACCCAATCCTGTGTCCAATCCACGTACTGTACATTCAATCTCATAAGAGAGTTTCCCACAAACAGCAGCTCCCTGAATGCTGCGCATGACTCAAGTCAAGTGGGGCCTTAGTGTCACACCCACTATGTTCTGCATACGGTGATGCGACATAATGTACCCAAGACCGCGGTGCGACATCTATGCATAAAGTTCACAAAGAACAGGAAAACAGCACTGATAAGTAACGTCAAAGTAAACAATGATAGACCGTTCAAAATGTGTGATGATGGAAGCGATAAGTGGTGTGTAGGAGTGAAAAAATAAATATCAGAGATAAATGATGAACAATAATGAGTAATGGTAACAGTGGCAATAATGGTGCAAGCAGCAGTAAAGCTACGAAGCGCTGCTGGATCACAGAGTTAGCGTGAAGTTCAAATCCGTGGGGCGCGGCAGCAGGGGGCTCAGAGTCCGGATGGATGTGCAATGTTCCATAAATCTGTCATGCCGCAGCCGCGATAACATTTTACTGCCAGCACCCGGGGGGGGGGGGGGGGGGGGGGGGGGGGGGGGGGGGGGGGGGGGGGGGGGGGGGGGGGGGGGGGGGGG
>JAODKN010000001.1:35722967-35733503 GCA_026774425.1 Petrocephalus zakoni
CCCCCATCACCAAATTTAACCACCGGAAGCCCAGATGGTCATCAAATTTTACCACCAGCCCCCAGTCCTCCCCACCCTCTCCCAGTAGTCAAGTCTCCATCTCACTGAAATCAATATGCAAAAATCCGGATGTTTCGTTCCATGCAGCTTCCCTAACCTCTTGTCCAATACAGGGTCATGGTGACGCTATCCCAGAATGCATTGCACATATCGGAGATGCCATCAGAGGGTACACATGCATACTCACAGACTGCCAGCAATTCAGTGACACTGACTCGTCTAACTGCAATCTTTAGAGGTGTGAAGCCATAGAGCTGCCCTTATGGAGTTAGAGACCTCAGCCTTAATGCTGTCCTCTTGGAATATGGTATCCCTCATGTCACGGGAATAGCATCACTTTTCATTCGCTAATTGTTTGTTAGTGGCCCCTGCTGACCCACTGTAATGTAAGCTACCATTAACATCACAAATATATAATAAGATCTGTACACAGCGTTCTATAATCCTGTGAAGAGAAACAGGGGTAAGATTTCTATGGAAACGTGCATCGTATTGTGAAGCACCTTCTTGGATTTCTTTCTTGACTTCATCAGAAAAGGCTGTCCTTCTCACTTACAATTAATGGGCAGATACAAACAGATCACTAGAAATCTGATTTAAGCTGACAATAACTGCTTTTAAAAAGACTGTCTTTCAAACTGAAGGACTGATTAATACATTATAATTAAAAGAATACATTATAATTACACCATCTGACTGAAAAGCTAGAGAAATCCTTAACTGCCTTGGTCATTTTGATGACTGGCTTATAAAAGTCCATAAATTTCCTTCCTGGTTAATATCTTTCACTCAGCTTTTAGTTCCATTTCGACAACGGAAGTGATGTGGAATTCGTTCGTAGTCTATGGGTCATATCTAAGTGCATAAAGCCGGCATCCTCTCGTCTCCAATGGGCCAATCAGCAAGGGGCTGTCTTGATCAGAGATTTAATCACAGCGCTGCTGTTCTTAAAGGTGATTCTTCAGAATTACACATCGGCGGAGCATAGAGATTCAGAGCAGGAGATTATCCTGGACACTCGATTTAAATATAGCTTATTGTCCAGAGATCAAATTGTATTCTAAGGCATATCTTAATAATGAAATACACAGTATTTATACTGTGTTACACTTTTTAAATAAAGCATACTGTAGTGAGTATGTAGCCATACATATAGTCCAAATCCCTTTAACCTATATATGCATTTACAATTGCAGTTATAGTGATAAATGCATTGATTATAACATTATATAGTCTTTACGCTGTAGCTGTAGTTAATTGTTAGCACGATTTTAGCATGCAGGAGAACTCCCTATGTGAGTGTCACTTTGGGTACAGGTGGGAAAGAGTGGAGTAGAGCAGACCTCCGTTAACCTTTCAGTGGATTCCACCTGCTGTAGAGGGATTCCCTGAGGAGCCCAGAGATATAATCCCTCCAGGAGGCCTTAGTTCAAAGGATGCGTCTGAAAACCAGCTATAGAGAGCCATTTAAGGGCTGTGCTCCCTAATAGAAAAGTAGTGCTCGTCATCTAAACAATTAATTTAGAAACTTTTATAAAAGAAAAGATAGGTACCATTGCCTTTCCCAAGGTCAGTTTACATCCCTGACATAGGCACCATTCCCGTGGGCGCTGGAGGGCTGGAGCACCCATGGGACGGATTGAATGCCGATGCTGTAAAAGCTGATTGGCCAGCTTCCCTAGGTACCATGCGGCGGATCTCAGTCTGCATTCTTGGTGAGGGTGCGTTATCAGTGCTGAAATGTATGTATAAATGTGTTAGAAATATTACAAGAGTGGGAGCATTATTTAAAAACGAATTAATGTTCCATCTATGCAGTTATATTCTATTTATGCATTAAATATGCCATTTGGTGGTGTGTAATGTCGACCAAGTCACGTATAGGCTGTGGTTTGTGTGTTGCGGGGGGGGGGGCTGGGATACCCACTGACAGGAAGATTAATGGGCACCTGTGATCCCTGACACTATATAGCCCAGTTGCAGCAGTTATAGCGAGCATCTCCTTTGCCACAATGAGAAGCCTTGTAATTTTATGAAAGAACGAAAGAACTTGGTGACAATCATTTTGCAATTTATGGAATGTTCAAACCTTACTTCAGGTACATTACATAAGCTGGATATTTCTCATATTCACTTCTCAGCCCTACTTCCTGAGTAGCTCCATGGGGAAGCGGGTTGTCCGATGTTGGGTAGATGCAAGGCCGATACAGCCCAGTGATGTACATGCTTAGCAGGAAACAGCACAGTTGTTTTCAGCATTTGCCAAAAACTCACAGATCAAGATCCAGCTCAGCGTTTCCTGACGGGTGCGTCAAATAGCTAATCAAGTTCAATTTTGGATAATTAATCACTATATCTAGACAGATGCCCTAATTAACAACCAATGGCATGCATTCTCAAAATGACACTGACTATCTGGCAAACAGTCACCTACCATCCTCCGTGGGCACGTAGATGTTTAGGTAAAGGCAATCTTCATTTTGGTCCTGAACATAGGTTACCACTGTATCCAAACTGGCTGTGAACCAGACGGGTAGCATATCGTTCAGCAAAAACCTGTCTTCCAGGTACTGGGGACAGACAGGCGCGAATTGGGTGGCATTGCGGATCTCGCGCCATGAAATGGGAGGTTCAGGAGGCTGAAACCTTCTTTCCCCTGTAGGTGGAGCGGCGTAAGGGATCCCCAGGTACTGCTCCACAGGCCCAAGGATTTCATTTGGCAATGGGGTTTTTAATCCACGCAGCTTTCCATAGTTTGTTGTGACAATAGTATAGTGTGCTTGGTGACAGTTGACAACAGTGAACCTCACAGCCAGGGCTGCAATCCAGAAGATTAGATTGACATTCAGCATCATGCAGATGGGGGTGAAGATGAACGGTAGCCATACATATCCCCGGGGCCTTGACATGATCCAATGCTGCATGAGGCGAAGGCGGGATCTGTGTCTTCCACCGTCCAATCACCTTTCTGTAGCCTTTAGTATGGAACTGACGGGAGAAATCTGCTTCGAATCACATCGGGCCGCTTAGAGCTCCCCATCCCAAAAGGCTAATCTTGCTCGGACTGTTTTCCTCTCATCGGTGGGAGGAGAGCGAATATCTGAGAACCAATTCCAGGCAGACTGGAAAACCTGTAATCAAGATAAGTCAGTTTAAGTTACTGAGATGCCAAGCAGATCATCCACATTACTGTAAGCAATTTCAGTTATTCAGCACTTTATACAGACAGAATAGTGGAAAAGGTGAAAATGGAGGATAAAAGTGATGGAGCAAACAGTAAAACAGCTGAAGAGAGACGTCTTCATCGTCATCCTCTTCATGTAGCTTTTCCTGCTAAGAGTGACAGTGACACACTTACAGACATCCACGTTTATGTAAAAAACGGCTTGTGAAGCTACTGCTTTGTTACCATTTTGACTGAGCGGTGAATACAAATTCATTCTAACGTATCCAATATTAATAATGTACCCTTTATCTGAGAATCCAGGCAACGACCGCGTACTGATGTTGCTGAATTTCCACACAGTTTAGATGCGTGAAATAAGTGTGACTCTGGAGTGTCATAAGTGTGCATGTCATATTTTACCCCTGTGGTGTCTATGTGCAATGGGGTCTATGTGCTGCATTATCAACAATGAACAGTGTCTGACTGTGCTCAGAAGTTCCAGTTCAAAATTACATGCATTCCCACCCAGGCTTTTAGAAAAGGAGGGAATGAAACGACGGGCTGGATGTGGACTGTGCTGTGCTGACATTTACTAGAAGCTTATTCTGCAGATGTTTATAGTTCCTTGGCAACAAAACCCTCTAGAATGATTCAGTACCTGCCACGCACCGGACACTTACTGACTTGTGAGTTACAATCTGAGTCATTTCATGATAGTTCTGGGTATTTTACATAGATTGCACTTCGTAACTTTTTGTTCTAATGAGAGACAGCAACCACGCTAGCAACCTTCATGGTATCTCGCCTGTCAGCAAATATACCTATACTACCTACTTCCTTAGAGTTAATATTGCTATTAAGACAGCTTACTACATTTTAGTAACATTAATTGATAGTATTAATCAGATTCTCTGTATATATTTTCAGAACCTAAATGAAGATTGGAACAGACATTTTAGTTTAGACATTTTTGTGCAGTAATAGAGATTATCTGAATTGTTTAACTTTGTCTTATATATATATATATATGCAACAGCACACTTAACAGGATATTACAGTAAGTAATATACTTTACGCTTTACTGTGATATTGCTCTGCATAAAAGCATTGCTTTAATTAATGAGACGTCAATGGTAATAACACCTAATAAATTGCACCTGTCTGTCACCTTGAAAGTAACCTCAGTGTTACTACATCTAGACATATATTCATGTTTATATGTGATGTATTTCATCCTCATCTATCTGTCCATCTTCCAAGATAATATCCAGTAGAGGATCATAATACACCTAAAGGTTATACCCGGCAGGTCAGCCTGCAGTGCTGGAGGACACACCAGGCACCGTGCCTGGTAGCTACACAACTCCTCTCCTTTTGTTTTCCTAAAACACATTGTGTCACGCAGGAGGGGGGCTGAATGTGGATCGTTTGTGTCGATGATCATAATTAGCAAAACAGCAAACAGAGTCAATTTATTTGTTCCCCACAGCTGCCGTTGTTGTTTGTAAAACAAACAAACAAAAATTAAATATATATATATATATATACATGTATATGTATATGTGTGTGTGTATATATATGTGTGTCCATGTGTGTATGTAGGCTTATCAAGTCCAAATTCATTGTTCCTGTTTACTCTGAAATGGGCATCCTGCAGTTAGCCTCACTAAGCTCCCCTCTGCCATAGATCTCAGATTAAATTGTGGAAATGGGGTAAGAGGTGGTTACCATGGCTTTACACATTGGTGCTCTATAACATTATGTGCAGTTTTGAGGATTGAATGTCTGAGGGCCTCTGTTTGCTTTGGGTTTGCACCAAATCCCCATATTCATCAAAGGGAATCATTCAGTGGTGATGCAATATTACCGTCGTCCATCACTGAGACAATCAGCGGGGCTGTTAAGGGCTAGGACCCTCACCTGTCTGCTGATTTTTATCAGTCTGGCCCTCCGTACCACCTCTCATTGCGCTGAACATCACAGCTCAGCTGGAGGGTGACATTCAAATTCAGGTCATTAGCTGTCTTATATGCTCAAAATGAACACAAAACACATTGGATATTCCCAATGATTTTGCTTTTTACACTTAATTTGTTGGTAAGTAAGGAATTTTCAGACCATTTTATTTCATTATGTGACTCTCCTGCTTCCACTGCAATAATATAAATCTATTTTCAAGGTTTCATGGAGAGGAACTGAGGCATATGCAAGGGTATCAAGTGAGCCTGGGTGTTCCCACCATGCAGCCGCGGGCTCACAGTCTCCCCTACACCATCAGAAGAGTCTACGTGGTGGCACATAGACTCGTGTTCCTGAACACAGGGATCCTAGCAGATAGAGCCCTGACCAAGGACATCAGCTTGGGAATAGGGTTGTCACAGTTTTAACATTTAAAACTCGATACTGATGCAAAGGAAAATGCTTGATACCGATTTCATTACCACTGGAGGAATTTTTTAAATAAAGATTAAAACAATACAAACCATAACATCAATAATAAGTAACTGGCACCATATTTTCGTTGCTTATCAAATAGTTGGTAGGGTGTGCTGCCACTGTTTCAATCTGGGACTTTAAGGGAAACAATACTTTTCAGACAAATAATTGTGTTACCCTGTTAAATTAACACTGACTGTTAACATTACAGATGGGAAGGGCTGATTGGTGGGGAAGGACTTTTGCTGCCTAGCTACCACGTTAACGTTATTGTTTTATTATTATGTATAGCCGCTACCTTGACAATAACTTAACGGACGGTCAATGTGGTTATCGGCCAATTCCGTAATAGTTAAATGGGTAACATTGATGTGTGCGCCGGCCAGGTTAACATTTATGATAACGGTTTAATACTTGCTGAAACGGAAGCTTTACTGACATCTCAAAATTTAAAGGTCAGTCTTTAAGATGCTTCGCCAGCTTTGTTGACATCCAGATTGACATCCTTAGCCGTTCCCTGGTAGTTTGCCTCATATATAAAATACTCCCAAATGGCACTTTTGGTTTTTTCATTCTCGACTAAAACTGGTCTTGAAGATCCTTCGGCAGCAGCACCTGCCACGCTCAGGCAGCTCAGTATTGTGCACGTCAGTTAGCGTTCATGTGTTCAGCTGCCAATGCGGGGAAGGGCTGTGAGCAACAGTGCTGTGTGAAGCTGTGTGTCTACTGCAGGAGGAGAAGACGGCGCTGTTGCTATTGATACTGTTGCAAATGAGTGTCTAATCCAATAGTAATTTTTAGTATCGATAATGGGTTAGCTGCACAAATACATGACATCATCACTACTATTCATCATTTAACTATACTTTGACTATATTTTGAATATATTGCAATAATCTATATGTTGGTTAAAAGAGGCAGATTTGTTACCATTTTATTCCATTTATAATGTTTTTCATCATCACTGGATCATTATGACAAGGCTTCAGGCCTGACTAATGAATAATAATCCCCCAAGCTGAGAGTGCCCATATACAATAATGTCAACACATACAGACTTAAATCTCCTGCAGGTAATTTAATTTCCAGGGATAATACTTTATTCCCCTGAATGCCCCAGTGGAGTCTTGAGTGGTCAGCAGGATTTCAGACTTAGCTAATTCTGAAAAGCCGATTCATTAGTTTCCACACTTTCACTGTGGCTTTCAAACCTAAGCAAATGCTCAATATGTCTGTGAGTTTCCTACTTGCTCAAAGTAGGCTGTCCCATCCTGTGCAAACTTAACAGCTGACACAACCACTACTGGGCCCAAAGAAGGCATCTAACTTGCCCAGAAGCCGGACTGAGGGCATCATTTTCATTTGTTGAATTATTTATTTCAGCTGTTGACTACATTTGGAATTGCATTAGTACACAGAAATAAATCAATGGATATTTGGCTTGTGGTAAATAGACAAAATATTTGATGAAAAACTATATAAGATTCAAAATAATATATAGGAGTATTAGTTCATACCACTTATAATAGCTGATCCACCTTTCGTGACATCTGGTGGAGCTCCTGTTGGTATTTAGTCCCAATACTCATTGCTAAATATACTATATTATATTATATTATAATATACTATACTTTGTGATTACTACAGTTTACATCCCTTGATTATGTAGGCAACTAGCTGTCTCTGCTCTCACTTATTATAGCAGTTAAGATAAGGCCTTCTAGCTGGAGTGCATCTTCAATAAGAATTCTAGAGAAACACATGCAGGGAGCCAAAGAGCATTATCAGTACTGCTATGATTACAGACGATAATTCATGTGCATTTTAATGACACTGCGATTTTCCATTTGCATTTTAATTACAATTAAATTTCTGGTTTGGGGGATCTCTCAAACCGAATATGCCGACATGACGCTAAATCTGCAAATCTGAAGTTGATGATAAAATACCGACGTGTGGGGATCTGTAGCCTCTGTAGATCAAGCTGAAAGCATATGCCGTGTCCAACATGCTCTGTCTGTGATGCAGCAAACCTGAGATGGTCACGGGGCAAAGGCAGCAGAAGAGGCAACACTGACATGAGAGCTGAACCTCATAATCACCTGGGGAATGCAGATGGTGCACTTACAAATAGGCTGAACCATCTGCCAGGCAAACATATCGACCTGTGTCCCCAGTAGGGGACTATGACTGACTGTTATAGATAAATAGATAGATAGATAGATAGATAGATAGATGGATGGATGGATGATAGATAGATAGATAGATAGATAGATAGATCGTCAACTTCATAACTATACTTCTTTGGAATATTGAAATATAAAGGTCACGTTCCTTCAAGGTTCCACATAAATATTAATTTGTGATGGAGTAAAATAAAACACTTTATACTGCATACAGTTTCTCATTTTTAAAACATTTAATGTCATTAAGGTTCATTGGAGAACAATGCTGTAGTTATTCAAAGGGAACAACAGGCATGTGGAAATAGCGTCCAGAAGGACAGGATCTAGCTTTTCTTTTTGTAGCTCAGAAGATGGATTTGTCAGATTCTGTAGAAGTGAGTGAAAAGCTTGCAGTTGTATACTTCTAGGCCCAATTTGCAATTACAGTTGTGTTAGCTTCACCCAAAAAACAATGTCTGTTTTGCTGGGTTTTAGATATCACAACACCAGGTCCTTATTAAACACGTGTTGCCCTAATAACTAACATTCATTCAATATTAACATAATGTTTAGTTAAATTGTCTGTAAAAAGTAATCACCAAGCGTTATTTCCTACCATGAAACAAATTAAATTTGCTGTCTCAGTGATATGATGGTTTGGAACAGTCTTATGATTTATTTGCATGTGTTTTGCGATGGACTGGCGTCCCATCCAGGGTGTACCCCTGCACCCCAGCCTTGTGCCCTGTGCCACCTGGGATAGGCTCCAGTCTACCCCCCACCTCCAACACAACTGTGACCAGGACAAGCAGTTAGAAAACTGATGGACAGATGGGGCCGCTTCCAGACAGATGAATGACCCCATCGGCATTGTTTGGCTGCCACTGGCTGTGTCCTGCTCTGGATGCTGTATTTCCTGAATGTCATGAACACCTTGATTTAGTCAGCATGGACGGTCAAGCTGAAAGGACACAAACTGTCTTTACTGTAGCAGGAAGCAGGAGATGCAGCTGCGGAGCCATGCAGCACCTGAGTGCCAGTGCACAGTACCCATGATTGATGTATGACTCGGCATACAATGCAATAATTGCTCTGACACATAATTCAGCTGCTCTTGCCTGTGAATTGCAGCCTACGTGCAAGAGTAAATGCAACAACCTGCTCTCTGTCTGTGAATTAGCCCACTGAAGCTGTTTTGTTTATTTCAGGCTCATTTTACTTACTTATATTAAGCAGCCACCTATCTTCTAACTCTGTATATTGGTCAGGGTCATGGGGAGAAGGGGTTGCCTACCCCAGGCAGCAAGGGCACGCTGCAGGGGCACACTCTGGATGGAATACCACTATTAATTATTATTATTATTATTATTATTATTAAGAAGAAGAAATAACAATGCACATAATAGAAATATTAATCGTTATCTAACAACTAATATCCTGATATATTACTGGCAGCTCCATAGCATGCCCTGCCAATCATAATGTGGGAGTGTGTTGAAAGAAGGTGCAACAGAAGTGTTATTCCATTAAATCGTGTTATCTAGATAGCATTGGCATTTAAGGAAAGGGAAAAAGAAGCTGAGCATCTTTCATTTGAGAAAGTTATGAAAATGTGTGTTACTATGGGGAAGACAATGCATATTTTAACATATTTTACAAGGACAAGCAAAAATGTGTTATATTTGGACAAAACACATCATTCCTTAAATGAAAGCTCGAGGATGATGTTACACAGCTGAATTCTTTGAAATCTAAAGCTTTTGAATATAATAGTTGTCCACACCACCACCTTGTGGCCCGCTCTTGAACTCACTTGTGGTATATAACTGGAGACTTGGAGCTTAAGGCTTAAACCCACAAGACGCTAAAAGTAAGGCACAGATCTCTGCCCGTGAGCAGCGAGGGTAGCATTTGTTAACAACCAGAGGTTCGTATCTTGTTTAGCTTTTGATGATCGGGATATTTGTGTAAGTGCCAGAGAAAGGGGGTATAACGCTCGACGTGTTCGGCACTGCTCCTACAGCTGTGCTGCAAAGGTTGTTTCTAAATACCCGTGTGATCGCTAAATATTGGAAGGATCGCTGGCAGCGGTCACGTTGCGTAGATTTCCTCTATTCCGCTCCACTCATTTAAATTAAGAGTAAATAGAAGAAATAGTGACCCCCCAATTTAAGAAAAAAAAAGCATACTGCCCTCCAAGATCCTGAGGGGGGTAACGGCTAGAATTCATTAGTTCTATCACTGCAATAACTTCATCATTAGCCTAAATGTATTATTATTCTTATTCTTCTTATTATTATTATTATTATTATTATTATTATTATTCATGCTGCTGTTGAAATGTAGTTAAATAGGAAAATGTTAACAACATAGCTGACGCTTAAGAAAAATATATCTCCACCGGCAAATAATCTGTACGTGCACCTTATTTACCCAAAATAAAGGTGCTTCCCGGCACCAATTTGCACGCTTTGCATAGCCTTAAATGACATGCGTGTTTCGTAGCATGTTACCTCTTTGTGGAAAATGAGCACAAAGACCAGATTTAATACTATCAAAGGTGATGCACGATGCGCAGATTATTAAGTAAAACTATTTCTCTGAATTGTCGACACACTACGCGCCAGTGAGATGCCAATTTGACATATGCGAGGACCGAATAGTTTTCATTTTCTTAATATAATTATTAGACAAAAAACATTCATATAT
>JAODKN010000001.1:35737172-35751039 GCA_026774425.1 Petrocephalus zakoni
GGTATAACAACACATCCAGCGAGAGTTTAGAAGAACCGACAGATCCAGGATCATGCCAAATCGTCAACAATTTCATCAGGCTAAACGAATAATCCACGTACGGAGAATACCCCCCTGAAAGGCGAGACCAACGCTGATTGGATTTACACGCACTGACACTACTTAAGTGTGCGAGCTAATCGGTGTTTACACAGAACAAACCTGCTCCGAGCAGATTTGACGATTAGGATGTGTTGGTACAACAACACATCCAGCTAGAGTTTTGAAAAACTGACAGATCCAGGATCATGCCAAATCGTCAACAATTTCATCCAACTAAACGAATAATCCACGTACGGAGAATACCTTCCAGTTTGTTGTTGTTGTTGTTTTATTCTGTATGGATTTTCCAGCTTAACTATGATCAGTAAATAAGTAAATCAGTAAAAAAGTTTAGTAAAGTTCATATTCATATGGCAAACCATATTTTCTACATTTAAAGCAAACTAAAGTGGGCACGTTATTGTTTTGCGAGAACTGGGGCCTGTATCACAAAGCAGGATTTCTTTCCTAACTGGATAACTTATAGGAATCAAGGTATTCTGGAATATATATATATATATATATATATAACTGAATGAAAATAAAGTTCATTTAAACTGGGGTACATTAAATGTGACAAGTTATCCAGCTAAGCGACAAATCCGGCTTTATTAATTGTGATACAGTTCCCTGGTGTTAATGCTTCTGCTGACTGTGAAAAAAAAAATCTGTTTTCTTTACTTCTAATAATAAGCATTCACTCTGATCATCTATTCCCAGTTTTTGGATTAACACTATTACCTATATATCCCATATTGGAAAGGTTAGTGTATATTTCCATTTCGCAACATCTTCCAGTGTGGTATTTTGTTATACTTATATCTTTGGTTCACTTTGGACTGAAATATGAATGTTTGGCATATTTTGCATTTGTTTCAGCCATATTTATATTACTCCAAATCGGTGGGATCAGAAAAAAAGACTAAATAACATACTGTTCATTCCCTAGTTGTGTCGTTTTGGCATAATCTACTGACTATGACTTTTATGTTTCATCCCACTATTTTTTATAGACGAATGGAAATGATTCTAGAAATTATGCGAAACAGGTCACGGTCAGGTCAAATGATCACAAATGGACGATTATGTGAATAATTACAACAGGCCGAGGTTTGTGAAAAACAGCTGAAGAACCAGTTTTCAGTGTAGCTGACATTGAAAATTGCATAATTTTGCAGGTACTTATTGATAAAGTGTGATTTCTGTAAAAAAAATATTTTATGCAATTGCTAATAATGTTAATAATCTGAACAATATACTAACGATGCAATAATAATAATAATAATAATAATAATAATAAAAAACTAATCAAATATTTTAATTAGATGTATACAAAATGTATAATTATTCATATGTATAATAAAAAAATAGGTGGAACAGAGGGTGACCGCAACAAGTACTAAATCATCAAGAACATATGGTCAGGATATGGTTTAATCAATTGACTGTAATAACAGGAGCCACATTATTAACCTCTAGTTCAGTTACTGGCATCACAAGGTGAAGGTAATCTATAAATGATATTTTAATATACCTTACAGTTTTACTTGAAGGTCATATTGTAATGGCAATATGTCATGTTGTATGCAATATTTAGCTCAATATTAAGGAGGACATGAAATATTGTCTTTATCCCTGCTGGTACAACCTGACACCTACCGTTGCAAACATTACATAGGAATATTGTTTTCTCTTCTGTTTATCCAGGATCAGATATTCAGGTGATCATTTATTACTTCAAATGCAGAATTAATAATTTAATAATGGTGGTGGTAGTAACCTCTCACGTCATCAGGTTGAATTATAATTATTATTAACATAAATTCGGGGGGCGGGGGGGGGGGGGCATGAGTATGTTATATGATATGTTATCAAAATGACAGGGGACACACCACAACAACAAAATGCATCCTCTCCATTTAACCGGTGGCCAGCTATTTCAGCACCCGGGGAGCAGTGCTTGGGGGTGGTACCTCGCTCAGGGTACCTCAGTGGTACTTGCGGGTCGGGGACTCCGGCAACCTTTTGATTACACAGTCGCATTCCTAAACATTACGCCACCACTGCTCCTTATTAAAATATTTAAAAAATGCTGTTATCAAAAGCTGAATTTCAGGTTTGCACAAGCAATTAATTAATATGTGTTTCTGGTTTTGCGGCAGCCCAGTGGGGTGAAGCCCCACCCCTCCAGGGTATGTTTTGCCTGGCTTCCCCTTTTGCGTAAAGGACTCTATATATGACCAGCAGATTAAGATGTTTTACGATGCTGACTGTTGAGTAACATGCCTTTAACATACAACCACTTAACACGAAGTCTAATGGCCAGCCGTCATCAGCAGGCATCTGTTGTATGTTCTTCCTTTTTCACGTGGTTATACCCTTTTTCCAACCATTTATCCTGGTCAGCATAGGACACAGGTAATATAAACATGAACTTCTGGAAAGAACTATGTTGTGTGTCTGTGTATGTGCGTGTGTGGGCTTGCATAGATCACATTTGCGGGTTACCAAAGTGTGGTAAAACCTGAAGCTTCCTTATTTCCAGGTCCCCATAAGGATAACCCTATTTTTATAAAAATCTGTGAATACAATCAAAAAACTAAAAATGTAAAAGTTTTTGTTAGTTACTTATGGTTAAGGTTAGTGCCAGGTAGGGGTTAAGAGTTAAAGAAGTATTCCGTTTCTTCACACAAAACACTAACAGGGCACTTCCACATTAAAGGGGCAGTTCACCCCTAAACTGGAAAAAGATATGTTTTAGAGTGACTTCAGTGCTATCTAAGTAGGTTGTTCGGCTGGGCCTAGATTTGTAGATATCGGCTGTAGAAATGTCGGGTTTCTCTCAAAAATAACAATCTGGATGGGGTTCTTTCTGTGGTGAATAACACGGCAAAAAGATACATTTAAAAAAATTCAACCAGAAATCATGATCCGGTTACTGACTAGAGCAGGGGTGGGGAACCTGGAGGAGGGATCCATGGACGGCCAGTGTGGGTGCGGGCTTTTGGGATGACCTTTCAATCAGCCAATAAGAGTGGGTCCCCAGGACTGAAGCTGAGAACCAGTGCTTTATTATTGGCTGATTGACTGTCCTTTTCTATGTTATATTGTACAAATATGCAAAACCACTAAGTCTGAGAGAAAATTTGCGTTTTAGAGAAGGGAACACATGCAATGTGACTCTTTCTGCCATACTTGCTATGCGGTTTAATGGTGAATGAAGATGTATTTACTCTGGGATTTCAATTTCATTCTTAGGGAGAAATTGAATAAAATAAGTTATTATGTCCAAATAAAATTAATCTTACTTGATACAAATGAATACAGAACCACAACTGAATTTAATAAAGATGTTAAATATTAATACGTTTATGAATAAATAATTTCATATTAACTTACACTGCCCTGATACAGTGGATAATGAACATAAATCAAATTTCTAAGGTTTTTATTTCATACAAAGAATGACTCCCAAAATAACTTGGTTATTAATACTTAATTTAAGATGGCAAATTACTTAAATTAAAAACATAGTGAGTGGGTAAGGAGAGGAAAAGCATTGCATGTGGGGATTTGAGTTCATGTTTAAAGACTACAGCTCAGTGTATTTTTCTCCAGAATATTTTTTTAAAACATATTAACATAAAATGCCTAATAATGTTATTGCCAGAGCTTTAAAAAGCACAGACGGCACTCAGTAAGCAGGGGGCAGACTGGACTTAATTGAGGTAGCAGTGTGTACTGCGGGAGGACAGGGAAAG
Organism: Petrocephalus zakoni; assembly: GCA_026774425.1. Lineage (NCBI taxonomy): Eukaryota > Metazoa > Chordata > Actinopteri > Osteoglossiformes > Mormyridae > Petrocephalus > Petrocephalus zakoni. Next base: position 35,741,015 of record JAODKN010000001.1, read on the forward strand.
ATAGAGATGTCAAAGAGAGCTGGGAGATGCCTGCTTGGCTGGAAAACATACACAAACTCGCAGGCCACCTGCGCAGCAGTTATGGAACCAGATCGTATGAAGGTTGCAGGTGCAGGCAAAGCCAGGGAATGAAGAGAAGGAAAAACTGCACTCATTCCATTTTTTTTTGAAAGCAGGGAAATATGGAATATCACTGTAACTTTGCAGTTATTGTCCAGTGAGCATGCAAATAATCTCACACTATACATGTCCTGCATACATGCATAAACAGGTATTAGGAGGAATCGCATTGTGTCCATTTTCTGTAGCCTGTCCCAGGAACAAGGCCAGAAGGCAGGAATTAACCCAGGATGTTGCGGCAACCCTAGTTCACATGGAATTCATCACAGGGCATATGTACCATTCATACCTACAGACAACTTTAATTTAACATAGCATGATTTTGGACTGTAGGGGGGACACAGGGAGAACCTGCAAACTTCACATGCGAAGAGCCAGGGAGGAGACTCGAACTATGGTCCCAGAGGAGTGAGGCAACAGCTCTAACCGCTGTGGCCATTAAAACCCATCGCTGGAGCACTTCTCAGCCAGTCGGAGAGTCGCTGATCAAAGTATGATAAGATTTATCCCGGCAAATGATGACTGCCAGGGGTGTTTTCCTGTCGCAGAGAGCCAGAAAGAAGCCTGTATCAATAGCCGAAACAGAGTTTGATTAGAAGCACACAAGGCAGCTGCCAGTACTACTTTTCATGACAGTAGACAGACAAAGAGGCGATCTTCAGCTTTTAAGGCTGTTTGCTGAATGTAAGACATGTCACTGAGTCGCGTTCCAAATACAGTCAGTGCCAAAGAAAGTTAAGCATCCAGACAGAGTGGTGGAAATGAAATGAATCTGCATGTGGCGAAAGGCTGTGTGACTATATCGCCATGATTATACAGTATTATCACATCAAATGGACAATAGAGTTGGCAGCATGGGCACACTGCTGGTCCCATGTCAGGAGAGTGTGGCACTCCCTTGGGCCTGGATACATGCGGCGATACAGTGTGGAAGGGAGTCGTACAGCCGCTGTATCCTCTCCTGCGGCAAGTCGGCCCACAGCTGTTGTAACTGGCCCTCGAGATCCTGCAGATTGGCACTGGGTCTGAGTTGACATCCAAGCTGATTTGACGCATGTTTGATTGGGGGACCTGGCTGGCCATAAGGAGGACCTCAACATGATGCAAGCAAGCAGTCCCCTGAATCACTACCTGAGACGATCTGAAGTCATGCCCTGTGGCTCCCCACACCATGATGCCAGGAGTAACATGATGCCACAAGCAGGATTGGTCCTCTCCCCTTGGCGCCACCACACATCATCCGTGGTGATGCAGAACCAAAGATGGTTGCTGAAGATGGTATGATGTCACTGCTCACCATGCCTCCCGGTTACAGCATCACTCCAAATGCAGTCATCTCTGTGTTTGAGTTAATGGCAGCCAACACATGGGACAGTGAACCTGTACTTCGGCTGAGGCCAGTTGTTGTGATGTCATGGGGTTCTATAATGCTTGGCGCACAATACGATGATCCTCCCTTGGTGTGGTCTGTCTTAGGTGACCGGAACCTTCGCAACATGTGTGAATGCCCTTACATGCCCCTTATTTCCAACCTTGGGTGATTGTGACCTCACATGCCAGGCAGTTGCACAAGAGGACCATCCAGCCTCGTGCAAACCCACAGTCAAACTCCATCAAGTGCTGGTAATGATCTAATACATCTACGAGGCATCTTCTGTGTTTGGTGACTAGACATACCAGCTCCTTCAAATCGAATCATTTACATACCCATCGCTGGTCTACACGTGTACCAGATTGCATCCAAATTGGACCATTACTTCTGGGTGCCTAATTTTCCTGTCAGTGTGTACAATTTAGATCTTCAGGTTTTCAGCCTTATTTACTGTGAGACCTACTTTTACCAAGAAATTCATCTGTGAAGCCACTTGGGGGGTGGTGAGGGGGGAGACAGAGAAAGTTGGTGCAGTGCCAGAGACAGTGAAGTATCCATTGTTTGGGACAAAGCGAAATACACATGTATACGCAAAATACAAATAAAATAACACAGATCCAAATGGAATCACATCAAGGTCAAAAGTAGAGAGCTCTAAAACACAAGGTGAAAAATATAGACATGCAAGCTATAACAGTTTGTGTGTGCAAACATTCCATTCATGATTTTTGATTGGTCTCTGTTTTCATACATTAAACCACATTAAGCTTTACAATGGGCATCAGTGGAGATAAAGTAACAAATAATATAACATAAAGTCCATATTCTGATTTTTCTGATAAAGTCCATATTCTGATTCTTTTATAAATTTAAATAAAATAAATTGGCTCTCCCATCGTTCATGTAAAGGATCTGACTCATTCACAACTAACACATCACTTGAGGACGAAGAGGAAAGTCAACAGGTAGTTAGGTTAAATGCAAACCATGCTCATGAAAAGAGTCAAAACTTAAATTATTGTAAAATAGATAAACCATGATTTGCTTTAACCTAGCTACTTGTCGATGTCCCTCTTTGTCTGTGATCTTTATCTTCTGGAGAACAATTTGAGGGAGAAAAAAGACATTTAAGCGCAATATTTGAAAAACATGCATACAGTTCTTCTTTCTGTGCGTGCTTGTAACGTGCAGATTTTTCTTTTTTAGTGGTCCCTACTTATGACTGTGATGTGACACCATAGATCTGGTTTTAATAAAATGATATACATATAAATGATGTACTCACTGGCACCCTTTTTTTTTTAGGCACACAGACACACACAGACCCGCGTCATCCCGCATCTAAATGGGGACCATCCATTCATTTCTATGGGAAAATCCCTAATCCCAAACCTTAACCCCAACCCAGCCCTAACCTTAACCGTAATCAACCCAAATACAAGACTTATGGTATTTTGACTTTTTAGTTTGTGTTCATAGATTTTTTGTATAAAATTGAGGTTGATGGGCACCTGAAAAAATGTCCCTAAAAGTAAGGAAGTTTCAGTTTGTATCAGACTTTGGGGAAATTTTGGTCCCCAAATGTGATCTATACAAACTCACGCATACATACACATACATATAAGCACATAAAACCATCCATGGACCCCATATGTAACGTGACATTCAATTACAATTACCTGGTAAAGATAAATTTATGCATTGCTGAGACATTACCAATATTAAATATGGTAATAATAAAGTATATTGTCCATTATACAGCACTGTACTGTACTTTCAAATGAAAGGGATTCTGACATTTTAACCCAATTCTCAAGAGATGACAGAACATTGAAAAAATATAATATATGAATGGATGATGGACCAATGAAAATCATACTTATTATACCCCCCAAAGGATGAAGGGACAATGAAAAAAACACATTTATATATATTTTACAATGAAAAATATTGTACCATGTCCCTGTACATAGCCTGCAGTGGCAGACTTGGCACTCAGTTTGAAACTTTTATGAACCATTTATTTCTGGAATATCGTAATTTGCAGTATTTCTTTTATGTTATTGAAGACTTATACTTTAAAATCTTAAGATCAATCATGTTATGAAGTGTACTTTCAGTGGCTGTCAAACTTCGCTTTTAAGAGCCATTTGCCAAATAGGATTGTTTTAGATCAATGTCATGGTCAGGATTAAATATATATTTTTTATTTAAATTTTTGTTTTGATCCACCAGTACATGTGATTATATGTATATGTGGTTTACACCATCAATCACCAAGGTGTGTGATTTAAAAAAATTATGGCTGTCAAAATTGACGCGTTAACGCGGATTAATCCAGCATCGTGATTAATCTGATTAAAAATATTAACGCATTTAACCCATCTGCAGTGCAGAATGACTCAAAATCCCTGAAATGCAGCGTTGCCAACTATTTCTTACCTGAAGTTACCTCAACACTGCATTTCAGGGATTTTGAGTCATTCTGTGCTGCAGATGGGTTAAATGCATTCATATTTTTAATCAGATTAATCACGATGCTGGATTAATCCGCGTTAACGCGTCAATTTTGACAGCCCTAAAAAAAATATATATTTTTACAGTTTAACATTCCTACTTACATACTAAACCATGCAAGCAGCTTTGCCATCATTGATTCCCACCCAGGCAGCAATTAATGTGCTAGAGTGCCTGGCGGTCTCGCACTCTTCTGGGTGGGACCGGCACCTGTAAGGTGCTGAAGCAGTTTAATGAGGCCACACTACAGTCAAGAGTCAAGAGCACTGGGGGCGTCAGTGGGACATCAGAAAGCTTTTATTACATGCTGGCTGTCATCAAACTGAAGCTGTGCAGTGGTGGTGACCTGATTGTTACTAATTACCTAAAAAGGTGCAAGCTCTCATTAAAAGACTTATTTCAAACAGTCCATGCTCTAGCAAATAGTCTGAGGTCACTGGCCCAGGGTTTGGTTCCTCTCCTTTTACTTAACTTGTGTTTTCCTGGGACACTCAGTTGATTTAATTGATCAAATGAAAAAAAAAGTCTGTTCCCTTGCAGTCCTGAAGTACAAAATGCCACACTGTCAGGGACATACACATTCAAATGCACCTGTAAAGTGCTGGGGCCCCTGAATCTGCCACGATATCCATGCCCCTAATGGACTTCTGCGTATGGTGCATGAATGTGAAGAATCCTTCACTAATGCTTTCCTGGAAATGCTCTTTAATGCAAAAAGGAATGTAATATTTTTATCCCGCTAAGCTTTTATGTATTTTTTGTAGTATGCTAAACTCAAAGAAGAACATGCAGTTATACTCTACTCAACAAAGCTTCCAGTTGTCAATTGGCATTTGATATATATCATTTTACATAACTGTATTACAATATTATAGCATAATTCTGACATGAAATTATAGGCATATCAGGAAATGTGTGCATGTGTGTGTGTTGGAATGATGTGCAACTTAATTATGGAACCAGTTGACAACCAAATCCAAATCTGCCAGCTTTTCCATACTGGAGATCCAGTTGCTTGCCTGCCTTGTGCGTAGTGTCAGAAATCCCACCTCAGGAGCCCGGTGTCATAATCACATCAGCAGCTGAAAACGCCTGTGCTGTACAGGTCACAGTAGCGCCATGGCTGAGAGCACATGCCAGAGACTGTGCATTAACTAGTCATTAATGTCAAGAGGGAATCATGCTGGAGATCCTTGCGCTACCCTGCGATGCTGCAGCATTATCCTTGATGCATAATGGCTTTATGTCCACTTTATTGATTGCCGTGCAGTTTGGTAATGGACGTGCTCGGCTCTGGTTAGAAATTTAAACATGCTGCCCCTATTCAAAGCTTACTGCCTACAAAATATGCTGAACTTAGAAGCCCCCAATATTTATAAACATTATCTGGTAGGTAGATGACCTAAATCATGAAGTCCATCTACCCAACCACTTTCTATACCTGCTTGTACTATGGGGGCTACCCAGGTCCAGAGCTTATCCCAGAAGAAAGGGGTGTAAGACTGGGAATAACCCAGGATGGGCCTCCAACCCATTGCAGGACACGCATACATTCACACCTATGGACAGTTTTTCGCTTCCTTCTGAGTGAAGAAAGAGAGGATAGACCGTTATTTATTCGACGCGATCGGATAAAGCTGTCGATAAGGAATCAACACATTATTATTTCACTTTTAGTGGGAAATGTGTAGTATATTTTCACAAGATTGCATAGATTCAGTCATTCATGCAACAGAAGTAAAAACCAGCTCGCATTGCACATTGCTGACAGCATTATCAGATCACGTCGCACAGTCACCAGTTAGCGCTCATAGCGGCGGTGTTACACACTGCGCATTAAAATACATAGGGTAGTGAAGCGTTGTCCTAGCACATAAAAAGGCCTAAAGTGTGATCACAGCACGTTTGAATAGATTTTTATGTCGTGATGGCTGCACGAAAAGTCGTGAGACCGGGTTGATATAACATGTTTAGATAGTAGGATTAAAACTTGAACATGAAATATCACTCAGACCAAAATCTTATTTTTCACACAGCAGTCCAGAATGCATGAAAATCACATAGCCAAAATATATTTAAAAGTATGGCAATACACACTGTCCCCATTTGTGGTTAGCACAGTATTCTCTCGGTGCTAGCCACTAGCAAAATTAGCAACTATCAGTCCCCTAGTTTACGTATTTTATGAAATTAATATTTTTTCCATGCCAATGCTAGTATGGTCCACTAACTAATGCAATGCAGAGGTAGAGTTTGCACCTAAAGAGAGGACGTGCTTAAGATTTTTAGCAACTTATTCTGCTGGTAAGCTGGTAAGACTACTTACTTACAAGGTAAGAAGGACATTGGGGAGACAAAACAATGAAGGATAACATGATGGGGAAAACACAGATGGCAGTATACCTGTGTATCATTCAGGGGAAAGCCTGCATAGGCTGTTTGTTTTTGTATTTAAAAATGTGGTAGTAATTTTCAGAGAGAGATGTGTATCGCTGTAGGCATGGCACACGTGGCATTTAAACTGGGGCACAAAATTTAAATTAGGGGAGTGAAGCTCCCTTCCGTGGAGGGTCACGTTTCTGATTTACAGAGCAGTAATCTCAGCTGGTTTACACATGTAGGATCAGGTGAACTTAGATCCTATTCCAACAGTGCGAAAATCAGCACATGGTCACCAACAGAGAAGGGTCCTCCACTGGTGATTTAAATGCTGCCAAATTCCTTTTTTGATTTTTTTATAACACTACATGAAGAAATTCAAGATTAGGGGCTACACTCAACTTATATCACAACATCCCTTTACCATAGATATTAAAAAACACTAAAAGGCATAACACATTGAAATCATGTGTATTATGCATTATAAATGCTCTATGAAGCTCTCATCTCTAATGCACAATAGATACCTTTATAATGCAGTACAAACATCCTTAATGCTTATACTGCCCGTTACAATGTATTATGAAGTTATCTATAGTGCATTATATATTTCATAATGAAATCCCTAAAGCAAAAAGAAATTCATAAATTCAGACTGAATTCATAAAGCATTTATAATGCATAATAAATATGGCTATATTGTGCCTTTTGACAAATATTTAGAGCCATGTTTATAATGCTTTATAAATGCAATATTATTTGTTATGAATGTATTCACACATTTCTAGGAACATGGCCTTAAGTAAACTGTTACCAAAAAACATTAAAAAACATTTCCATAAAGTTATTGTGTTTGTCGGGAACATGTTTCAGATGTGCTGTCCACATTAGGTAGCTCATTGGTTCTTCATATATGCACATTATTGCTGAGAACAGCAGCTACTGGCTGCTTTTCAGATGCCTTAAAATAATCATGCCATCATACCCCAGGCATTTGCAGCAAGTTTTGATAAATCTCATTAGGTCTTAATTTGCATTATCTTGATCCATATTTTGGAGGCTCACAGTCAGAACGCCCACAATTTCATATGCATTATGATAATCTACATATTCATGAAGGCCAACGTGCAGTGAGCCAAAAAATTCCCTTCTTCTCTAGCATTTAATCAATGCAAATAGCCTTGTGTTATGAGTGTGGATCAGGTCTCCATACATCCCTCTGCCTTTTGTTTTGAATTCACATTTATTAATTTACCTGTAGTACAGTACTATAAAATATAAAACAAAGAAAACACAAAAAACATGAGTCCTCATGTTACAGTGTCCTGGTCATGTAATACTGAGACACTGAGTTTTATTAATTCTAAATAATAGCTTGAAATATGAAGGAACTACAAATTCTAAGTAATGTATTATTGATGTGGTTTATAAATTACATCTTAAGTCTCCAAATATATTCTTAACTGACTACAAGGGCAAACAGAGCCAGAGCATAAGGATGCTCTTCCACCTTTTTGCAGTTAAGTATACAGCTGGTTTCTTGTCTATGTAGGCAGAACAAACAGGGAAGTCAGCGTGACCTGACACTTTCCAAGGCTTCTAATTAGCCATGCTGACAATCAGCGGACAGTGGTTCTACTTTGTTAAAGGCACACATCACTGACAAATTAAGATGCATGATTGTACCTCCAATAGAATTCAGGGGGCTGTTTGTGGCTTGGTGGGACTGGGATCAGAAGGTCACTGGTTTGAGTTCTGCATTTGCCAGAGCACCCACATCTCTGCTGGGCCCTTGAGCAATGTTCTTAACCCCCCGAAGAATGCTCCTGGAGTACTGGGTGACACTGCACAGACCCCAAGCTTTGCTCGCACCTCTGCAGTATGTGTGTGCGTAATAAAAAGGAGAACAAGATGGAACGTCAAAGTTGGCACATTATAATGCACTTGTACAAATGGTAAATAAAGTTTTAAGCATGCCTGGTTCTGCCAGTGCTGAGCTGCTGAAAGTAATTACTCAGTATCTCACCGTGAAGCTTCAGATTATGTGGGAGCAACTTATTGAACAACAGAACCTTGATTAAGATATACAGATTGATAAATGCATGCATGCATTGCAGTATACTATTTACATATATGTCTGAAACAAAGGGTCCTATACGTAAGTTTAATTGCAACTGAAATTTAATAACCATGTTTTCCACTAACAGTCCAGATAAATTGCGTAAGTGGAGAATGAGCCCTCGGCTCTGGGTATAGAAATGCAGAGGGTGCAAAACCTTTATTTACATTACTGATTAAAAACCCATAAACACTCAGCGAGTAAGTAGGTCTGTGACCTCTGCAAGAATCCCTTATTTAAGTTTGAGTTATTTCCTCCAGTCATTCTGCTCGCTTGCACCGTACCGGGCTTAATTTGCCTCATTTGTGGAGTTTATCATGCAGTGCAACTAGAAAAGACATACAGCAGGCTAAGTGACGCTAACAAATGTGCACGGGTCCATCCACTGCCTAACACTGGACTGGCTGAACCTATATTAACTTTTCTCACTACCACAGCTCTGCAGGCAAGTTTCTTTCTCAGGCTTTGTGATTTTCCTGATGCTTTTTTCCCCCTAAAACAGACTTTTAAGTGAAAAACCATGTATCCCAGGGTTCCAGTACACCCTGGATAGGATGCCATCACTAGACATACAAATACATGAAGGGCAATTCAGATACACTGATGAGACCGACTGCATTTCACTGAACTGTAGGAAATAACCTTTATAACGCAGGGAGAACAAGCAAACTGCACACACTGCAAAGGTGAGAGTCACAGTAACCCCTTACAGACAAGCACAGGTGCAGAAAGTACAAATCCAAACCAAGATTTTGTTTCAACCAGCCAGTTAAGCATAAAGAGTGACAGTCTCCCTCAGATGGTTGGTTGAAACAAAACCTTGGTCTGGATTAATACTTTCTCCACCTGATCTTGTCTGTAATGGATTATTTTTGTGAGTAACATCCCCACCACTGTGAACTAGCCAGTGAGCCATCGTGTGCTGACCTTCAAATATCACTTAATATCACAAATATTATTATTTAATAATTTCACTAACACGGTACTAATAAAAACGTTGAATACATTTTTTTCCCTTCGGTTTTGGTAGTTATTAAATATTTTAACTATTATTTACCATTACTGGAAAAAAATAATTTGAAAAGGACACAAGAATAAAAAAAATATATTAATGTTCAGCTCAATCACGATAGAAGTGCAATGCTTTAATGGGCTCCCTAAGAACACTGTGCCATAAACAGAGCAGCATTTCCATCTCTGTGGTTCTCTTTCCCCAAACACTCTTATAGCAGGAATTCACTTAAAGCCTCATAATGATTCCCAGGCACCATTAAGCTCTTCTGTACCCCTTCTCAGTGAATCTTCAGCCCTTCATTTGGCATGCGCATTACCACCTGCTTTAATCTGCAGCTTTTCGGTCTATGTCAGCTAATAATAAGCTGGGTCTACCCTATTCAGCACATGCACCAATTATTAGCTACCTACAACAACTTCACCAGATTATATATATATATATTAGGGCTGTCAAAATTGACGCGTTAACGCGGATTAATCCAGCATCGTGATTAATCTGATTAA
>JAODKN010000001.1:35810113-35829419 GCA_026774425.1 Petrocephalus zakoni
GCCATAACGGGTTAGGAAAACACACTTTGTACCCAGGAACAAAATAAAAATAAAAATTTGTTACATAGTGTAATTATTAAATCTGTCCAGCAGATCGATCTTTTGTTTCCCCATCAGCATCAGTGGTATTAGACTGAAGTATATTGGTTACTTTTTCAAAAACATTTTCATTAATGCATTAAATGTAAGTACAAAAAAAAGTATTATAATCTTTTATGTCACTTGAATGAAAAAGTGTCATAACACAACTTAATGTCAGCATAAACTTATGACCATCAGCATATGTAATACACTATATTGCCAAAAGTATTGGGACACCTGCCTTTACTCACACATAAACTTTAATTGCATCCCATTCTTAATACATAGGCTTTAATATGGAGTTGGCCCACCCTTCGTAGCTATAACAGCTCCTATAACAGCTATAACTCCTCTGGGAATGCTTTCCACAAGGTTTAGGAGAGTGTTTATGGGAACTTTTGAACATTTGTGAGGACATGCACTAATGTTGGACGAGAAGGCCTGGCTTGCAGTCTCCACTCTAATTCATCCCAAAGGTGTTCTATCAGGTTGAGGTCGGGGACTCTGTGCAGGCCAGTCAAGTTCCTCCAGACCAAACTTCCTCATGCATGTCTTTACAGACCTTGCTTTGTGTACTGGTGCACAGTCATGTTGGAACAATTAGGGGCCATCCCTAAAATGTTACCACAAAGGGATAAAGCCCAACCACTAAAAAACAACCCCACACCATAATCTCCTTTCCACCAAACTTTACACTTGGCACATTGGAGTCAGGTAAGTACCATTCTCCTCACAACCACCAAACCAAGACTCATTCATCGGACTGCCAGATGAAGTGTGATTTGTCACTCCTGAGGACACATCTCCACTGATCTCCAGTCCAGTGGCGGTGTGCTTTACACCAGTGCATCTGACGTTTTGCTTTGCACATGGTGATGTAAGTGTTGGATGCAGATGCTCGGCCATGGAAACCCATTTCATGAAGCTCTCTACGCGCTGTTCTTGAGTTAATCTGAAAGCCACATGAAGTTTGGAGGTCTGTAGCTATTTGACTCTGTAGAAAGTTTCTGACTTCTGTACACTGTGCATCTCAGCATGCGCTGTCCCTGCTCTGTGATTTTACATGGCCTACCACTTCCTGTCTGAGTTGCTGTTTTTCCCAATTGCTTATACTTTGTTGTAGCATCACTAACAGTTGACCGTGGAATATGCAGTATCGAGGAAATTTCATGAATGGATTTATTGCACAGGTGGCATCCTATCACGGTTCCACGCTTGAATTGACTGAGCTCCTGGGAGCGACCTACTCTTTCACACATGTTTGTAGAAGCAGTCTGCATGCCTAAGTGTATGATTTTATACACCTGTGGCCATGGAAGTGATTGGAACACCTGAATTCAATGATTGGGAGGGCTGTCTCAATACTTTTGGCAATATAGTGTACGTCAATGGCATAGCAGTAGCTACAAAAGAACGAACCCTTTTAAATGCTTTTGTCGAGATATGTCGGCTGTCATGAAGGGCTGATGTTGGTGTCATGTAGCCTTATAAAGCTTACCCTTAAATAAGGTTACCATATTTTTTATTAGCTAGGTGGGTCATGCTCTGTGTCTCCAGCTGGAATTCTCTGCTGACTAATGTTCCAGGTTACACAGACACCTAAGGGGATTTACACTTCTAGTATCTCCAGGTACTGGAAAGATTGATTATTTCCTGCAGTAACCAGTGCTGCAACAGCTAAGGAATAATGATGACAGTGAATGGCAAGGAAGGTAAATTGATTACATGTCAGGAACCAGTGCCTCTACCGTTATGTTATTTTAATTATTTATTAATGATTTGATAAATATGCAATAGCAGGTCATTAAGCAGTTCCTGGTTCTCATTGTTCCTCAGTACACATTTAGTTAATGTTTTCTTACCATTTGCTCCTGCCGTCGGATAACAGAAATAACCTTTAATTAAAGGAAACTCCGGCTTCAATGTGACTAGGCAGGGATTCTACAAGTTGTTGGATCTCTTTTGGATGCACGCGATGCCATACTTACAAGGAATGCCTTGATTTGATTGGATAATGGTGTAATATGCTCCCTTGAGCACCACTCCAGAAGTTCATTGGGGTTCAAATCTGGTGAATAGGGTAAGGACATCTTTTCATGATAGCCAAATGAGTGACCACTTCTAGCTGCTGTAGATTGGCTGTCGTAATCTTGGAAGACCACACTCCCATCAAAATGGAAATCTAAACGGGCTTCCTCTGAAGTCTTTACTAGACTGCTCTTGAAGAAGTAAAGTCACCTGATTGTGCCATTTTCAGTTAAATGATGTGCTTTGCATGCAGAATCTACGCACATCTGTCAGTGTGGAGGAACGGGGCTTTCATTCTGCCTTCCGGTGATGAGCAGAATTCCACGCCAACCTCACCTTGTAAAACATCAAAAAGCTGAGCATTCTGTCACTCTAGCTACTGCCAAATGTGCATAGAAACTGCACCTGTCCACTTAGGGTTAATTGCTTATCTAACTCAAGAATCAGTCACACGCAAAGGCACCTGTTCCCAATATACTTTCTTAAATCCCTAATTTATCCAGTAATTTCCTTTGTTTTTGTAGTTACCTGTAGATTTGCCACTAAGCAATATTCTATCACTGGTAGCAATGGTAGTGCATTATAAATCCCATGTATTTTGTGCCCATTCGGCAAACAAACTTAAAAATAATAATGAAGTTGATTTTAAATCCAATTGGCCTCTTCCCTTCTTGGGAAAAGTTTCAGGTCACTAATAACTGCAAAGCTGTAAGAGAGAAAAACAAGAGATTTATAGTGAATGGCTAGTCTGTATTAGCTATTTATTCCGGGGATGTGGAAACTTGGATTTCTCTCTTGCAAAATTCACAGTCACACCAAATTATATCCGTACACATCTGAAACATTAGGCACACTCTTTGATTCCTCGTTCCCCTAATTAAGTCAACAGTCATAGATATGATTATTTATCAAATGCAGGAGGAATGTAATTTCAGATTTCTAATATTGACAATGTCAGAATGAAACATCATAGCCATACTGTTTTAGGTCTTGTTGACAAGCTTCAAATTCAAGTAACCAGTCCCCAATGTTTTTCTGGAGTGTAATTAGGCCCTTCATTTTTTTTCAGACTGTAAGTCTGCATGCCAGAGAAGTTCACAAATTAGCCTACTCTTATAAAACAGCCTACCCTTATTCTTAAGGATTTGGTGCTCTTCTGCTTATTCTGGCTCCAAGTCACTTTGTTTAGGGTAGTACAGAAGTTGTCAAGGTCAAAATCCACCTCAGATCAACACTGAACAACTCAAGTCCTTGCACATCACGGGTTCTTCCACAAAGAGGCAGAAGTTCCTGCAAAGACATTAAATTAACCGAACGCCAGTAATACTTTTTTGGTCCAAGAGGTGATCTGGCACACCCGCCTTATCTCCCTCCACCTCCGCCAAGTGCTTAGATGTTTGTTCTAAGGGGATGCAGCCTTTTCGACAGGCAGTAGGGGAAACTGAAGCACCTTTCAGCAGCATGTGAAACTCTCCCGAATTAGATGAAATTTAATCTGTCTTTTGAGAGTTACGGGACTGTCTCCCGCCGAGGCTCACAGTGCTTCTGGAGTGATTGCTGGCCCACGTGGAAAGGAAGCACAGGAAGGGTTGTGATAGGAGCGTGTGTCTGCAGGAGCTGGACCGGCCGGCTTGATTGGCTTCTGTTGTTATTCCAAATAATTGCCGGTCCTGCACCCGCAGGCACCTTGCTTTGTGAAGGTCAGCTGGCTCTAATAACACTAGAATGCACATTGACTAGAGAGAGAAAAATTGAGGCAACTAGGGGGTATGAGAAGGGAAATGCACATTCATCGCTACAAACATGGGACTTGTTCTTACAGTATCTATCTGGGGTGTATGTTATGGTTGCTTTTTTTAATTTAGGGAGGTTTTATTTTGCTTGTATTTGTGGTCTTTTAATTTCAGAAGCTGTGAGCCAGATTTATTTGCCATCTGTTGCATAGTCGTAGTCGGTTGGTAAGATTATCATGAATTATTGTCACGTTGGTGTCATTTCCCTGCTAGTTTTTAAATTATAACTGTTCCTTCAGCCCAGCGGGACGTTTGCAAGATAATACTTTTCAGACTGATTTAGTTCATGCGACTTTCTAACTAAAAACTATTGATATTATAAACCAACAAATCTGTACCTGACAGAGGCATATTGCTGCTTAGGTAGTTTAACATTTTTAATCACATTTCCTTAAATGATTGCAATTTCCTTAAAAAAATTCATTTTGTATTTACTGTGGGTGCGATGGTTGGCACTGTCCCCTCACACCTCTGTGACCTGGGTTCCTGTCTCATTTGGATTTGCCTAGGTGTGCTTTTGTCAGTTAATGGTGTGCGAGTGTGCCCTGCAATGTGTTGGAACCCCATCCTGGCTTGTTCCTTGCCTTGTGCCTCTGGGATAGGGGAATTGTTTTACAACAGCATCTGTGCAGAGATGTTTTTATGTAAAAAATATAAACACTATCACACAAAATGCAACCTTTTCGTGTTTGTCATTTTAGGATGCATGAGGCTGTCCATGGTTAAGTTCTCCACAGGGTGTCATGGAACCTCCCTGGATGTCTGTTTGATAGTATCTCTGCAATCTCTGCATACAGTTGCGCATGCTTACCTCATTGCATGATGCTAGATTTTCCCACACCTAAGTTAATACGCTTAGCTCTTAGCCAGCCCCAAACAGCATGGGGTGTTACATTTATTTACCTTAAAATTTCTTGCTGCAACACTGCCCACTATTTCTCTTTTCTCATTACCTATTTATTAACTTTAATTGTCATCTTTATTAAGAACTTTTACTATGAACAATTACCTTGCGACAAATGGAAAAAAAATATGTACATCTGCCCATCCCCAACCACTTATTCTGAGCAGGGTTACAGAGAGCATAAGGCTTGCCATGGGTAACACAAGGCACAAGTCAATCTATGGAATATTGACAGCTTCATATGAATATTACGTTAAATGCAATTAATACAGTATTACAACATCGCTGATAATGTATATCAAGGAGATCATTTTTTTTGGAAAACATTGTATGAAAATTCATTTAATTAGTAAATACCTTTACATGTGTTAGTTCAGGTCTGGAATAGAGTGGGATTTCAACTAATTTTGAATTATTAGTCTTACTCTTGTCCCTTTATAAGCTACGTTTAGTGTAAATATTTTAGTGCTATCTTGGTTGATAGATTTCTGCAGTAAAATTAGTTTTTATGTTTTTGCATAAACCATGCTGGCTTGTATTTATATACACTTTTCTTTTATTCTATAAATTTAATTGCTATGTAAGTGTGCTCTTCGATGGGTTGGCACCCCATCCTGCATTGTTCCCTGCCTTGCACCCGTAGCTTCTGGAATAGGCTCTGGACCCCCCGTGACCCTGAATAGGACAAGTGATGTGAGAAAATGGATGGATACATTTAAAGATGAAGGACTTGTGTATGTGAACAGCTGATTGGATGGGCTAATTACAGTAGAATGAAGAAAAACAGGTGAGAAACAGCAGCAATGGACTGCAGCGTCCAGATCATTTTTGCAAACACTGTACCTCAAATTTAATGGTTTCAGTTGCTGGTAAAACATCCATGTATACTTCTTATTTTTTTACTTGTTTTTTTTTATTATTTTTTTTGGAGTTTTGAACATTTTCTTAGGTGCATCTCAGAGGTGGGCTATATGAACCTCACTTTTTTCCGGCCAATGTATATTTGGAAGGATATTAATGTTCATGTTAGAAATGTGTTGTTGATTAGAAAGGAGTTCTAATGATGGTGGGAAAAATACTTAATTTTCATAGTGTAAAGTGAAAGTACAGAACACCAGCATGTTAAACAAGTCATCCAGTCAAATACTAGTAAAAGGAAAAAGTACTAAGCACTTAAATAACATTTAAAAAAGTATTACAGATTCAAATCTACTGATCTCACAAAAAGCAACCTTCACTCAAGATTTGACTACAGTGCATTACAATAAGAGTTATTCTTAAAACAAGATATTTGTAGGTAACTTGGTCACAGTTGGAGGCCACTGCACTGCTAATCACCAAATCAGGCTAGCACTAGGCCTCTGTGATATGACGATATTATCAGTAATCATCGATATCAGACTGGTAACCCAATGCCAGTATCTAACAGTGACTAACCAGTGATTATCATTGTCAGGCAAGTAGGCTAAGGCTTCACACAAAGTACAATGAAAATTATATATAATTATATATGGGATTTGTAATTTGGCTTTCAGTTCAGCCTTTGACCAAACATTTCTGCACCCCCTGACAACATCTTTGTGAGCATAATACTTTCTCAGGTGGCACCTGGTATAAAAAGTTTGTGAACCACTGCTTTTAGATACCCCACAACATGTTTTTTAAATCATCAATCATTTTCTACAGAGACTAAGGAAAAATGAACACCGCTGATCAGCACCACCTATTGTTGTCCCTTTATTTAGCTTTATTGACGAAAAGCTCCCTTAAATGCAGGCAGGAAATATCCTCTGTCGTATCTTCTGAAGAGCGATCTAAAGAAGTACCAGGTGGGTTTAAGTCTGACACTGATCAGTGTTTCTCAAGCCAGTCCTAAGGGACCCCCAGACGATCCCCACTTTTGCCCCCTCCTAATCCTGGTAGTTGGGAGGGAGCAAAAATGTGGACCGTCTGAGGGTCCCCGAGGACTGATTTGAAAAACACTGTCCTGTGCTCCATCTATGGTCCTGCTGAACATACTGTAAGTTATCGTGACTGGTGAGTGGTGGCCCGTGTCCACTCTCTCATATTGCATCCTCTTGCACTTTGTCATGTGACCCTTTTACATATGACCTTTTATTTTATTCTCTTCAATTGACACAGATTACAAAATAACAAAGTAGAATTCCTAAAATTAATTATACCTAAGTAAAAGTACTATTATTATATTAATAGTGTTTTAAAATACCAAAAAAGTACAATTTCACAAAAACTACTTAGTTACAATAATAAAAGTAAATTTACTCTGTTACTTTCCACCCCTCTGTTCTAAGATGCATAATAAATCTACTGACTCATTCTTATGATTTCTGACTATTATGTGAAAGGTGATTAATTGTCATTGTTGACACACCACAGCACACAGTGTGAAACAATAAAATGTGTCCTCTGCATTTAACCCATGTGTCATCGTGACACAGCAGTGGGCAGCTACGTAAGCACCTGGGGATAGTACCATGCTCAGGGTACCTCAGCGGTACTTGCGGGTCCGGGACTCGAACTGGCGATCTTTTGACATGGTCGCATCCCTAACAACAAAACCACCTGCCTGCCCCAGTTATTTTATTTAGCATTCAATTTATATCCCATTAGAATAACCTAATCTTAATGGGAATCACCAAAAAACCTGGTGATCACCATAATTTGTTTCCTTTTTTGTGCATAACAAAAAGATATTTGAGATGTTGGCCGAGCTGGGAACCAGTACTTCAGGCTCCTTTCTGAAGTGCCGCAGAAATGCTGTCGACGCTCACCCAAAATCTGATGTGCCATAGGTGTGGACTGCTCAGCAAGCTGTGCTACAGAAATATAACATAATTTTGACTTTCTTTGCACATCATTTATTGCTTAAAGATTGGTTAGAGGCATTCTCATTCTCGTCGAGTGCCATGCTGACTTGCTGTTATTGCCTTTGCGGCACTAGCCAGGTGTCCCATTACCTCTGCAGTTGCTGAAAGTTTCTCACAATAGAACTGCAGAATAAATGCAGAAGTGAATTTGATTCAGTTTTTTCTGCTTTGTTTTCTATAAAGGATAGACGGGATTGAACATGTCAAATAGGCTATTGTGTTTTTTTAATTTTATGCAATGTAATATTGTGAATGACCTTTTCATAAATTGTGGCTCATTTCAAACCTCAAGGTTAATACAGCAAATCATTTCCATGGTTTCCCATTGTCTTTACAAAGCCTGCCGTACCCGATAAACCCTATTTGAAATATCCTTAGGCCATTGTTTACATTTGCAATGGATTCCAAGACAAAACAAGAGTGAGAAATGAGATTTGGCCCTCAAATGTACATTGATCTATGTAAATGCATGTTATGTTACGTTTAAAACGTTGAAAATGTTTTACTCATAAAAGTTTTTTTAATTAATTGTTCAGGTTTGCCGGTGTCCAAACGGTTGCAGGCTCAAGTGAAGTGAGATGTTAAGCGCTAAGCAAAAATTCACATGCATGTACACTAACTAAGATTGTGGTTAAGGTAAAGGCATTTAAGAAAAAAAAACTGATATTCTTTACAGGGAAACACATCATACAAAAAATGTGTTTTGAAGAATGTAATTAAAATACCATATTTTAATTTCTTCTGAAACAGCGTGGCCTCAAAACAGTTTGTCACTATATGCGTCCTTTTTGTGATTCTCACCTTCAGACTAAAGCTGTACAGGAACTGAATTGTTTGTTATTGTTATTGCATTTCTTACTTTCATTTGATAGAAATACAGCTTGATTTTCATTGATTGGGGAATGGCTCCACACATTATGGATCTATTCATCTTTTGTACTTTTGTAAAAGTGACTCTGGTAGGACTAGCAAACAGAAACATGTAACCAGAGACTTGGAAGCAGACGAAAGGCTTGCTTGGGAATTTTAGCTTTTCGGAAATAGACTGGGACATGGCCAGTGCCATATAAGCACATATAAACACATTAATACCGGAGATGGTTTGAAAAGGGGAAAATACGCCAATAGATAAAGGGCTTACCATCCGACATCATATTCATGAGAGACCAGTATCAATGATTTTGTTGGGATTACTGAGAACAAAACTCTACATATACATACATATATACACCATATCACGTAAACATTAAACTTTCCACAATTTTAATTATATTTAAAAAGAGCTATCCAATGATAAAGTGTGATCATTCTTTCAAAGAAAAGCTTTATTTCAATATGCTATTTGTTCAATGGTCAGGATTATTTTAGTTGCTACACAGTCGAAAAATGTAAATGTGGCAAAAAGACAAATCCTTTTATTAAAGTATAGGATTATGAGATTAATGGCTACAAATGTTTGACAGAAAGAAAATGACTCCATCAGTGTGTATATCCTTCTGACCAAGTGAAAGAATAAAAAAAGAGCACAGAGAAGATTTTTCAAAGAAATTTATCTGATTAAAAGGGATTATTTTTGGTTAAAAGGGCTTAGCAAGTCAATATAACTGGCCGAGATAGCCATCATAGCTGTCATTCTATTATATATATATATATATATATACACACACACACACACAGTCAGGACACCCAATTAAATATTCAGTTCTTTATTAAGAAATGTTCACATTTCAATGTATAATCTTGTTTGTAACCATCTCTGGAGAAGAAAAAGGTTTAATTGCATTTAAACAACAAAAATGATCCTTGTCATTAAACAAAAGATAAACAAAAATGCATATTTTAACTGAGAAAAAGGTTAGGACACCCTACCCCCTAAAAGCTAGTGTTACCCTCTTTGGGTGAAATAACTGCAGTGAGACGCTTCTTGTAGCCATCTACCAGTAAATGCAGAATTCTTTCAGCGTTGGGATCTTTGAGGGGTTTCTCGCATGTACAGTCGGTTTCAAGTCACCCCACAGCATCTCAATGGGAGTAAGATCTGAGCTGTGACTCGGCCATTCCAGGAATCTCCATTTCTTAGTTTTCAGCCAGTCTGCGGTGGATTTACTGGTATGTTTTGGGACATTGTTGTGTTGCTGGGTCCAGTTCCGCTTCTGCTTCAATTTTCTTACAGATGGTCTCACATGTTCCTCAAGCACCCTCTGATAAACGGCAGAATTCATGGTGGATGCTATGATGGTTAGCTGGCCAGGTCCTGCTACCGCAAAGCATCCCCAAACCATAACACTTCCACCTCCATGCTTCACAGTTGGTATGAGGTTCTTTTCCTGGAATATTGTATTTGGTTTACACCAAACATGTCCTATGTTCTGGTGTCCAAATAATTCAGTTTTAGACTCATCTGTCCAGAGATAACTCCTGTTCTTTGTCTACGTTCTCTCAAACTTCAGTCTGCCCTTAAAAGCAAATGTTTCCTCCCTGCTCACCTCCCATGCACGTTAAACATGTGAAGTCTCTTTCTGATTGTAGAGGCATGCACTTTCGCATCAACAGTGGCAAAAGCCTGCTGTAGGTCCTGTCATGACATTTTAGGGTTTTTGGAGACTTCTTTTAGCATCTTGTGGTCTGCTCTTGGAGTGAACTTGCTTGGACGGCCAGATCTGGGCATGTTGGGAGTTTTGAAAGTCCTCCACTTGTAGACTACTTTCCGGACAGTGGAATGGCTGATTTCAAATTCTTTTGATATCTTTTTAAATCCCTTACCAGACTCTTAAGATGCTACAATCTTCTTTCTGAAGGCCTCAGACAGCTCTTTCGATCTCATCATGGTGTTCACTCTCACTTCAATAGTCAGGAGCACACCAAACTAAATGTCTGAGGTTTAAATAGGGCAGACCTCCTTCAAAATGCAGAGTAATGATGTTCTAATCATATGTACCTTTTTGTGATACACCTGAGTGTGATTTGAGCCATTTTAAGAGGGAATAAATGTGGGGGTGCCCTGATTTATTCCTCACCTGAAATTGCATATATACAGTATTATCCATCTTCAAAACCAATGTGGAGAGTTGACAAGCAGAACAAAATTCAGTCATCCCTGAATGGAAAATTCCCCTTACCTATGATGACTCAGATTAAGAGAACAGATTGTGTGCTTGTATATTTACTACAGACCTCTGAAAAGATAAGTTCAGCGTTAAGAGGCCATGAATGTTCTAATTTGTACGAACTTCCTGTAAGGCAATCCTTATATTTGAAGAACGCTTAAAAAGGCTTATGGCAGATTAGATTTGTTCTGCGCATAACAATTTCATCACAGCCTCCATTTGCATTGGTAATGATGTTCCTTGGCGCACCCGTGACCACAGGAAATCGGTTTGTCTTGCAGCTTAGGTGGCTCATGAAAATGAGGTATGCTACAAGCGACCTTTGTGTTTAAATACCCTCAGTGTTATTCTCTAATTGCATAATAGCCTTAGCTATTGTTGCCACATGAGCTTTCTGAAAAAAGGCATGCTCATTGCTCCTGCACATGGAGTTGAGTCGACATGCATTGTGCTAAAGTTAGATGCTAAATACCTTTTAGACATCTGCCCCTCTGTACATCAGTACATTCTGTACTGATGTACAATCTAGATACAGCATTATGACAATGGGTTTAGATTTTGACACTTAGCAAGACTTTTCATTTGAAACATCATCACTATAACTTCTAACATTTTAGGTACATTTACATTGAACTTAGTTACACTGAATATGTAAGGTCCAATGGATGAGAGTGTAACATGAGTTGTCAGACTTTTATTTTGAAACTGACTTTAATTTTGAATGTGGAGCTTCGGGGTGCAGTAGAATAGAATTTGGGAGATGCATTTTCAGTCTCAGGAGGTTCTGCACTCAGTGGTGGTGGTGTAACTCGGCTGAAAGGCGAAATAATAAAGTTCCCTTTAAATTTCCTCCGTAGTCTTGGTTATTTGATTACAGTGGGCCAACACCCGAAGAGGCGAATATTAGTTGACTGTAAGGGGGTGACAGTCCTGGTCCAAATTTAGGATAACAAAGTTAAGTTAGGTTAAGCTGAGTATGCCAAGTACTTGATGCTATCAGCCATTACAACAGCCAGAGACATTAAGAAACATGGATAGAATTTTCAGAGAACAGGGTTCACAAAGACCAGTGGGATGCACCCCACCATCAGCTCTAACTTTGGATCCTCAGCCCCTGTTTTACCGTGGTGAAAATGCTAAGTGCACGAGTGCATTATGGGGATTCTTAATGAGGACAGCCTGCACTTAAAGACAGCAGCGCCATAATCTGCATCAGTCGCCGTGACAGGACAGCACCAGCATGTATAGCACAGATCCCCTGCCTGGCAAACAGCTTGACTTCACACATCTCCTCCTGCACACGGACGTAGGTTAATTGTTTTGAATGATGCCCCCAGTGTCACAGGACAGCAACAATGAGTCTTGGGAGAAGCGTGTGGGCTAGCCGCTGATTAATAGGTCTGTAATCCAGGCTCTGAGGAGCTTGTTAGGTTCTGCCTTCCTATGAAAAATATGTTGCAGCATATGAGAAAAATCATAAAAAATCCATCAATTTTTCATCAAACAACCCTTTCCAGAAGCTGGCTGTTTCAAAATTTAAAAGTTACCAAATATAAAGCAAGTAATTATGGATGACTGTAGGATTTATTAGGGTGGAAAATACCATTTTGATTATCATTAAGCAACTCTTTCATTTTTTTTTCTGGTCCCCGGCAACTTAAATCCTCTCAGCTAAATAAGTTTGGCACTCCTGCATTATTGTACACCACATCACTGGGGGTGCTTATCTTCTAAAACATAGATTTACAAATAAATGATATAAATAAGAGTTGCTGGTTAAATTCACTTAAATTGCTATCTGCTTGTGCTTAATACTGTATGGCTGCAAAATTTAGCCTAAGGGCTTAGTGGAGAAAAGGGAGAAACTGAATCTTCACACCATCTCTCTCATCTTTATCCAGAACAGCATCACTGTAAATTTACGTCAGAGTAACCACCTATGTTCAGCTGTAAACCACTAAGACTAACCTTCAAGGGGTATAGAAGTGTGACATTTCCTTGAGACAGACAGGTCAAAAGTCACAAGGACCTGCAGATGAATGAGTATTCAAGCCCTTTTCTCAACCTGTCCCAGCGAAACTGCATCCTGTTAATAGCAGCAGACAAATAATATCAAATATATGCAATAATACAGGCCACTGTGTACAGGTAATTATGGTTTAGATGAGGGAAACTGGTGGTTTAACCAGCTTGAAAATGAATAGCCCGCAGCTGTTTCTTATTGAGATAAACTGCACACTATTATGAATGAATCTGATGTTAAAATGAATGGGCAGTTTTATTTATAGTGCCTGGTCTGCAGCTGACAACCTTGGTATTTACTGTGCTTTTACATCACTCCGGGCACTCACAATTCAATGCATTACTAAGGCCAATTGTTTCACTGGCGCAGTTCAGATTAAGTACCATGCCCCCTGCAGGATTTCTCCAGCAGCTGCTGCCTTAGGAACTGTGTTGTGGAATTAAGATGGTGAAGTTGGGATGAGGTGGGGGGATTGATCGCTGTTATGGCTTAGCCAGACATTTCTAACTGTCACTTTGGTCCATGTTTCTATTGGACAGCCTTCAATTAATGGAGAGATTAAGTACAGCCAATGACATTGGGGAAGCTCATAATTCTAAAGGGTGGAGACCTAGATACACCCCATGACCACTTTATTAGGTACACCTGGCTAGTACTAGGTGTGACACATTTTTGCCTCCGGAAACATTTCAAGGGTTGATGAAATTCAGAGAAGCCTTTCTGCCTACCACTGCAGTACTGATATGTTATTTTTGCACTTTTTAACTTAGACAGTCTGGCCATTCTCCTCTGACCTCTTGTTGCTGGTCAACAGAAATGCCTTTGACTGAATGTTTTTTTTTTATTATTTTATTTTTTTGCTCGGCACACCTTTCTCCGTAATCTTTAGATGTTGTAGTCAGTGAAAATATAAGAAAGCTGCTTGAGGGGCTGGGACCACCACGGGCGCCAGCAGCTGTACACCTGTACTCGCCTGTACCCCCCCCCCATTCGGTAAGTGGCTCACAGATTACCCCCCTCAATGTCCATAATATCAGAGAAAAATATACTGGTTGCTAAAATGGAACTGTCATAGTAACTTTGCGCAACTACTGATATTTAACAAAAAATGAATTCCCAAAATGTACAAATACAGGAAATGATAAACTTCATGTGGTCTTCATTATAACACTTGTTTTTCTACGTGATAGATCATACCGCGATAAAATCCTACAGGCACCCAACAATCACACCACGTTCAGAATCTCTTAGATCAGTCGTTCGCAACAGGTTTAGCCTCAGGACCGACATTATTCCACAGTCACAAAGTCATGACCCTAAGGTCAAGGACGGGGGACGTCTAATGGCTTATTTGCCATTTGCTCATTGAGTACCTTGGAATGCATTTCTCTGCATATCCCGTCTTCCTCTCCTTTGTGATATACTCAGTTGAGAGTGAAGCTTGGGGTCTGAATGCAGGTTCAGACATTTTATCTGGAGCCCCTGAGCATTTCAAGGTGTTAAGGGCCTTGCTCAAGGGCCCAGTGGCGACGTGACTTTTCTGCAGAGGACAGGACTCAACCGAGTGACCTTCCAATCACTGGCACAGATGCCTAGCACCCAGAGACACATCGCCCCCACATGGATAGATGGATGTACAGCAGTCACAGTATGTATATAATGAATCAAATAATCATAAGTTATTGTTGGAGGTTGCAATGTATAGGTTATTTTGCAAAAAATGCCTTTCTTTGTTTTTCTTATTTGTTTTTTTTGTATCTATTGCATGGCGCACCATTAAGACAGACCATTTTTACATAACTTTACACTGAAATTTGTTACACTGAATGTATAGGGTCCAAGAATGGATAGAAATATTTGTTACAAAGTTAGGTTGATTATTACATACTATGCATTTTATTATGTGTACATAAACACATAAATGTTTTATGTGTTTTTATTTTCTTTTTTACTGTCAGGCACCTGAATATATTGTCCAAGTTATAGGCGTTACAATATGAAGAGCTTTCCTCCTATAATATAGCGAGCAAGACGGTCATTAAAATGCAACCGATAATAAATAATGCAAATAAAATTAATGAGAATAGATGGAATTAATGAAATGCCAGAGATAAGCACAGCTCATCAAGCATTTCATTTTGAAGGTCACTCTAATATTTCATAAAAATTAGCTGAGAACGACTTGAAAGCTTAAATTATTTGGAGACAACATACAACAGGTCAGATCCTGTCCTATGTGTGTCCTTCAAGCATTTAAATAGGATTTGGGGGACAGAACACAGAAGAAGAAATATTAACTTAACATTTATGGTATACTGTATATACAAAAAACTATAGAATCAAAAATGTATTAACAAAATCTCTGATTATTTCTGATTACCTATGGATTCGGTACTGTACTACGCGGCGTTTTGAACATATATGACCAAATTTGTAACATGGTTCATGCTGACTTGGGGAACACAGCTAGAGTTAATTAGTTGCTTGCAATTGCAGACTTAGTGTCAAATGTAGTCATATAAGACTGAACTGGGAAACAATCTGAACTGGGAAACAATCAAATATATTAAAACTGCATTAGGGTAAAAATAATCCCAGTTGTAATGAACAACGTTCAGAAAAGTGCATTAGGTGCTAGTACTGTTCAGTTAAATTTATGGCCTGAAAATACGAATTTTCATGTCTGGTGAGTCATCGTTACATACAAGAAATCACTGTTCCTGTGGCTTTTAGGATTTCGTTACTTTCTCTCTGATAACCTTAAGCTGGATACACTCCAAGCTTACTGTTTATACGAGAGTATGAAAAAGCATACTCACTCCGTAATACTCCGTTTATAGCAAAGCAGGCACAGTCTCCACTATACTGGATCCTTAAGGGTGGAAATCTCCTTTTCTGCTTGTCAATAAAGCAGAACGGGCCACTGAAGCATACCCCAGCGATTTAGTGGGCTCAGAAGTAATTTTAAGACCCCCACCCTCATCCCTAGAAGGCACACACATACAGATGCACACAAGCATACACAACAGGTTCCATCTGCCAGTAATATCTGCCGGTTATACCAATGAGCATCTAGTCCTGTTTTAGCGACTGAAGCACACAAGCTTTTGAATTGAAGAGAAGATGTGTGTCTGTTTTAAAAGCAAGTGATAATTGATTGGGTACAGCTCTGGCAAACATTATGGATGTCGACCCATGGGCTAATGCAGGCTAAGGTTCAGCAAGGGGTAAACGGTCATGTGTTAGGTAATACTTGTTACAATCCTGATGTAGCTGATCTACACTACACACGACCCACACTGTTCCCCCTGCTAGTGGTGGGCCCACAGGATGACGGACCCATATTACTACTTTGGGCCGTGCCCGACTGGGCCCCATGGGTGGCGACCCGGCCACCAGGCACTCACCTACGAGCCTCCCCCTTCCGGCCTGGCTTCAGGGCATGGCCCCAGTCTCCCCGATCCAGGAGGGGTCACCAAGTCATTGCTGTCCTTCATCATAATGATCATATTAATTGCATTTAGACTGCCCACTCACCCAGGACCATTTTGCCCTGGGAGACCCTACATGATGTGAATAATGTGTAATGTATAACAAATTTGTCATGTTTGTCCCCTCCAAACAACACCTGATCCTCCCAGTTGTCCACCATTTACAGTACACAATATAATTAAAGTATTCAAGGAATCTGGTCAAACTTGGGTGCATAAAAGGCAAGGCTGAACATGCGTGATCTCCGATCCCTCAGATGTCACTTGACTTAAACACTGTCACACTTCTGTAATGGATATCATAACATAGGCTGAGGAATACTTCAGTAAACCTATGTGAGTTAACACCACTCAATGCTGCATCCACAGATGCAAGTTAATGCTTTACTATGGAAAGCAGGATGCATACATCAACACTGTCCATAAGTGGCGGGAAATACTCTGGGCTCACTCTCATCTGAGATGGTAAGTAGCATAGCAGAATCATGTTTTGTGGTTCAACAACTCAACATTTGAAATGGTTATTGTTCTATTGTTTTGTTCTCCGAGCCAAAGTGGAGAAGGACCATCCAAGCTGTTATCAATGCCAGGTCCAAAAGTCAGTATCTGCCATGATACAGGGTACATCAGTGCCCATGGCAGGGCTAAGTTGCATATCTGTGAGGGCACCAGTAATGCAGAACAAAATTTTTGAGCAACATATGCCACCATCCCAAAGCTAGGGACTTCCCTGCATTTTCAAGCAAAACGACGCCAAACCACATTCTGCCCAGATTACAAGAGCATGGCTGCATAAGCAGAACCAACCAGCTGAGTACTATGTCACTGGGATTCTTTATACTCACAAAATCCTGGCCTGGATTTTTACTTGCTGGACCTGAAACGTCCGCCTCTGTCTCTGACTGAGAATGTGTGGCGCATTATGAACATGGCCATGAAGGCTATGTACAACTGCACAGTTGAAGACCTACATAATGGATGAATGGGAAAAAATCTGCTTGCTAAACTCAATAAACGGGTGTCTTCAGTGTCCAGACACTAAATAAGTGCTATTACAGTTTATCTCGATTGCTTTGGCACATTTTGTGAAACATAATTAACATTCCCATGACTATAAGAGCATTTCTCAAAACAGTTTATGAATATAGCACAACAGTATGGTTTAGATGCAAAAGCCTGTAACTTACCCATAAAGTGAACTCATGTCTCAAAGCAAATCGTTATATCAATTAATTTGTCAGTGCCACCAAAATGAAAAATACAATGAGCATCGTTTTAACCATGAGAGTCAAAATGCTTAGATATATTGTCAGTATGTCGGTGTAAGTATGCTCCCGAGCTCCACCATTCTGAATGATAGTCGCTTTCAGCTTTCTCACTGTCACTGACTGATCATTTTTCTTTAGGAAACAGATACTTATTCATGTCAAAGACACCAGTTTCAACATTTCAAGGCTCTACTTTATAGTAAGTAAAGTTCACTGTCAAGAGAAAGTACTTGCATGCAAATTTACAGTTCTTCTCGGTTGCTTTGGCACATTTCATGAAATATTCTTAACATTCTCATTCGCAAAGCAATTCATGCATATGGCACTACACTATGGTTTAGCTGCAGAAGTGTGTATGTAACTCAAAACAATTAACACATGCCTCAAAAGCAAATGATTCCACCAATGAGCCAGTGCCACCAAAATGAAGAACTATAAGAGTCAAAATGCTTAGATGTATTGTCAGTATGTCAGTTCAAGTATGCTCCTGAGCTCCAAGCATGTGAATGACTGGCAAGAGAATGCACTCACATGCACATGTAACGTCTTCAGATCTCAAGAGACAGTACAAGAGAAAAAAAAAGTCACATAGCACTGTATAACACAAACAGGAAACAAATCAAGTACTGTGTGAACCAAAAATACAACAATGCCATATTACTCCTGTTTATAGAATGTATTTTTTACAGTTGGGATTGACAATCTCAAATGACAATTAACATCTGCAAAACAAGCAGTGAAATCCCCACACCAATGTCACCTCTGCACAGCAGAACATCATTTCTCATTGCTTGACGAAGAGGATACAAGTACCGGGCTGGCCTGCCTGAAACAAAAAATGTGTCAACGACAATTTCAAAATATATAGTAATTGTAAGTAAAACATTCATTCAAGTAGTAATGAATTGAAAGCTAAATTACAGTTCTAGGAGAGCTGTTCTGAGCTAAGAAGTTCATTGACAACCAGTCTTGTTGGGTGCTTTTTATTTAGTGGCACTTGTTCAATAACATGAAACATCAAAATTTGTACTTAGTATCCCTTTGGGAGCTAATGACGACAATTACAGCAAAGTGGCAAAAACAGAAGTGAATGAGTCAGACAAAAAAGTATGATACTTAATAGGTTAGTGTGTACATTTAGGTATAGATGGTAGGAACATCTCTTTATCGATATTGTACAATTACCGTTGGTATTTGGGGGGGGGGGGTGCAGGGTTTGGGGCTGATTTGGTCCTTACCAGTACTGAAACCAAACCGCCACCTTGGTAAGAGGATGTCTGTTCAGAAGATATGCAGATATGTTAAACATCGCTTGTAAATCTACTTTTTTTTTTTTACTAAAATAAAATAATAAATTAAGCAAGCAACCCAATTGAGCACTGTGTGTATGTGTGTGTGTATGCACTTTCGCGGCTCGACTCTATCACGGTTCAAATACAGTACTGCGCTCATTAATTAAAGTATATACAGTACTGTATATTCGTTAAAAAGTTCACCGAGACGGTGAAAATGATACAGCATGCGTTCGGTTATCTGAGTCAATTATATCCTCTTCCAATCTTGGCCACTGACCGGCTCAGCCTCACGCAACTTCGTTTCTCTCATACACGCTTCTGCATCGCTACGCATCGGAAGCATCTTTGTTCAAAATCTTATCTAGCTCTGATTTAAAGGAACCTAAGGATTCAGCTTGCACTATGTTATCAGGAAGACTATTCCATAC
>JAODKN010000001.1:35867273-35881685 GCA_026774425.1 Petrocephalus zakoni
TTTTTTTTTTGTCCTCGCCAAGTAGGACAGCAAAGATTTCATATACAGGTTTGCCAGTGAGGTCCGAAAGCAGAAGTTTGGAGCCTTGACTCCGGGATATGATTTCATGCTGACACTGAGGTGGTAGATTTTGATTTTCTCAAATGCTGGAATGAGGTTGGGGTGTGTCTGCCATATGGGTCATTGCATTGATGTTTGGTTGATTTGATTGATTGATTGAAAAATAAATACATGCATATATAAATGCTATTATAAAGGGTTTTAACATGCACGTAATGAAAATTGCAGTAGCAGCATCTTGAGGTACTGGCCACAGCACGTCATGGGATGTGGGCTTTCTTGCTCTTATAGGATGACTTTGGTAAAGCGGAATTCATTGCATTGCTAGTTACCAGTGTGTTTCCGTGAGTAAACATCATCAACTGCCACATGCTTCTACCAGGAATGTGAAGTTAAAGCAGTGCCTTCTGGGCTGCTGTCCCCGTTGATAGCTGGAAAGTACTTCTTTGTAATTTTACCAACGCCATAGATGTGAACATACTGTAGCATTAATAACGTTTACCCACAATGGAAATCAGCCTGGGGGTCCTTCCATCATTAGTGATAGTGGTTTGTCTTGATAAGTACGAACAAACAAATAGACCTTTACACTGTGAACCATACAGCAAATGAACTTCCCTTATTCCACTAGGCAAAAACTAGTGACCCTAAGTGACCTTTGCTCTGTGTGCCCAGTAAAATGCCAGCTGTTTCATACTGCATCAGGGTATGATACTATACACAAACCTCGCCCACAGAGTATAATTCCATGGTACAGAGAGATGGTTGCTAATTAAACCTTTAAAGTTAGCATCTCTTGTACTTTTAGGAAGGGTCTGGAGATCATCCTTCCTCCCAATGCCCATGAGATTGCTGGCGATCATCTCTACGTTTCAATAACACACTCCAGGTCCGGAGAAAATTGCATGGTGTCTCGTTTTGACTCAAGGGAGAACCTTATCAAGGTAGTCAGATCTCACAAACTTTATATGCTGTTCAAGTCCAAAATGGTAAAAAAAAAAAGTCTCCATTAATTGAACATATGATGTTGGAATACCCGCCATCAAAAATTCTGATTAATCAGTCTATTGTTCATGAGTACTCCAACCCGAAGAATTTAATGTAATGTGTAATATATGTAGAATTTAACTGCCTTCATCTAATATATAAGTCTGTAAGGTAGATTGTTTATTACTAAATGAAAGACAATTGCTGTAGCCATGTTAGGGTATTAGGACGATGTTAAACAGTTGCCTTCATTATTTTAATCATTAAATGCTCTCCCTAAATTCCAATATAAAATGTGATGCATTTAATATTTAGAGGATTGATCCCCATTTCTTTTATTTATTTGTTGTTGCCTTGTTGGCATTAATATTTATTCCTTTTCTTAATGGATTTGAAGGTCCTTCTTGCCAGTTGTTTTGTGCCTCTGTATGCTGGAGTGAAGGCAGTTGAGTACCAAGGAGAGGTGAGGAATTTTAACAAAATTAAAAACTGATAAAATGTCTCTCCAAGCCTTTTTGGAGGCTCATTTCAGGACAGCCGTTCTGGAGGAACACGCATGCCATGTGGAAGTCTCCATCATGTACAGCCCTTGAGAACTGTTTCTCATAAGAAGTCTTGATGAGGGATGGACATTGTGTTGTGGAATTAATGTAAAGCCCCCTGGCCTTGTCTTTGATAGAGCTCTAATAAACCTGTCCCCAATAAACTTGTTGTTCACAGCATGTGCGTCAACCTTGCCGTGATGGATGGCCACAGATATCTAGGTGCTGGCGAGGGTCACGTAAATGAGTCGTACTGCTATCCAGCAATGGCTGTGTGTCGGAGGGTGGAGAATGGAGTCGAGCTTCACACGGCGTGTTAAATTAACAACGTTATCTGTCAGCATTAATCTTCACTTATTTAGCTGTTTGAGGTGTTTAACTGCTTAAAGTCTCATTTACTCTCAAGTTTTCCATTAAATGCACTTTATGGGGTTTTGGATGGCTTTGGAGAGTAAATTTGTGCAGCTGCACTTCAAGGCCATTAAAGCGACCCTGAAAGATTAATTTTTACAAGTATTGCTTTTTTTTTATTTATGGCACTCTTAGGTTGACAGAGAGCCATTTTTAACATTTTTTCCATATTATATAAATGATTATTATTTATGTTTGACAGGCTTTCACTATGCATTGTCTGTTTCTCTGTGCTGGATGTTGATTTGTTTTAGCTGAGTTTTACAACAATTCCAAGCAGTGTCAAACCCTTTCAAATAGTCCCTTCTTGTCTTAAAAATTTTATTTGAATATTCAGTCTGCTTAATAGTTTGTTTCCCTCATAGAAATGGATCGACGGTGGATTCACAAACTGTCTCCCGGTTATGCCTGAAGGTCGTACTGTCACCATCTCCCCATTTAATGGCTTGCAGGACATCTGTCCCAAACACAGTGGGTTCACAAATATCCACATCAGCCTTGCCAAAATGGATGTCCTGGTGGGTCTTTCACCTTCAAACAAAGTCTTCTCAAAAGTCTTCTCAATGATTTTTATTAAATAATTGAAGCATTCCATATTTATCCACTTCCTTATTTTTGTTTTTTAATTGCAGTTTCATTTTCAACAGGTTTCTGTGGATAACATTGTAAGACTGAATCAAGCTCTATTTCCTCCAGCACACAGCATTATGAAAGAAATTCACCAAAGTGGTTATAAAGACGCATTACAGTTTTTAAGAAGAGAAAAGTGGATGGATTAGCTGATTTATAGATTACAGGTATCCCCCACTTTTCGGAAGTCCACTGTATGCCATTTCGGTTTCACCCACATCTGTACCTGTTTTTGCTAACCAAAAGAAATCCTTAAAGGGCCATTATAGAGGCACCCCCCCCCCATCTAGTCACCTTTGCTTTGAACTATGTCTGTGTGAGCATCTGTGCTTTATTTTGATTTATTTTGTGCATTTGTTAGCAAGATGTCTTAAATTACGTACATAATTTCTACTTTATATTGGCTGTGTATTTATCATATCCTGCTTTTACTATACGTTACTGTTTTAGGTTAAGTGGTTCTTTATTATTTTTATAGGCTATTTTTTTGGGAACGATCCTTTTTTTTTAATTAATGGCCATTGCTTCTACCTTTCATGCCATTTCAGCTTATGGAAGGTTTCATAGGAATGGTCTGCTGTCAGATGGTGGTGAAATCCTTTTAACTGAAGTGTCAAGATCTGGGGAATGAAGTAGAATGAAGGTCTGAGACTGTTTTTTGATGAGTGAATGTAAAATCTATGGCTGTATCATCAGTTGGGGATTGTATGGCTATCATGTAGCACTTCCAGTATTTTAGTTTTTTTCCAGTTTACTTTGAATAAAGGACAATGAAAGCTGATGTGCAAACTTAAGTTTGAGTTGTGCTTCCTGAAGCATTCAACCCAGGACCCTGACCAGGATTAGCAGTTAGAAGAAGAACAGATTGATCAGATGACATACTGATACCATATGTAGTATCCTTGGGCACTGGAGCTGAATCAGCCTTGGTTTGTGGTTGACAGTTATGTTTGAAATTCTCGTTCCCATAGCAGGTGTCTGCTCTCTGCTAGCAGAAAATCTGACCTGCATTGTGGTCATTCTTCTAAGACCAGAAGCCTCCACATGAAGGAGGCGCATCCGTGAGGCAGGCCACAGATCTGAAAAGGATTTCACTTCACGGATTCTCACAAAGCAGTGACATGATAAAAGAGAAAGGGAAAGTGTGTCTCTTGCTACAAACCAGGATTTCACTGACTTAAGCAGAGCTTCCAAAACTTGGTTTTTGAAGCCTTTAAATCCTTTCCATTGGATTGTTCGGCTGGTAGCATTTATGTCAATTTGTGCAATATATTATCAATTCCTTCTGATTCACTTATTGACTGACTAGCTTTTTAAAGCACTCTGCTGTGCTATAGAGCTCTGAATGATGTAGTCACATCAGTTACAGTTACAGAGCCTAATTGTGGCTCGCTTCGCCATTACAAGGTTGCTCTGGCCCCTATATTAGATTACACGCATAAGACCAAATCCTTTAAAAAATTGGCAGATTTAAGGTAATTTTAACAGCTCAATACTGGATTTCCCTTGTTTCTGCCCTACCTATTAATTAGGTTCACTTGTAGCAGAGAAGACTTCATGAAAAGGTCGAAATTTCTAGTAGAAGTGCCTGCCTGTGGCATTACTTTAGATTTCTTACATGATTAAAGACTTTCTATATATTTTCAGTGGTGCTCAAGAACTTGGATACTTGTGATATCAATGGACAAAGCGCATTCAAGTCATCTTTTAAAAGAGTATATCTCTTATTGTGTGTATTGGTTACTACAAAAACGGGATAAAATAATATCAGTTCTGTTACAACATGTTGAAATACATAAAGTTATGAATGTATTGAGATTTTATGGATTTTTAAGATGTCAAAATTTTACAGTTTTAGCCCTGTAGTACCTGCTTTATGACAAAAAACAATAAATGAGGCATGAGAGCAGGTTGGGCTCGTGTTGGCCAGGGGTTATCGCGTCCTACACGCGGGCAGCGTCTGGCAGATCTGCCAGCGAGTTCTGCATCTCTGCCACCGTCTCCACCTGGCTGAACACCAACCAAACGAGAGCCAGTGGTGAGGCACAGGGAGGGGAAATGTCCAGTTCTTATCGCACGCCGGCACTGAGGAACAAAAATGCTTATGATTCTGGCAATGATAACCTTTCTCGTTAATTTGACAGCATTTGTTCAAACTGTGTAATCAGCGTTTTGGCGTTGGGAAATCTGCTGCCTTTGAAATGTTTTTGATTTTTTGTTTTTGGTGTCAGTATGATGCCGAGGCGTCTCAACAAAGATCTAATGCGAAACCCAACACCTTTTGAGGATTTGGGGTTGACAGCTGTAACAAACTCAAAATTAAACCACACAAAATTATAACAGGTAGCCAAAGTCATTTTTTAGTAAGTAGAAATGCGCACCAATGATAAAAGTGTCGAATGAACAAGTGTCTCTTGTCAATGTCTGGACACCTCACATCGTCCCGTTTCACTGCCAAATGGCTGGATAAGGGGCCCTTTTAAATTCGGCGATCTGTCTGGATAAACTACCTCTGCACCAACATGTTAATGACTAATTCAGCGAGGCTGCCAAAGGCTCTGGGTGGCCGTGGCGCTCTCCAGTAATCAAATAACTCCAATCAGGCCAGGCAGACACAGCTTCAGACAAAACAATTAGCATGGTAGCCAGCCTTTGGATACGCCGGGTCAGATTTATCAAGACGTCTGCGCCTTTCTCAGTGCGTTTCCCAGGATTGTGCCCAGCTCGTTAATGTACTTATCAATGAACCTCTGAGACCCTGAATGGCAATCAGTCCGTACAATTAAAATGCAAATAAGGCCTTCCTGCTGTCTCACGCATTATTGAGACACAATCTGTCCTTGTGGAGCCTGTGGAGAACTCCTGTGTAAATACAGAAACCATTTTTCAGTGAAACAGCGTACGGTCAATTTCTTTTCTTTTTATGAACTTAAAAACAGTGGTGAAAATAAAAGCCTAACAGTCTCATGGTTACCCGTTCAGATGTCTGTCGCTTAATCCTACTCTTTATATAACTACAGCTTGACACATGAATAAAAATCACAATACTGCTTGGCTACCAATGAAACACTCCTCATTATGAGAGACCGCTGTATGAACATTGATCTTGATGCATCCCACAGCATGGAAACAATGTGAATTTCTTACTTAGCACCATATGACTGCGTATTACATGGCAGCAGACAGAATTCTCTCCCTGAGAGACAAGTCATCGGTGCCACTGCAATTCATGGGGCGTTTTGATTACACTGGAATTAAATTAGTCCACGGGCTGAGCACCGGCTCTAATGTTTGTCTCTGTTGCAGTGGCAGAGCTGGAAGAGAGAGGAACAGCAAGGCTGCAGCCAGGGTTTCCACACCAGGTTGGCTGGAGAGAGCTGGTCAGGGGCAGTGGTCAGGTTCTGGGAGTGGAGGGCTACTGCTTCCCGGATGGTGCCAAGGACGTCGTGGAAGAGCGGCTCTGTCTCTGGGCTCAGGGGCGTGCTCTCAGAAGGGTCCACGGAGAGGTCATAGAGCAAGGGGGGGTCGTGATACGTCACATAGTCTGCCGTGCAGAAGCAGGCGTGCGTGTGGAAGCAGGTGGTGGAGTCTTCGGGATAGAAATTAGGGGTGAAGAAAAAAGCTTTCCAGGTGGAATTACCTGAGAAGAGGACATGACAGGGTTTTAAATTAAGTTTCTCTTAATGTTTTTGCAATAATAATTCGGTACATAATACAAGGTGCATTTGAATGTAAGATTTAAGCTGCTTACTGAAATCTGTGAAAACTATGGGAGTACACGGTAGACGGATTTTGAGGTTTTAGCTGAATGAGATCAGACCCACCAGTGAGTGGACGCCATCGCACGGCGTTCAGGTAGGCATTGCAGTAATGGAAGAGGAACTCGTGTTCAGATCTTGCTACGTCCCCCAGTAAGAGCGGCATGAGATCTCGGCCGTCGATGTGCCTAAATGCAGACGGAGCCAGAGAGAGCATGAACATACATAATCGACAGCAGAGATCACGGGCGAGATTAGCGATGCGCTTCTCAATGCCGTGCTTTGACTAATAGGAATTAACAGAAAGTGGGCGTCTGACAGCACGGGATAACAGTGTGGCTTTCATTTGGGTTACTGGAGAGACCCATGCTGCTGAATTCAGTGCAGGGTGATTAGCTCAAATGGGAAAATGATTATGTCGTGCCCAGAGGGGCTTGGTGAAGAGGGGTCAAGGATGAATGTGGATATCAAACAAAAATGGCTGCAATCACAGAATAAGACCATATGTGCCAGCCGTGCTACTGAAGTTATGTCAACTCACCAGCTGCATGAATCGTCGACTTGTCAGTATATATCAATTATTACCTGTCCTGAGGCAGGCTCGCTCCTGCTAGTCTCCCCACGGTAGGAAACACATCCATGTTGCTAGTGGGCTCGTCTATGGTCCTGTTTGAAGGTAGGGTGCCGCTCCACCGCAGGATGCCAGGAACCCTAATCCCCCCTTCCCAGTTGGTCGATTTTCCTGCTGTAAAAAAAGATGCAAGCACTTCATAGTTAAATACAGTGTTATGCATTTGTCTTTATTTTCCAAACGTTGCATACCTAATATATATACTCTCTATGGATATGGATGTGCACTAGATTATGGATACAGTGTCACACCATTATCAAAATATTCAGTAAAATAAAGCACATGTTATTTAATACTCCATATTTTACACTTCCCTGTTAATGCTGGTCAACACTTTTTTTTTTTATTTAACATGGCTGAAATTTTACATATGTATAATGTAACTTACAGCTCATTGATAAGCCGTTATTGGCTATGATACTTATGGTCTCGTGCATGGTATTGCAGCAAATCACATGTATATAGGAAGAATTTCCTTTAGATACATCTATCACACAGGAACCAATTTGTAACATGCAAGACTGCATTTCCTCCTGTACTACTTATTAAAGCCAACATTTGCTGCTTGTACAATCCAGCAAGACCTTAGGCCGGCAACAACACCAAGAAGTTGTTGAAATGATTGACCCTAATATAACTGAATATTAATAAAATCTACCTCACCAAGTGTGTGTGTGTTTGGAGGAGTCTCTTGGTAGTATGTTAAATAAGTACCTTTGTAAATGCCATTCCAGCCCCGGTGAACCTCTCCCCTGATGGAGATCTCCTCCAGGTGAGCCCCCTGGTCAGAGGTCAGGTACAGAATAGTGTTCTCATTCAGCTTCAGGGAGTCCAGTGTCTCCACAATCTTTCCTTAAGATCAAGAAAGGTGAGTGAAAATGGAGGCCACTCGCAGAACCAAGGCACTGAACATTTACAGGAGGTTTGTTATATATTCTCATAGCATGTTCTGGAAAACACACACGGTTCAGAATTGTAATAGAGTGGATATAACTACTGAATTGACCTGGAGTTTAACAGCCATTAATTCATTCCTTAGATTTTTTTATTAAAAAGGGGCTCGCAGGGGACTTGGACTAAAGGAAGTTATATGATTTACAAATGCCAACAGAAATTATTATAAAAATAATGACCAATTTGACATCCATTAAGAGTTAAACCACTATCTGACCATGCAATTATAAAATCATCATCCTGTGAAGGTTTCTTAGATCCTCCTAGACATGTGTCCAACTACGCAGGAACGCCCACACTGAACAGCGCCATCTTTAGTGCCAAATGCCACAGCAGTTAAGGGTCACCTGTCAGTTTACATCCTGAGAGCAGGAGTGTACCTCACCACAATGACTCCAGTAAAATACCCTGCTTTTAAAATGGCGAAAATCAGGTCACGTTGCAGAAAATGTGCCAGTTGTGCCATTAAATGTTAAAATGACAAGCACAGACCTACACTCCAGTCGACCTCTTCCACGGCATCGCCATAGAGACCGTGCCGGCTCCTTCCTCTGAAGCGTTTGGAAGCAAACAGAGCGGTATGAACTTGGATGAAGGAAAAGAAGAGTAGGAACGGCCGGTCAGCATTCCTGCAAGGGAGAGCGCCATCTGGGTCAGACTGACAGCATCAGGCAGGGCGCTATTGGATGAAGTCTCAGCGTGGGGAAAAGCAACACTGACACTTGGTTTCTTTTAAGAGTATCGGCCACCGCAGAAGAGGGAGAAGAAGGAAGGCACCTGTGTAAGAAGCGCACCGCCTCCCCGGTCATCCGCTGTGTCAGATCGTCAGACTGGAACGGCTGCTCCACCACCTCGCCGTTTCTCATCAGCAGGCAGTTGAACGAGGGGAAGGTAAAAACGAAGATGGCAGAAAGTGCTGAGAGCATGCCTAGGACTGCCACCACGCACCCTGCGACTTTGCGCGTGACGACTGTCACCCCGAGGAAGTGCGCGGAGAGCACGGTAGCCACTACCAATCCCAGGCCTCGCAGCGGCACGTGCGCGAAGACGTTGACGAAGACGGTGCCGTGGCCACTCTGGCAGTCACGTAGATTGGTCATGGTGATGCCGTAGAAGTGATCGAACCCGTGTCTGTTCGGGTGGTGACACAAGTCACTGTTGTGTTCACAGTTTAGCCCCAGGTGCCACTTGCCTACAGAGGAAGACTGGGCGTTAACACCTCACTGCAGCCTGTAAGGGAACTGAGCTCTGAGAAAGATCCCACAGCATGAATGAGACCCCAGTGGAGCCAGAGGTCCATTACTCTGCTCCCATACAAGCCCAGGACAAGCCTAATAAGCTAATAAACCAAGGACTGCAAAGGCAAACCAATTCCCTCTCTGCATTCCACCCAGATTACATCGAAAAGGGAGCAGGATCACAGTGAATTTCAAGCAGCAGGTACCTGGTTTCATGTCTGAAACACTCCAAACCGAGAAGCAGGAGTCACAGTACCTATGAGGGCCGTGGAATAGCCTTGCTGCTGGGCGAGTTTAGCAAAGGTGACCTCCGTGGTGGGGAGACCGCCAGAAGTGGCAGAAAAAATGTAGACCCCCAGTCTGCCATGGCTTGCCATACCTGGGAGACAAGCAAAGACTTAAGGAGATTGCTGGAATAGCCACCCACTGCTGAAGGAACAGCCCCCATGCTTCTTATTATTCTATTACATCGCAGAACAGCTCTGAATATTATATGTGATATAGTAACTGATTTTGTGTTTTTATTTCAATTTTCATTATTATTAATATAAGATTATTTGGGAATACACTGAAGTAAATTGGCCGATTATTAAGAAGTACAACTAATATGTAACAGTGATTTTAGCAAGATTTATCATAAACAAGGAAGCAACAAGAGACCAGGAGCCAAGGGCCACGGTGTAGGGCAATGATCATATGGTTATATTCTCTGCATGGTCATGTGAGTCAGGGCAGGTCATGGTATGTTTGCCTGAGATATCAGGTGTGCTTTTGTTTCACAAACTGTATTTTAATGAATTACCCAAAATGTATTCCATCCCAAAGGTTAAAAACTCTGTCTTGTCCCATCTGCCAAATCCACCTGACCCTCTTGTTTCCTCCCTGGCATGACCCTTGTACTCGTTTGTCTTGCCTCTCGTTCCTGCCCTTGTGTTAATCACTCCAGCTGCCTCTCGTTTGCTCCCTCATCAGTCCTGCATAAAAATGCTTCCCAATCCCGTGTACCCCAGTCCTGTCATTGATGTCGTTCCCTCACTTACCTATGCCCCTCGTCCAGGTCTGATCCCACGAGATAGTGTTCCTTTCCATGTTTAATAAGACCCTTTTTGCTACCACCACGCCCGTTTCTTTCGTCCTGCCCTACACCTCCTACTCCTGTCTCACCTGATCTCACTGGGTATCGACCAGTGAGGAAGGCTGCTCTGCTGGGGGTGCAGAGGGGAGCAGCAGCAATGTGTTGGGTCAGCTTCACCCCCTCTTGGGCCAGCTGATCAATGTTTGGGGTCCTGGACTCAAAATCAGAAACAGCTTGGTTAAACAACAACAATAAAAATAAAAATACTAATATAGTATTAATATTACATATTTTGGTAAAACAAGGTTACTCTCCAAAAAATCTTGAACCTTATAGTTGTGTTCCCATAGCATCCCAAATCTCCAATGCCAAGGTCATCTACCATCATCAAAACAAAATTTGGAAGTTTCCCATCGCGAGATGCACAAAAAGTCATCATGAGCATGTGACTTAGGTGTAAAATCCAGAAAAGATAGGCACATGACATTATTCTGTTTGATGACAAAGAAAATATTATTATTGCACATTATAAAATTTGAAAAATGATGGCCCATAACATGCACACACAGTGATCACAGAGGGAAGTAAAGTTAACATGTGAGGCAGGGGAGGGCAGGGCTGGTTGGCAAATTTTTTTGTTCAGAGCTGTATATCTCAGACGTATTACTATATAATAACCTAGCTACCTGCCATTGAATCTATGAGATCACAGATAAAACTGAGACATATGAAATACAGTAAATGGTTAATGTAAATGTTTATATATATATATATATATATATATATATATATATAAACATGTTGTGCCGACCAGCCCTAACATGGGGTTGGCTGATTATGGGGTTGATTGGCACAACACTGATATTTCATGAATTTTGTAAGAACTTAGCATCATACAAAAATAATCAGAAGCTGGTTGATGCAAAGTAAAAACTAAACACCCAATGACAGTTTAATAGCTCTTCTGAAAATGTAAGACAATCAACATATTTAATCAATTTAAATATTGTCCAGTACACTAATA
This sequence comes from Petrocephalus zakoni, assembly GCA_026774425.1. Taxonomy (NCBI): domain Eukaryota; kingdom Metazoa; phylum Chordata; class Actinopteri; order Osteoglossiformes; family Mormyridae; genus Petrocephalus; species Petrocephalus zakoni. The sequence goes on from JAODKN010000001.1 coordinate 35,878,584, forward strand.
AGAATTTATTATTCACTGAACTGTTTTTAATTATCGAACCAAAAACACTATTAAAATGAAATTCACTGTGCATTATGTGCCAACCAACCCCAACTGCACCCCATATGCACTTCATGATACCAAGCTTCCATGACTTATTGCAAATCTTCGCACAAAATACAGCTAATCCCCATCTCTATTTGATACAATTTATTTATTTTCAATATTTCAGTGTCATACATATAAAATTTGACATTTTTGTTCTGTCAGATCTTCCTACGCTGTCAGAATTTCCTACCGCAACATAGAATTATAGTGGTATCTATCGGTTTTTGCTGCGTTATCAGACGCACCCATCAGAATTTACTACATCAGTATTTAGTCTGTTTAGATTATTAATTATGACAGTAACCCCTAGCCCCTAACCCTAATCATAACCCTAACCCTTAACCCTTACCATGCGCTCACGCAGCTGTTAATCTTCAAGGAACATGTGGTGGTAGGGAGAATTTATGGGCGTGTATCCTCGAAAAGAGAAAATGGTCGTGCTCATGCACAGTAGCCGTTGGTAGGACATCTCGATAAGTAGGAAGAAATGACAGAACAATTTTTGTTGTTGAGCTGACAAACAACACAAAGTCATAACCGCCTTAGCAGTGTACAGCCTTCCGATGTAAATGCACTTCATGTGGACACATCTTATAATGAGGGATTTTGGCGAAAGCTCCCTCTACTCCCATAGAAATTGTTGCTGTGCCGGATAGTCCTATGGACCACAAACCCCAGTCTCCCCTGTGCAGGTAAGGTAAGCCTTAGAGTTTGCTGCGAGGTTAACTTTAGTGACCAGCAAAGGCAAGATCCAGGTGAATCTGCGGCGTCCGTTTACGCATTAAAGCCATTAATTAGCATTGATTACTTCGTATTTACATAGGCATTCAGTTTGAAAGCTTCCGACTAAATGCATCACGACGGCCTCATGTATCGCAAATACTATATATATAGGCTAGTAAGCAGTCCATAAGTAACTAAGTACGACCTAGCAAAAACGACGTTCAAAACGGAAGGGAAATGTTTATTAATAAAATGTAGCGATAACTATTGAGACGTGTTACGATTTACTAACAATCTTACCTTTTGCACTAAATGTGCTACAAGTTACCGAATGCAACAGACTGGGAAGTGACAGTCACGTGACCGAGTGACGCCGGGGCTGTCAGTGTTACTGCAGGTCACCTCTGTATGGCGGAATGACACGAAGTATATCGAGCACAGTTTATTGGAGTTTCTAAGCAAGGCTTGGGAAAACCTACACAAATGGCAAACATTTAAAGCCATCTCTAAAGGCTCTGTACTCACAGTTTGATGCATTGCGACCCAGGAATGTTTTCTTTTACCCCTAAAATCTCAGGATTCCCACAAGGTCCTCGACTTCTATTTGGGTGCTTTAAAAAGGCACACCTTGCCTTCTTTATTATAACACCGTACAGTGCTCTGGCTCACCAACATAGTTAATTAAAGCCATTTATCACTGCACAGTGCATAAAGTGAAGACATTTATTTATTGCCTTTTATTTCATAGTGAAGCCAACGAATCCATACGATTTAACCTCAGATGTAATAGGACCTATTGGTTTCGCTTAATTTTCCCCCATATACAATAAACTAAGAATTGTAACAAGGGATGTGCTGTTCTGAGGCAATTTACCACAGTACATCGAAATGATTATTGCATATCTATCTGAGATGTTTTGAAGAAATTAAACAATGCTTTCTGAAAACAAATGTAGCTGTAGAAAAAAAATCTCTGATTTATGGTTCCTCTGAGAATAATCAGAAGAGTAAACTCAGAACCTTTTCAAGCTAGACAAATGTAAACGTCCTTGCTTCTAAAATAAATGCCATGACCAGATCTTGATGTGCTTGAGTGTTTTTGTCCAGTACTAAATTTGTCAAGGTGTGTCAATTCTGGGAAGAGAGTTCTTGACAGATGCCACACTTTACTGGATGGTCACATCAGTATTGTATGGCTAGGATGTCTTATTACATTTGATCCTGTGTTTTTTTTTTTTCTTTTAACCAAAGCCAATTGTTTGAGATGCATTTTAATGGTCAGTGCTGCTGGTTTATCTCGGTATATTTAATCTGTTTTTTCCCCCAAAAGTGGCCAAGTATCTCAGAATTAAATATGTATTTAAGACAATGTATTAGTATTATATAGTATTTTTCAAATATTTTGGCCATTGAACATCCAGAGCAGTTCTTAAAAGATGTAAAAACACAGGTCAATTTAATCAAAGCAGCAGATGTTGTAGTACCTTTGAAAGGATCTCATTCCAAATCATCCAGTCAAATCACATTGGTGAATGCCCTCCTCTCTTATGAAATAGTCCTCATGTTTTTGCTTCTCTAAAGCTATTAAGGGTCACAGACTACCATGTATTTCTGTGATTGACTGTTTAGCACCTCCCGTCTTTGACACTTTACTCTGAAAATACAGAAATTGGCTATTAAACAATTGATTCATTCAAAAGGAAACCTTTACAACTCAAGGAAAATAGCAAATAGTTCAATGCAGATGTATAAAGCTATAAGTAAGAATGCAATTAATCACACACTTACACTTTGAGTTAAACCAAGAAATAGGGAATATATAGTCTATTTTGAGTGCAGCTCTGTAATCTCTATTGATCTGACAGGTTAATAAAGTATAATAATTCCTTCCATTGTCTTCATTGTTTTCTTTAATCATATCACAACCCATCTGCAGCATGATGCTGTTTGTATTTATACAAGTATTCTGTCTACATGCTGCTCCTATGTGACTGTTGTTTCATCACACACTGGCGTCGTGGAGGGCATGTCTGTCTCATAAGGACATCTCAATGTCAAGTGCTCCTTGTACTTTATAAATTAATATAAGAAATGAAGGTGCAGCGCCATCTGCTGTGTATAATATACAATGCGCAAATAGCACACGATCCCAGTTCTCAGAAAGGTATACAAGACTGCACTGAAAACAATCTCTGTATAATGGTCCGTCTATAATGCAGCAATAATGTCGCATTATCTGATTAGCACGAACCCTTACAGAATGTCTGTGATGAGAGATTTATTCTGCAGAAA
>JAODKN010000001.1:35884107-35903656 GCA_026774425.1 Petrocephalus zakoni
CTCACAATTTTGGAATCCAGTCGCGGGCCGGATTGAACGGCTCAGCGGGCCGCCAGTTGATGATCACTGCTCTATAGTAACCATGTGGCGTTTTAACACCGTGGGGATATTCATTGCCAGTAGAGGGCAATGTTTCACCACACAGATACCTATCGTTTAAGTAGAGGGAGGCTTGAAATACTTTTAAAGAAAATAAGGGGAATGCGATACTCTCCCTAAATTAAGACTGCATATAATACATGATGTGAATAATAATAAAAATCAATTTTTCTTTTCATTAAACAACATGTTTTTACAATAGTCTGCATTAGGCTAATAATTTTCCTTCCTGGATCTCATTCAGATTGTCCTGGGTGCAGGCAGAGAAATCATAGGTGATCTTCTTTTAATTCTGGGCCACAGACTCTCATGGTTGTTTCAGGTGCATGGCGGATTACAGGTGTGCCGTTCAGCGCTGTTGGACAGCTGGCTTCCTCAATCAGAATGCGTCGGCACTGACTACCGCCATCACTCAAGGAAAGCAGCGCGTCCCAGTGTTGAAATGACAGCCAAACAGGCTTATGAGGAATACCAACAAATGCAGGACTGAGGCCATGGAACACAGTCATTTGTACCTGATATATGCAGACGTTTATTATGGCTGAGATATGGAAACATATTGCTACCTCTCTCCTCCCATGTCAGAAACCAGACTGATCATATGCAGCATTACTTTTATGGATCATTCAACAGTGAAACATTTATCAGACATAACCCTTATTCAAAGCCTGATTTTCCAAATATTCTGAAAAAAAAATCTAAATACTTTGTGAAGGGTAACTGAGCAAGACTTTTAGAAAACAATATCTCTGATGAGTGTCAGTACAAATCACAGAGTAAAAGAAAGTACAGGTGGTACATGCAGGTGGTAAATATTCACATTATCGATTTCCACTGTATTATTGTTAGTATTGTTTTTATTGAGGACAATGTGCTCTTCATAGTATGGGAGGAATTGTTGAAGACATATTCAAAAAATAGTTTAATGGTGAATATAGGAAAAGCACATAGAGCTTATTCAACAAGATTGGATCCAACTTTGAGGAAGGAAGGAAGATCTATATAAATGACATACTAACTATCAAGCAGAGAGTCATTATTGGCTTTCGATATTAATGACTGTGAACAATGAGGGCATCGAGTTTGTCACATGACTTATGATTTATTCCATTGAAGTTTGCGTTCAGGAAGATGTTCAGAATAAAAATGGTTCCTTTAAAGTGCCGTATTGCTCAGGGGTCTAAAGAATAAGCTTAAGGGAATTTACTGTGAGAGGACCCAGTGCATTGTTGCTAGATGTTCTTCATACATGCATCCAATACAATCTACAATCTCTTCCTGGAGCACCTGAACTAACCAAATCCTATCACTGACCCAACCTGGCTCTTTGTTTTCATTGACAGTTTTGTTGAAATGGTTTAATTTGGAATTACTGGATGCCCTGTTATATTTCGCACTTAGATTTTGCTCGTATTAGATTATCTTCTGGATTCAATCATCACAACATTGAACATGCCAATGAGAATCCTGAAGATCCATACAGGGACATGACATACTGGAGGAATGCCTGGTGGTGATTAACGTATTTTACGTATCTTTTGAGGTCAGAAAAGACAGTAGGGCCTTGCAAAAGATCTTTGAATTCTATTCTGCAACCCATCAGTTTTCATATTTCGAAAATTTAGTATAGAACTCTACTTTCTGCTTTTTCTTTTAAGGTGATGGATTTGTGCAGTTCATGTAAATTCAGATAATTAAATATGGCTGGCTGAAACAATGAAATATTTGCTACAGAAGCAAACCATTTACTATTTCGATCACTATTAGATGTCATTTTTAGACATGATGTAACCACCTGTTTTTAATTATTTGAATTCCTGGACCATCTGATAACAATTTTTTATTTTGTTATTATATTTTAATGTTATATTATTTTACTTTGTATTATAAATGTACATCTTTAATTATGCAAAAGCACAAACTCCACAGGCAAATGGGATAATATCCAAAAATATTTCATAAATTGTTTTAAGATGCATGTCTTTGAAATATTTATTTATAAAGAATAAGGCCATTTTTAACCAGTATATCAGTTTTCTCTGCCCAAAGTTTATTCTTCTGTTAATGGACTGTAAAATGCACATTTGTTTAATGATACAGCTTACTGTAAAATAAACAAACAAAGTCAGCTCTCATAATTAATCATTAATCCCTACAGCTCTATGCCGTAATCCCACATCTCCGACTCGCCCCAGCTTCATAGGCAGCTCCCGCTCTCTCTGCCCCATCCCTCGACTTTCCATACTGTAGGAGGATGAGCATCAGCTCACATGTGTTCAGTATAGCTTGGCTCCAGTGCTGGAAAGTACAGGCCAGCTCCCCCAATCCCATTTTTATATGTGCTTGATTAGCATGCAGAGTTGTTTAAATTGCCTCCCTGGTAGGCAGTTTTGAACGGAACAATATCCTTTGGCTTTCGCCTCAGGGCCCATTGCTTCTCATTTATTTTTATGCTCACTTACGATCGAAACTTGGCTGACCACCACTCTTTCTCTGCCTTGAAACTTGGGTCAAAGAAAAGCCGATCCTGGAAGCCCATGATGAACCTTTTGATATCAGTATAAAAAAATACACGTGTGCCTTCTCTCAAACAAATGATGACAAGAAGAAATCCAGCGCCGTTGGATGTGAACATCATAGTCATCAAATCCATTCATCACTCCTTGTTCGGCGGCCATGACTATGTAATTAAAGGCTCCCCTGCCTGATGACTTTTTTTTGGCCTGAGAAATATGTTTGTGCGCTGGGTTGTGTGGTCAGAGCTCATGTTGCAAAGCCTGATGAGTGAAAAAAGTTATTAGCTACTTTTGTTTCCTCCTTTTGGGAAAGGCAGAAATGGTATGGATTGTTGACATACTAGCACATAATTTTGGTCTACATTGCGGTTCGTGGTCTGAAAGGTTTAACCACATCTGATATGCGATCCTGCTCGCTGTGAATACTATAACAGTTTGTAACATACTGCTAAGCCAGGAAGCACTTACCCTCATTCATTTTTAGTACAAAATATATAAGCATGTATAGATATATAAACTTTCGGAAACCATGTATATTGTTAGTAGGGCATTCTCAGGAAAATTAAAAGTCCACATTCTAACAAATTATAAAAAAGTTTCTGTTTTTTACTTTACTTGTAAAAATATATTTATTTTCGAATCCGTGTTAAATGGAATCCCACACATAAAATGGAATCCTCAGCTGGGTTGGGGGTGTAACTCTGGCCCACTGCCACAGATCCGATTTTGTGAGGAGATGGATAAAAAGGCCTTCTTAAGGTAACTGACCTTTTCTGAAACTAGAGAATGATTTCATTAACCGAGCTGTCCATGGTGAAAATGATTATTAGTCGACATGGATGTCTGTGAGTAGTTCTATTGTTTTTGAATTACACTCAAGTTATAAATACATATGTTGTATCTTCAAAGAAAACACACACACAATACAGGACCTCCAGGATGAACAAAGGACTGAGCTGTGGCCTTGCTCCCAGATAAACTAGCTTTGTGTTCACTGTTCGGTTGATCCTTTACATTCCGGCGCAGACTAAACCCAGTTACCATCACCCAAAACAATCTTTAATGTTCTTAGCTTTGATGTGAAGTCGACCCCTTTGTGCTTGTGCACATTCTTTGTTCTTTGAGAGTATTTCATATAGAGGACATTTACTGTAAACCTAAAAGAAAATAAATAAAATTCACTATACGACACTGGCAAATCCTTCAGCAAATCATCCCTGGTCTGCCCGTATTTTTACATTGAGCTCACTTGGGCAGTGAAATCTTAAAGCTTTCCACAATGTTCCTATTATGTTAGAATAAAAAAAGAAAGTATAATAGAAACGCTATAATAAAATAAATATAAATTGTGTTGCTTCAAAATCCCATATCCAAATAGCTTTTGGCAACAAGGACACATAGTTATCTGACATGCTTTTTCTTGAATTAAAAATAAAATGAATTCAATTTAACATTGGAGGTACTTATTCTTGCATCTGGTTTGAGAATGGACTCGTTAATTTACAGATGAACAATGTATCATGACAGTAGAAATGCTGTTTTATTTCAGAGGGACATGTAGTCCTACTAATAAACATTTATATCCCTTGGAAATCAATAATGTCTTTTTTTACACTTTCCCATATGCTTCACTATAAACAATCCTCTTTAGCCTGCTTTATGCACGGGCCAAAAAAGATTATCTCAACGTGAAAATTTCTTTTTGCATTCACGCCAAAGTGTAATGCAACACAAAACAGAGGTTTTTTTTCATATTTTAAGCTTTTCTAAGACTCAGTCCAATAGGCTTGATTTTAAAACAGAAAAAAAGAATAGTTGAATATTCATTTCTTCCTTCAAGACAGCCCACTATGCGTGAGAAAACCCAGTAAATTATTGTGTTTTTGTCATGTGTTTCTGAGAAAGCATACGTGTGAAGTGGCTGCCTGACAGCCGTGTTGCCTAACTCACATCTCCTTGAGGCTAGAATCTGAGCGAGGGCCCGAGATGCAGTGAACCCAACACCATACTCCGGCCACGGAAGAGAAACGTGGATCCTGTCATGTTCATCATGTTTCTTGATGAAAAGATGAAAGCTGTTCCAGAAAAGCCGATATTTATTTTTCATCTGGAAACATGATAGTCTAGATTTTGTGTTATTATCAACTCACTGTGGTTGTAAATGTAAATGTTGTGTAAATGTTTCTTTCAAGATTATTTTCTTAATTTTACTATGTTGACTTCTGCTCCTTTGTTCATATTTGTGGCTGATGAAGGGGACTCGTACTGCCCTTTGTTGAGTATACAGGTTGAACCTGGGTCATGGAGCGAGGGGGTACTTACAGCCATCAGTATTCAGCAGCAGTACTCAGTACTACTTTAATTCCTTACAGTGTTTGGCCTCTTGTCATGGACTAGATTTTCGCCTGCCTGTAGTTATTCTCCAGCTAGTGCCTGGCGGTAATACAATGAAAACCACATCAGCTACAGCTGACTTTAAAAGTTAACAGGCATACATAGCTATAATGGCTGGAAAGAATGTGTGGGTGCGCTGGTAACGTGAGTCTCTGGGTAATTACACCCAGACCAGTATATTTACTGCTCCCGTTTTCACACCTACTGGCTGCAATATCTGCACCGCGTTCAGCCTCTGCCAATATTTTCTCTGGTCCACGAATACCAGGGCAAGGTTTTACTAGTTAAGTGAGGTGAAAATGTTTTCTTTGAAAATTATCTGTGTCATACTTAGAACTTCTTTTTTTAATCGTCCAGCCTGACCGAGGGAAATAAAAGATATATACTTAAATTTAAACAAACCATCCAGATCCGTCCCAGGACCCAAAGAACTGTTTGTGACATACACAGCTCTTGATAAGAAGCTTTGCTGGGAATCATGTCCCCTTCCGCTCACAGAGGTCACAGGATTCTTACACAATTTCTTGATGCTTTAGGGGCTTGAGGGCTGGAAAAATCCCCAGTGGCAGACTAATGTCACCCTAGGAGTCCTCGTTTTAATTACAATTTTAATAGGTCACACTAAGCGATATACTTAAGCCAGTGTTACCATGTTGCGGGCACGATAGAGTGCATGTTAACTAGTAGATCAACCCTTTGGGATGTGCGCTCAAAATTACTGCTGGGGCTCTGAGGGTCGGCTTTATTGTGTGTGCTGGCGTGAAAACATGAACAGGACATCTCTATCCATCCATAGAATGTCCATCCATGCTCCCATGTCTAGTACAGGGTTGGCTGGCTCCTTTTATGAAAGCATTCCAGTCAGAAATAAGCAAGCATGTGGTACATATAATTGAAGTAATTTGGTGAAATAAAACTTGTTAGAGATTCAGAAAAGGTTCTTATCTACAGCGTTGTATTGCACTGTTTGCAATATAATTAACATAGCATGGCAAATTATGTGAAATATCTACTCTCTTCTGTGCCAGTTGGAGTACCTGTTTTATCTGCACTGTGATGCATTTAAGAATTTTCCTGCTCTGCTCACTTACTGTTACCACAGGCATTTTTCTGCTCTACAGATATGTCATGCTTTGAGAGTCCTATGTTGAATAATTCTGTTTTTTGATATACATCTTACAACAGTTCTGATAGCACATGTGTAGTGTTTAGCAGTGTATCTATATGATTTCTGAATCTTTATTCTATTCTAGAAAGTCTGTTTACATACATATGTTCTGTTGGGCAGGCAGGGACTATGTTTGTAAAAGGTCATATTTTGTCATTTGTCACTTCTAATCAAGGGATTTGTAACTTAGCATCAAGAGGATACTTCACTGAGGTCTCGGGATGCCGTTAGTGTGAATTCGCCTGAGAGAGGGAAGTCAGAATCGTTTCGTACAGTGAGTGATGAGAATGTGCACAAATCAGCCTGTCTGTTCCTGTTATTTTAGGTTCACTGATTCACCCAAACAGCGCCTGTCTGGATTGTGGAAAGAAACAAGGGAACCTGGAGGAAAACTACAAAAACACTTCATGCACGCAGAGATTTATCTGGCATCCAACCCATAATTCCTGCTGTGTTAGGGGTCCACATTAAACGATGTGTGTGGGTGTGTGTGTTCATGTATAAATTACATTATGGGGATTAAATGTCCTGTTTCGGTCCCCACAAGGGGCAGGTTAACGTTATAAAAATCTGTGAATGCAATCAAAAAACTAAAAAGTCCTGTCTTTTGATTGGTTACTTATGGTTAAGGGTAGGGCTGGGTATGGGTGAAGGGTGTAACTGTTGGGATTAGGGACATGCATTCTGAAATGAATGGGGAGTCCCCACAAAGATGTGATTACAAACATATGTGATGTGTGAGTCTGTGTGTGTGGGGGGATGATGCACAGATCACATTTGGGGACCAAAATGTCCCCAGAGCATGGTGACACCTGAAACTTTCTTACTTTTGGTGGACATTTTTTTTCAGGTCCCCGCTTGGAAAAGCTGAATTTTATAAAAAAAATCTGTGAATGCAATCAAAAAAGTAGAAATGCCAAAAGTCTTGTATTTGGGTTGGTTACTTATGGATCAAGTTAGTTTTGCCAAATAGCCTGAATGCATTTTTGCTGTGTTTCCCATAACTTTTTGAATTCCTTTAACCATAAGGGAAATGTCTGGGCTGTATCTAATTCTATATGATGTTGTCATATTTGCAGGCAGCACACTGGCAGAAGTGTACGATGTATGCTACAGTGTCACCTCCAGCCAGTGGCCACTGGGAACCTGACCGTTCTATCAGTCTGTTTAGGTTTCTCAGGAAAAACTCCTTTTCTATATTCAGGCAGCTCCATCAGAGATGAATAATGAGTGATGCGGCTAAACGTGACAGGATCATGCATAAAATACTAGGCCACTGCTGCAATCTACCAAGGTCTTTTGGGCAATGTTACGGGAGCATCTCCATTGCGCACTCATTATGGATTCTCTAGGAGAATACTATATGATACAGCTTTGAAGTTAAATGGATGCCTCAGGGAGATGACAGTCTGATTTAACAACCAGAAAAATGTGCTTTGCTTTCACACTTCAGACTTGAAATAAACAGAAAGGAATAAAGTGAGTGTTTGTTTGCTGGGACACATGACCCTGTTTTACCTTATTGATTGTGATTGTTTTTTATAAGTTTTTAGCCACATTGAGCTTCACAGATAGACACAGACATGGGCATCTCTCATATTCAGTCATTCTTTGCTTTGAGTTCATTGTTCCCTCTACTAGAATAGCTTTTGAAGTTCTATACTGCACTTATCATAAAAGATTATAGAATACGTATATAGGAAAAATGTCTAATTTCACTTACAAATTTATTGTCAAATTTTCCAGATATTATATGGATTTCCTCAAAGTCAGAAAACACTTCGCTAAAAGTCAAGACAGGTCAGCACTGTTACATAAGGACATATGAGATGAAGGTCCGAGTCTTTAGAGTCCTCATGGTCCCTGTTTTGCAGTATGGCTGCTAGACATAGACGCGATCCAGTGACCTGAGACAAAGACTGGACTCCTTTGGTACTGTATCTCTTTGGAGAACCCTTAGGTACAGCTGGTTTGACTTTGTGTCAAACGAGACATTGCTCAGGGAGTCCCAAATGAGGCACATTGCCTACATAGTGAGGGAGTGTCAGTTATGGCACTATGGCCATGTGAGGGTGATTCAGCTCGTAGGATCCTCTTTGCTGAGGATCATAGCAGCTGGACCAGACCAAGGGGACACCGCATAATACCTGGCTGTGACAGATAGACAGCCATTTCCGGGGGGTGGGACTGGACTGGCTTAGGGGGTCGCCAACCAGAATCCCGAGGTGTTTCATTGTGCGGTGCGTGCGGCAACATACTGTATCAGTACATGGCCGCCAACCTGACCGGACCTGGCTGTTACACCCATCTGTAAGTCTTTCCAGCAAAATAAGAAAAAAAAATTTGGCAACACCTCATCCGGTAAAATGAGGTTTAGCATAGGAAACTATGTGGAGTGCTGGACTTTTCCTTCGCCAGTCATGCACTGAAACAGAATTACATGCATTGGCCTTTAAATCCCAGCCTTGATACATTTATTTTTTATAGTGAAGGCAGCCCATCGCTCTCGGTTGCCAGGGTCCTCGCAGAGTGCTTGCTTCATCTGGGCCATTTCCAGAGATTGTGTCAGCGATGGCCCAGAATAGCTTGCCAGCCAGGCACAGATGCTGGTGGTACGTTGTGCAAAGAGATCTGTGATATTTCCTTGCACCCGATCAGAGCCGGATGCATGTTTGATGTTTGAACGGGTTTCCGGCAGCCAGATGGATCGTTTCACTGGTGGCCACAAAAGTGACAGCTGCCTCGTCCCGCTCATGTCTGGATCCAGGTGTCTGAAGGGCACGGGCAACTAGCTTTATGGCCGCTCAATAGAGGAAGCTCTCTGGCTGGGGTAAAGATTTGTTTCAATCCAAAAAATCAACATTATGACGACTAAGCCTGAAATGTAAAACATATGCCAACCATGCTGATTCCTGAACGCTCATGATACTCGCTGTTTCCTTGTTTAAATTAAATGTATTTTTAACTCTAATTTAGAAATGTAATTGAGGTGTATTTTTATGATTCTTGGCTTGGTGAATTTATTTTAAAAATTGCCGTGGCACTATTTTAATAACAGATGAACATTGAAAATAAACATAAACATACACATTAGCTGCAATGTGTAAGACAGTGGTGAAAGATTTGTGAATATATCTCATATTTAATAAAAAAAAAAAAGCCTCATTCACACCACAGTGAAAAATGTTTCTTTAGGTAGACTGCCTGACATTTTTTATCAATTTATTCCGTTCCTGAGTCGCCCGTGGCTGCTTCTTGTGGTGATGGATTGAGGAGGTGTCCAATGCAGCACTGAGTGATGTTTGTCAGGTCCCCTCTGCCCTGTCAGTAAATCTCATGCAGCTCTTTATGTCTGCATTTCATAAGCTGTGATTTAATATACAGCCCTACGGTGCATTACTCCACAGAAAGTGTTTGTCATTCATACTCGCGCTCACAAAGGAACGAGAATGACATCACATGATGCTAAATGTCACAAGCTTGGCGATATGGGCAATGGACATTGAAAGAGGTAATATTTAATGAAATGATGCTATGAGGCACATTCTAACGTCGTCTCTGAATTATTTGTATATGTGAATTGCTGTTTAGCATGGTATGCAAGATGACCATTTTGGACTCTCAGGACTATATAACTGCAGCATTTCCAGCCAGCTTGTTCGTTATATAAAAAATGCTACAATTATTAAAACATATAAGGATATATTTATTGTGTGTTCTTTACTTTTGGTTAGGTCAATCGAACCATTCAAGGTTATGCTGTATAGGTCAGCAATGCCTGCTCATTAGACGAAGGGGAACCCTCCATGTCAGTAGCCTCAGATGTGTGGAAATTGCTACGCGTGACCTTGTTTTGGAATAATGAGGATTGAGGTACGGCTGAAGACGGTGAGTGGTTAGAGCGGGGTGCTGAAGACTACTAAAAGCGACACACGGACATTTCCATTTCCTGGCCCACTGGTAATGTGCTTAATGAGAAACAGATTGAACTGCACCATCCTATTTCATTTTGAGGTGAGTAGAAGAGATTAATATTTGACTTCTCTGACGTGCGTTTGGGGGTGGCACTATGGTTCAGAGGGTTAGCACTGACACCACACATCTCCTGGGGTGGGGGCTGTAATTTGGTCCCTATTCTGTTTGTATGTGTGTGTGTGGGGGGGGGGTGTACCTTCACCCCAGGTACTGTGGGTTCCTCCAGAAGCAGGACATGCTCTTGGATGAACTGCCCCCTTCTCTTGCCCACAGGCAATCGGCCAGCATTAGCTGCTCCCCAGACTTACACCCTATTCTATCTGCCTGTTGTTAATAATTCTTGGACCTATTTAATGTTGCAATAAATATGTTCACAGAACATTTGTATGTTAATATCTGCAATTTTGGGTATGTCAAAGGGCCTCATTAAATTATTGCGCTATCATTCTTTAATTTTGACACATGAACATCCCCGTGTTTGAAGTCATGCACGACATGCGGGCTGAGAGTCAAAAACATGTCTGAAGGAATGTCATAATACAGGTCCAAGCTGTGAATTCTGGCTAATGCGCTTCCCAGATGTTCTCTCCCATATTTTATTTTACCCAACACCTCTTTAAGACAAAGTCCAAGCATGAAGTGGGGGGGAGGGGGGAACCAGGCGGAATCCGCCGCACGTCTTGGGCCGAAGCCTTGAGCTCGGTAATGAATTTTTATAGAATAGAAACAATTAGCTGTTTTGTGGATCCCCAGAGTAGCCGGCCGAGCATAAGGGAGGCAGGGGATCCCCTTTGCTCCCCCAGAGCCGGCCGCCTAATGCAGAGAGCGCACAAGGAGCAGGAAGTGTTCAGGAAGCGTGATGTTTTATGGGTGACTGGTGGGGCTGCTCCGCTCATGTTCCCCGTGTTGCCAAACTGTGTTAAACTCCAGTTGTGCCTCAGTCTTATTGTCCAAAATTTATGTTTGTCTTTCTGTTTCACATAAGAAAATACGATGCAAATTGACCGTATCGGTCATGAAAAGGCAAAATTTACTGACATTGCAAGTTCTTTCAACATTGTAGATTTAAAATGGGAATAGAAAGGCTAATTTGCTTTTATTTTATATATATATATATATCTTTACTTCCTCACTCAGCATTGGAAGAAACACCATCTTTGAAAAGAGTTTAGATTTTCTTATTGAAAGAAAATGCAGGAGGTGGCCAGAGAACGAGCCTGTGAACCTAGAGACAACTCTTCAGCCCTGCAAGTGAAAGTAAAATGTTGCACTTGGTGACATTTTACAGTAATAATCGGCATGTGCAAACTGACATGTCTTGATTGATCCCCGGGGCCGATGCCCGGGAGACTTTATTGAAACATTTCGACTCAGAGAGGGCTTTACTTTGATAGCTTTACTTTTCTTGGCAGCATCTTGGAAGCAGAGGAACATCTGGCCAAAGATACCAGTGCAGAGAGCACTAATTTCAGATGTGTGCTGTATAAAGAGTAACGAGCACTCCATCAGTGACAAACAACGTCAGTCAGCACTTGGGCTTAGGTGTCATCTAACTGCCAGGATTATATTCATTGTAATTTTTTCCTCTTAACTGCTCCATCAGTAAGTGTGTGTTTCACAATATAATATTACTATCATACCGATAATAATGCCCTATGGAGGATATACAGAGGTATACAGTGATACCAAATGTTATAGGTGATTAATTGTCATTGCTGACACACCACACCATATGTGACATGAAAGTGGGCAGCTAATCCTGCTGCCCAGGGACCAGTACCTTGCTCAGGGTACCTCAATAGTACTTGCTAGTCCAGGATTCAAACCTGTAACTTTTTAATTAGTTTGCTTCCTTAACCGCCAAAAACAAAAGCAGTTATATTGTTTATCAAATCCACTTTATGTCTTCATGGTATTTATGTCTAGTGTGAAAATTCCACAATATGACATTAATATCCATATACCTTCCTCTTTTAACTTTTCAGGAATAAAGCCATTGGAAATTTTGGAAGAACCTATCAAAGGTTCTGCAACAAAGCTTCTGAAAATTTGAGGAAGTCCCATCCATTAGTCTTCCAGATTAGAAGCAAATCTTCCATCACTGTTTATAAGAATTTTGCTGGTTTCGAGGACCCATCATCTGCTTTTGTCCTTAAAACTGAGCTTACTGAATAGGCCAGTGTCCAATAAGCAAAAAGCCTATTCTTTGTATATCTTTGTTTATATTTAGAGATCAAGATTTTCTGTAACATTTTCTATGAATGCCGTGCATTTCAGAATCTATGGACACATCGTAATTTGTAAATCATTCATTCATATGCATTTGTAAAGCATTATAATCGTGGCTATAAATATGTATTTATATTTATAAGAAGGCATACCACATTATAGCCATGTCTATTATGCAAAGCAGCCTTAATTTGTATACCGACTATTATATTGCATTATGGAAGTATCTGTAGTGCTTTATACATGAGGTCTTCATGGAAGCTTATGAAAAATCATCAGCATTATAATGCCTTACGACTGCCAGCAGAAGATGCTGTAATGCTTTAGTAATTTTTATGCCAAGCCCTCAATTAATCATTAGGACCAGCATCAGTATGTGAGTATAATGTGAACGAAGTGACGTAATGTAGCGTGATGTAATGCATGCGTGCAGTATGCATGTCTGTCCAGCAGCATTCTCACTAATCACTGTTTAACTTGGGAAGCTGGGGAAGGCCCAGTGAGCTGTACATTTTCACATAGCGGATACTAGTCAGGTAAAAGGCTGCCCCAGGCAGCCGATGTCTGGATCCCTCCTCAGGTGTTATTCCGACATGGGGAAGTGCTGCCTGTTGTTGTCTAGTGAATTCCTGGCACATAAAAAAGGCAAGAGAAGCCGCGGAGCAGAATATGAGCCGGGTGGGACTTGCTGGGGCCCACATCTGGATTTCCGAGGATGAGTTATGACAGGCGAGTCGCGGGTTCCGAGGCAGCCGTCGGGCTTCCTTGCGTGATTTGTGTCCAAGGGGCCCCACTGTCACCTCTAGCTACCTCAGGGACGTTGTATGGTGACGCTACACACAGCTGACAGGACACCGGCAGGTTCTGGTACCACTATGCCTTGGAACACGGGCCTCGCTCACGCTTACCATGGGGATCGTAAGTGTCAGCGATGGATGTTTATTGGATATGTGGTGTGTGCTCTGTGAATAGGATGAAATGGTATAAATTCTTTTCACAGTTTTAATGCTGAACGCAATAGTTCGACAATCTGAAATGGGGTGAATAGTTTGCCCTTTTTGGACCAGTTCACATGGAGTCCATAACCATTCACAATAATGTAAAGGTTTTGGCTGGAATTTATAACCACACTACTAACACACTACTAACTTTTTCAGTCCTCACAAGGAATTTTTTCAGTCCTCACAACCTGAATTTTATAAAAATCAGTGAATGCAATCAAAAAACTAAAAAGTCTTGTATTTTATTTATTTTTTTTGCTTATGGTTAAGATTGTGGCTGAGTAGGGGTTAAAATCATCATAGTTGGGATAAGGGTTAGAGGAATATCATATGAGAAAAGGTTATCAGAGCTAAATCTGTTCAGCCTTGAGCAAAGGAGACTGAGGGGGGACATGATCCAGGTCTATAAGATTCTAACAGGTCTGGATGCTGTTCAACAAAATACTTACTTCAGCATTAGTTCAAGTACAAGAATTCGTGGCCATAGGTGGAAATTAGCGGGAGAACATTTCAAACTGGATTTGAGGAAGCACTTCTTTACACAGCGTGTAGTTAGGGTATGGAATAGTCTTCCTGTTAGTGTAGTGTAAGCTAAATCCTTGGGTTCCTTTAAATCAGAGCTAGATAAGATTTTAACATCTTTGAGCTATTAGTTAAGTTCTCCCCAAACAAGCTTGATGGGCCGAATGGCCTCCTCTCATTTGTATGTTTCTTATGTTCTTATGTTCTTATGTTACATGGAGAGTCCCCATAATGGGATTGTAGTGATCATGTAGTGACCAAATTCTGCTGCATAGAATTAATAACTTAAAATTATTACACTCAACCTGTGGCAAGGGCTTTATTTATTTGATGACTTAAATGAAGTAGGCTTATATTTATGGATATGTTTGTTTGTGTATGTGAAGGACAGGTATATGACTAGAATGACTTCAGAGGTTAATGTTGAACGATGATCAGTCACATGGTTTTACTGGAAACCAACTTGTGCTTTGCTGGATGAAGACCAGTACTGCCCCTCCTGAAATGAGGACTGATAGGGTGTAGGCTGTTTTGGACCCCCATTCACTTCCAAGAGAGCCACATTTTTACTATCACGTTTTTTTGTGTTATAAAAGACATCGTATTCATTGTCCTCCAGCCAGCTGATGTATTTGTGTTATTCCTCCACCTGATGATCTATTTAAAATAATAAGAAACTGCTCTTCGTAATGAAGAAATACACACAATTACTGGAGAAGACAAAAAAATGGATTTGGAGGCTATTCTTTGCACAGAGGCTTTCCGGTGGATATAAAAAAAAAGTGTTTCATTCTCATTATGAGATATTATGTACATATGTTATGCAAATTAGTTATACAGGTTTATTTGATATTATTTATTTTAATGTGAATCACATAATTTTCTTCTTAAAAGTATAGTTTTATCCTCCAGCTACGTTATTTTTTAAACGTGAAATTACGAAATGACTCAGAATATGGTGTTAATCCTTGCTGTGTGAGTAGGAAGTTAATTAGATGTTTCATATACATTACGGATGTTACATTAGCTTTTTTTTCTACTCATCAATAAGAATTATTAGTGAATTAAAAGCCCTTTCTTATCAAACGTCTTCACTGATATTTTTATGTTGTAAATTCCTTTTTCTCGGATGCTGACGTTTGTTTTCTGCTCCCGGGACGCTCGGCCATGTAACTTTAGCAAGCTCTAGCTCTAGCGTTACATTAGGTAGAATATACAGCCTGGCTGTTTGCAGCTGCTTTGTGTTTTTTACAACTTGTTGGACAAGTGTCACAGAATAGGCCATACTGCTCTCATAAACACAACCAGAAGGGAGTGATTATTTTTCAAGACGCTGATGTCAAGTGCTTGCCAGTTCATGCCTCTGTAGAAGGGTTTTGGCAGGGGAGCCCGCTCTCCCTGTGCATTGTGTTCCAGTCACTGAAGTGATGCATGTCCCATTCGTTCTTTTGGAGTGTTTATTTGACATCCTCAGTGCCAGAACTGGGGCTCAACACTGTTGTCTTGAGGTGTTTTTCCCTGTTGTTCAATTGATACGTCAAAATGGATACTCTGTAGATTAAAGTTTCTCACTTGAAAATATTCTTGATACTAAGGTACTGTCTTTATTTTCACCTGGGGTGCTATAGCCTAAGTTACACTGGAACAGTATAAGTCATTTAAAACACATTGTCATTGTGAGTCAAAGTAAACAAAGTAACACATGTGTTCCGACGCTTTCACCTAAAAAACTGAACTGATCTGCTAGAACTTAGGGCATTAGAATGTGAAATTGTAATGATCATGGGTGAATAGGGGTTTTAGCAAGTTTTGTGCCTAGAACTCACGCTGGCATATATATGTGGCCTGCCAAATTATTTAAATGAAAATGTTTCCATTTCTATAAATTTCATTTTATATATTTGGCTTTAACCATACCGTACAATTATTAAAAATGCATTATTTTTACTAAACTAATTAAATAGTACTATAAAATGTTTTATTATATACCCAGGGGTCTTAATTCTAAGCTTGAATTATATTTTGTGTATACATCTATGTACTGTTGTTTATTGTAATTGGACTCTTTCCACGGAACTGAAGCGGCGCCGACCTCGGTGCCCTTCCCCACACATCAGCCGACGCGGATTCCTGTTTGTGGATTGGCAGAAACAGAAGAGCGCGGTGACACTGTGTGAAAGATAACATTTTTCCACCGTGACTTAAGTAGCTGGGTCTGGAGAGCGTTTTGTTCAAATAAGCCGGGAATGTGACAGAGGCTTCCAAAGTCTTACCATGACTGTATTTTCTCTGTAGCCGAAGTCTGAGCAATAATAAAATGCAGGTTTCCAGGCATTTCAAGCATTCTCTCTTTTCCATCAGACATGAGAGATAGCTGTTTTAACAGGCCTACTTTAAAGAGATTTTCATAGGTTTAAACTGTGTGGGCTTAAACTCTATGGTGCCGACGCAATTTTGGTTAATTACCCTAGGTTGTGACAGGAACGTGAAAATCTGTTGCAAATTTTAATCCGTAAATGCAGTATACAAGACATCTGCCAGTCAGAGCCCTTACTGTCTCCTCTTTGTGTCACAGGTGCACCGTCTTCCCCCGGGTTCTGCTCCCCCTAATGTCTCCAGAGTCCCCTCTCAGGTCGTATTTATTTAAAAATGGCCTTCGCTGCCATGAATCTGGTCATTCTTCACCCTCTTTTCCACAGTTTCCCAAAATGTTCAGAGGCCAAAACAAGTATCTTTCTGGTGTGTTTAAACTCTTCAGAAATAGCACAGCACAGATTTTCATGCTGATACTTACAATAAGAGCAATTTTCCTCAAGCATTCCCAGACTGCTTTAGATCTTCGAAAAGCGGCCTAACGTTTCACCCCGGCTTCATCTGCCAGGATGGGATATGCATTGTAAGTTTTACCCATTTATTCAGCTGCCTGATCCAAAGAAATTCAGGTTAAGTGCCTCATTCTAAGCTATGCCAGCATGGCCCTTAAGGGGATTTGAACCTGTAAACCAAAAATGCCCAAATTTTGAGCCAATGTTCTACCTGCGTGCAGGAAACCTCGCAAGCCACTGGGCACATGGAAGAGTATTTACCTGCTGTAAAGACAGAACAGTGTTTCTCACAGGACTGCATCACACATGTGTTACGGAGCAAGTTTGATATCCATAGCATGAACGGCCAGTAGAGCGAATAAAACATCTTTATAGCATGAAAGTGGGCATTTTATACAGAGCCCCGTTTTTGTACAGGCAAGTCTGTTTTACATTTCTGGGATCTGTAGCTAACTAGGCTATTTTCACTGAACCTAGAATTACTCATTGGTCATAGTTTAATGGTTTTTGAAGGCTGTCAATGGGCTTTCTTCGCGCCCAAGGACATAATGCATACATAATGAAAAATAAGCCAGATAAACTCCAAACGGCATTTCCTATTCCAAGTCTCCCTCTCCCTTGCTCTTTCCAATTCGTGTCTAGATAGTGCCATAGAAGCAAATAACAATATTATGTGATATTGCTCATAATGTCAGCTAGCGCATAGGCAAGTTATATTTTTATCAACCCACAACAGGAAGTTGCTGGAAAGTGCTGTTGCCTTACACCTACAGGGTCAGGAGTTTGAATGTTGCCCCTGTTCTGTCCGAGTTCGCTTTTTTCCCCAGGTCACGCAAATTTCCTGCATAGGTTCCAGTTCCCCCTTGACCCAGACTAGTATAAGTGGTTTAAAGATGGATAAACCGATGGATTAATTCATGTGTTTAATTCAATCAGTCAGAAGCTAAAATTCACAAATCAAGGCATTCTTTCAAACAATCAGCATCTCTAACAATCCAGCAAAGAATCGTTATTGAAAAGCCATTATTCTTGTTGTAAGAACTGATTTTCAGGTTTTATTGCAATGCTATTTGAGTATTTGTCAAGTTTTATAAATGATTTGTTGCACTTCTGATTTTGAATGTTTTTACATTGTATCACCGATTTACTGTGAACCTCTACTGGCTGTTGGATGAACGGACACTTTCCATCTGTACTCATGTTCTCTCTCAGAGCTTCTCAACCCTGCCAGGAACTATAGGAGCAAAAATGTGGACAGTCTGGCTGGGAGCTGGGAGGGGGCAAATTCATGGGGATCCCCAAGGACCAAGAAACACTGTTCTAGTCCATATCAGGGTAACATTTCAGCTGCCCGTCAAGCCAGGGATGGTCCCGTATTTTCATGGAGCTGATCACATATCCCCCCGCCCCATACTATCCCCATGCCCCATACTATGTTCTATTGTAATATCCCGGACCCAATTTTGTGTTTAGGGATCATGAGTGAATCAAGAAAACGGAAAATGTAATTGACCACCAGTGCTGTCCCCGGGCAGCCTGACAACGTCTCTGCAACATGAGACCACAGAATGCATAATCTCCCGGCTGAAGCGGGGAGAGGACGTGCCTCATGTTTCCATCCTGGGCCACAGCCAATTTCACATGCAAGCATCCAGCAGCCCTGAAGGGCCCTGAAAGGCCCTGCAGGCCCAGTAGGACAGCAGAACCACAACGCCTCAGGACTCCTGTGTTCATGTAGAACTAAGCACCAGACCACAGCACTCTGAAGGTGCTTATGTAGCATCTACCTGTTGGCTCAGTTTTTTGTGTGGCGCTTAAGAAAGCCTGGCAAAATTATTGAAAGTAGGCTTATAAAGCTGCAGTAAAACAGCCCTCGTTTTAATTATACTCTGAGAAAAAAATGTGTGGAAGACCTCCCAGACATGTATCCTGCAAGCCTGTCACACAAGATGGGGCTTGTTCTATCTCTGTTTATTTTACTAAATATTAAACGTGGCCCCGAGGATGTTATGGCTCGCTCCGGTTTATTTTGGACTTCAAAGGTAACACTTTGAATCCGATCGGTTTGCTCCATTGTCAGACCACAGTGAAAAGAAAGTTCTGTGCTGCCCTGTTTGGAGATACCGAGGCTTTGAGATAAACCGTCTGTGACCATATGAGGTGTCCATGCTGTTGTGTCACCCATCGGTTCCGACTGAAGTGATGTTCTGGCCAGTATTTTATTCTGGTGGCGCAGGGCGCATGTAACCAAGGAAAATAAACACACGTCGATTATAAGCAAACTGACTGATGTAAAGGGTTAGTGGTGGGAAAGAGGCGTGGGAGGGAGTCATCGCTGTTTTCTCACAAATACGCCAGCTCCCATTACCAGAATGAAAACAAGTTTGAAAAATAGTAATAATGAAAATGCATCGGGAGAAGTTTTACAAAGACTAATTAACAGATCCATTAAACTGACTGAAAATAATCAAATGCTTTGCTTTTTTTAGAAGCTGCATTGTGACTCATCCCTTGTGAAGGGAATTACGTACTGTGCCAATTGTGATTTGAGAGTAAAACACACCTGGCACCCAGTGCACCGTATAGATAGCTATCTAAAATCATCACCCTGTGTATTCCTGGTTACAGAGCTCATTTGGTATCTTTTGTATTCCTGGTCACGGGATATATTTACCCTGAATCTATCAGATTAAGTTTGCACAATCATTTCTTTGGTAACTAACATCTAGACATGTGCTGTATGATCTGATGCACACCTCCTAGTCATAGGATGTGTTTGGTGAACCGACACAGGAATCCAGTCTCTCATTATCCCTAAAA
>JAODKN010000001.1:35903756-35914211 GCA_026774425.1 Petrocephalus zakoni
ATCTGATGCACACCTCCTAGTCATAGGATGTGTTTGGTGAACCGACACAGGAATCCAGTCTCTCATTATCCCTAAAATGAAGCTAGTTTTCTTCAAATCATGTTAGGTGAATTGTCTCCCTGGGTGATTCACACTGATAGCAGTAGAGATGTGGCATCAACCTGATTACATCTGCCTTATTTTGCTTCACTGTCAGAGAGCAGCGTGCTGGCCCCATACTTACAGACTTATAAATAAATATGTTGATCCAAATTATGCATGACGGCAAATAGCGACAAATGAAATTTTCTTGTTGTTCTTCTTCTCAAGCAAGTCGGGCTGGTTAATTAGCAGTTTTAAGAAAACTCTGTTGTGTCAGGTCTTCCTCCTTCCCCTCCAAACACAGAGTGATTCTGTGACCTTCACCTTTCATTTTAATGAATAATGGAAGGAAGTTAAGTCAAATTTTTAATGCAGTTTATAAATTATTCTAAGAGGTTTATACTGCCATGTTAAGTGGTGTGGTCAGGCTCGAATAGATGAGAAAGATGTTTCAAATCTTTTACTTTGCATGAAAGATTAGAGGACAGCTACACTGATTTTTCAGACTCCTGTGAAAAGTGGCTCTGGCAAGCACTTTACATTATCTATGGAAGTTTAATGCAGCACATTTTTACTGATCTAGGTGTGTGCACATTCATTAAATATGTCTATGCTTTAAATGTTGTGGAATGTCATAATTTAAAGGTATACTAAATGACTTGTTGAGCAGGATTATCAGAATATTAATATCTGGGTTGCCCGAATTGTATCAAATAGATGACACAACATTAAGAGTGCTTCAGTGCTGCGTGCACATACATTCCTCCCATTCCACACATCTGATAGGCTGTGCAAACATTGGTTTGAAGCTTGTACTTCTGATCTGAAACAGCTCGCAGTTCACAGGCAGCTGTAGGATATTAAACCAAGGTTTTCCCATGAGACTCTGAACCCACTTAACAGTCTGTGGCAGACTATATTAGAGGCCATGTGAAATTGTGCTCCACTTCTAGGACCCTAGGCCTAATGCATCCTTCGTTACGTCTCTGACCCCATTTGTGCAAGACCTTGATGTTTTTTCTTCGTGCATGTCTTTTATGCAGAAAGGAAAATTGAGTTGTTCATTTGCCATTGGTAATGCCTTCCTAATTTTTCATCTTGCATTAGCAATGCGGGAATCTTTTATAAACCGACAAACGATTTAATTGAAGTCTCGCAGTCTGGATGTCAGTGAAAGAACAACATTTGGGGCAGGATTAAACCAAGTCTGAATACCCCTGAAGCACCACACTCCCATACGCCTCTGAGGGTGTGCAGCACATCTTCCTCAGCTCTGCTATACTGACCTATCTAGAAGATAGACTGGCATGCTTGCTGTAAAATGGCATCATCACGTACCGCCAAAATAAAATAACAGGCATACCTGCCCCCCCCCCCCCATATTGCAGAAGCCTAGACTGTGATGATGGGAGAAAAAAATACAAGCAAACTAAATCCTTGTGGAGATGAACGAAAACATAATTCAGGGTTAGGGTTAGGATCAGGCTAGATTTGATTACTTCTTATTGCCCACCATTGGCGGAAGGGAGTGACTACCATATGTCACTACATAATGAAATTTCCTCACTCGGATTCAATCATTGGGAGAGGGATCAGTGGAAACCAGCATAACCTTCCAAAAACCTTCTACCAGATAAATGTCTTTGGAAATACAGGAAAGGGAACACAGAGTTTGTATATTCACTTTCTGTATACACCATATAATTAAAGTATTGGTGTTGACCTGTTGCTATGTGATGTTTTTGATATGCAAAACACAAGTTATAATTGAATAATGTTACATCAGCAATGAATCAGATATGATTTTTAGTCAGGCGCTAAAAGAGCTTTGAGGGCAGTAAAGTCACTCTTGGTCTGGACCCTGTTCCACCGATAATTTTTAACGAGTGCCAAACAATAACGGCAGCATTTACAAAACCGTAGATTCCATCATAAATTTGAGACGCATTTGCGGGTTTTGAATTGCTTCCATCGACTGACTGAATCGCGGCACAGCCAGAATGGGTTAGACGGGTAACAGGGATCCACTGAGTGAGCAGCTCCCATCCACTGCTATTAAGAGTAAGAATGAACAGAGTATGTGCTTCCCTTGGGCCTCTATCAACATCTACAAAAGGTCCAAGAAGGAGACCACATGACCGCCACTGAGGTTTAGCTTAATTTTATGTTTGGGTTTCATATTATCATGTTAGGCCTATTATAGCCCTGGTTCCCATTTTGTAGTACATGCTACTTACAGTAATCGTTGCTTAGTATTTTTCTTTTTGAAAATTCAAATGCCACACAATCACCCCATATGACACAATCGATACAGTTATGCTGCTTTCCGAAATCCTAAGACTCGAGTCGAGCATTTTCTTTGGTCCCTGGTCTTGATCTGTCTGTTGCTGAGCTGCAAAGTCACCGTGGAAGGTCATCCAATGTTGTATTGATATCAAGAAAGTTCTTGTGAACTTCTTTTAGAGTATGAAAAAATATTAAATAGTATAAGGGAAGTTTATTACTGTAATTCATGCCCATTTTACTTCCCATCTGTGTGATATAGATATGCAAATGCAGCAATAATAGTTTAGTTAATTGTTTGGCCTGCAAATCAGGCCACATTACCAGCCACAGTATAATTTCTAATAGCATTAAGTGGACAGCATGTGCCTCAGTGGTTTAAGCTCCTGTGCCTGTGATTGGAAGGTTATTCATTCAAGCTTGGCCTTGCCATGTATGTGAACCCTTGGGCAATGCCCTTGACCGCCAGCTCCCTGCCTGCTACATGATGTGGCTGCCCTTCACGGCCAAGCTTGCTCTCATGGAAAGCAAGGTTGGGGGAGGTGAAAAGACCATTTCCCCATGGGGATAAATAATAATTTAGAATTCTCTGGTTTGCAATAGACTTGCTTATCCCTTGTTCATCAAGCTGTTATGACTGCCAAGTGAATAATGTATTTTTGCCTTGTGCATACTGGTCACAGCCATGCAGCTACAATTTCAAAGGATACCCAAGACTAATAATATTTCATTTAAAAAGTAGCAGTATTGCTGTGTATCAAAACAATGCAGCGTTGAATGTAATTAATCCATTTCTTTATCTGTTCTTGTGTTTGAGCTTTTTTCCCAGAAGTAACAATATTGTAATGCTTTGTCTATACTTCAGAGGTCAAAAATGTTTTGAAATGTTCCAATTATATCACCGGAGCTGAGAGTTGTCTATGTTTAATTAGCTCTGCAACACTTGAAAGACTAAACAAGTACTGAAAATGTCAGGAGTCTCTTTCATCTACTGGAAGACAATCTCATCTTTGTCAGTTGATCTTAAGTTATTAAGAGATTGCAGAGTGTTACCAAACACAGCACAGCAAACTGTGTGTGTCCACAGGCATGCTCTTAAGAGAATTTTAAATCTGTTTCATCCATAACACAATTTATAATTTTTATAACTCCATGACTGAAGCATTTCCCAGCTTCAGTCCTGAGGGGGATGCCATCATAAGTGAAGGATCTGAGTTTACAGCATATGCAAAGCAGCAGTGCTTCCACATTTCATGCTATAGGAAACATCACAAAGGATTAATTCTGTAAGTGCTCTATTTCAGGCTGTTAGTTCTGGATGCTGTCTGATGGGTTTTTTTTTACCTGCTTTCGTAATGTCACATGACATGCTGTTCTCCCTGCCTTCCAATGTGTGTACTGTGCAGTGCCTGGGGATACATAAATGTCCTTTCCAGGCAGGTTACTGAGTGGCCCGGGGGGGGAGGGGGGGAGGATAGTGGGCCTCAAGCTACTCAAAGCACAGTTTTGAGGAAAATCGAACAGTAAAATGAAAGTGCCTATTACCAGCATGCCACCACTAGGGAGACACGTTTACACTACAGTTCTATTGATGTTTCTATTGGTGTCAATGTTACTGCCACAAAATTCACAGAAGGGTCGTGAGAGTGACTGTCTTAATAAACAGAGACGCGCAGGCATTTATCTGTGGAGGTCTGCAGAGGAATGTGAAGAAGAGACGGTCCATCGGGGAGCATGGATGCAGTAGCTCCGGTTATATAGAATACCATATGAGACAACTTTAGTGACAGCTTAATGGCTAGAGAGACACGTCGGCTATCTCAGTGAAGCCAGCTGCTCATTCAAAAGGAAGCACTTACTTCATCCATTGATTCGTTCATTCAACCATTCATTCATTCATCTGACCATTGATTCATTAATTCATTGTTTGATCTTACCTTCAAAATCTGTCTGAGACACAATTTTGAAATAGTCCTTGCCACATCCAGGTCTTGATTATGGGGTATAGTACATCAGTTAGGTAGTCACAAGGATGGTAATCATGAGCTAATATAACGTACTCCTGCTAAAGTGTGTACTGGAAGGCATCACTCAAACTCCAATGATGCGGAAAACAAAGGCACTTGGTCTTCATGAGCCAGCCTCCTTATTGGCATTAATTTCTGCATAATTAAATCCATCTGCTCCTACTAGTGCAGTGTAACTATGTTTAGGTATGTCAAAAGAAGTACAGCATGTTAGACATGAGTCCTCAGTATGATGAGTGAGCCATTTAATTGCGATTATTATTGTCAGAATGGAAACTAGTATATATTCATTTTAAACATTGTCATAAATATGTTGCTTGTTGTGTCAAAGCACATGTCATTGGCATGATAGGCAAGATGTATTTGATGGTCAGTCATAGCAAGAGGCTCTGATGCCCAGACGTGTGGTGAGAGGTGCACAGAGAGTGAGACATTCTCCAGTCCTCTTAGTCTCATTTAAGGTTCATTAGCTTTAATTTGATTGAGCCGATACGTTTGAAGTGAACAGGTTTGTTTGGGATTCTATATCATGATTTTCTTTGTATTATATTTCCCATCCCTGTACTTTGTCAGCGTGTACAGCATGGTACATGTGGCAAATTAACCATGACATGGCTAGTTTATTAGGGATCTGCTTTGAGTCTCACTGCTTTGAGTCGCATTTGTAACAGTGACTATGAAGAACACAAGGGAAGCAGACAGTCTGTCCAAATCGCCGCCTCCAGAGCACGCAGGGAAACATGCCAGAGAGCCAGTGTTCTGGTGCATGTGAAAGGCTCGTGTCTGGGTTTCTGTTTTCGCTTTGATTGGAACAGGAATTCTAATACAGAATTTAAGCTAAATCAGTACCTTTAAACTGTCACTGATACATACAGATATTGACGCTGAACTTTGCACTGATTCCTTGCTTTTTTGCGGTTGATTTCTGAATACTTTTGTGTTTTTGGTTTAGTGGCCCTTATATCTGTTTGTGATTATAGGCTAATACAGCAGCGATAGTTAGTTTTAAATTCTAATGTTAGTTCACCCACAGAAATGTGTGATGAAAATTATGCTTCATATAAGTGCTGGAAACATATTTTAATTAACATTATTGTACAGATAGCTTGAGATATGATTCCCAGTGAAGTTTAATCAACATAGATACAACAATTAAATAAAAGATAATAGCCACTGAAGTCCTTGTTAATTTGAAGCATCATAAGTAGACTGGTACTGAAACTGGGTTCTGTTTGAAAAATATTTTGTCAACCATTAAAATACTATTTTCTATCATTGTATAAAATATGTATCTAGATGTTGATTTCTTTTGCTTCTTCCTGAGCTCGACAGACTGGGCCACGCGTGACCTTTTCTAATCAGTCGCATGTGGCTGTATTTAAAGCATGGACCCTGCCTGGAGGTGTGAGCTTTGATCTCAGCGCTCCCCAGGATTTGAGATCTTGGGCCATTACAATATGACAGCCCTTGAGTAGTGTCTGAAAGATGGCTTGCTAGGATCTTTCGGACCCTTCGCCTTGATGGGATTTTATGGTTCTCTGCATCTCTTTTGGGTTTGTTTGGCGTGTATTGCACTCGGAAAGCTACTTACTGGGGCTCTGAAACTTTTGGCAGAAGAAGTGTTTGGTCTTCTGTTAAAAAAAATTTAGACAGATAAGGTTTTCTCTTGGTTCATGCAAGGGATATTACAGGGCCATATTGTTTTAAAGACAAACTGTCCTCATGAAAAATTCTGTGTGATTTTCTTTGCATTTACATTATGCAATAAATCATTCTTGATAAGTTTGGATGGCCATATTGGAGACAAACTAAATGCCAGACTGCGTCAGAAAAATGAAGCCGTCCTCCTGGAGTCAATCGACACCCATGTTATTACTTACACGTGATATTAAAAAATAAAAGGGCAGTCCCCACACTTCCTGTTTGAATCCCTGCAGTGCATGAGTATTGTCTAGGGGTTTGCTGTCATCACAGCAGGCTTTAATAAAAACTTAGCCTCCCCCGTTTCATCAGCAATAGAGTCATATCTCCCAAGAAAGCAATATTTTAATGTCAGCCTGGCTGGTTGGTGCCCCAAGAGAGCCAGTGTCAAAAGTCTCAGATAACCTAGAAAGCCAAGCAGATCCAATGGATTTGGTACGGTATCCGAAGAGGAAGCCTCTGTGTGCTTCTGTCTGATTTGTGTGGCAGCTTCCCTTACTCTGGATGTGGACCAGGGCATAAACCATGGGTTTTAGTTACACAGTGAGACTGAGTCTGTTGTGGTAGAGGATGCTGGGAATGGAGAAGAGGCCTTCAGCCTGTAGGCATCCGTCATGGTCTTTGGTTTTTGTGCCTTTGTGTGGAAATCGAATGAAAGGTTTTCCAGGGCACAAATGAGGCACATTCCAGTATCATGAAATGCACAGATAGATAGATAGATAGACCTGACTTTGCATGCTGGGATATCTGCAGAAAAATGCAGCTGCACAGCCAGAAGAAAGGTCTCAGTGCCCAAGCATGTGTACACACTAGCAGCACAGATCATGCATCCCCTACTGAATTTTCATCCTTCATAAAAATAACACCCAATACACCCAAATCTACTGGGAACAAAATTGGGCTAACAACATATTGCCACCTGTCCCAACCTCTTGCTTATTTTACATCCTCTACAAATCATTTACCATTTTCTACTTGATTCTTTTGCTGTCTTTCCTCTGAGGCCCACATGACGTTTGGCAGAAAGTATGAGGCTAATAGTCTGCTGGCTACATTCAGCGAGAGGAAACTCCTGTCTGAGGTCAGCAGCATGTGGCCGTGACGGTTCAACACTAGTATATATTTTGGTTGTTTGACATGGAATATTAGGGACATCCACGGGGAAGGGAACAGACAAAACCCCTGATGACAAGGCACACGACCTGCCAAAATAATCAAAGAACAATCCTGCCAGAAAATAATAATAATAATAATAATAAAATTAGTTGTGCATCTTGCCTCGAATGCTAACTGACAGACAAACACAGCCAAGCAGAAAGCCATCAGTTTAATGACCAGCTGAAAACATTATGCTGTATTTATACTCTATGGTAAATGGAAATGTAATAACACATCATTGTACTCCAGACAGCGATCCGAACTATCCGAATTGGCAGTGATTGCCCAAATAGATATTATATTTATATATGTTTGCTGATTCGACATGTGTTGCAATTTTTAAACAGATTTTGCTGAAGACCATTTCAGTTCAACATTTAAAGCAAAGTCAAGGCTGTAATGGTACGGGTATTCATTGTGTGTCTTCCGGTTACGGCATTTTCAATATTTACGATGACCAACAAAAGCCCCAGGTTGGAGGTGAATTGGTGTTCACTTGGCGCTGGCAAATTAGTGCTCGAACACTATTTGTTCAAAGATACAACCAGTACAGAGTCGCCAGTGGGTTGCAGAGATGAGATATCTAGAGATATCTAGCAGGCTAAATATCTGGACCTGTTGGCAACTCCAAATCCTCCAAATAGTGTGAAAAGGGTTGTGACCAGCAATGAGTGCAGCGACGAGCTACAGCCAACGAAAGTGCAGGGTGAGGTGACACCCAAGGTGGGAAGAGGTATAGATATATTTAATGAAAGTTTACATTTCACACATTTGTGGTTAGTTGAGGCTTTGAACTGATACAATGACAGAAAAGGAGGCAGTGGTGGCCTAATGCTTTGGGAAGTGCACTTGTGACTGAGATGTTGCTGGTTCAATTCCCTGACCTGCAAAGTACCCCTGAGGTACTCTGAGGAAGGCATGCACTGCTCCGCGGGTGCTGAATCTGCTGCCCACTGCTATGTCACATATGGGTTAAATGCTTAAGACGCATTTTGTTGTTGTGCTGTGGTGTGTCAACCATGACCGTTAATTGCTTCAATTTCAAGTCTCTGCACATGCTTGCTCATTCATGGTGGCAGTGTGCCAAACTAGAAAATGTCAGTCCCTTAACAGAATTAAGCTGTGTGCAACTGGGTAGATATATTAGCAGTACCAAATGTGAACAACATAATTGAAGTACCTCGCGTTTATATTGATGAATTAGATGAATTGATGATTTAGAAATCGATTTTTTAACTCTCACGGTGATATTAAAATTGCCACCCTGAAGAATCCGAATTTGTAAGAAATGATTTCCCCCCACCCCTTGCAGCTATACTCACAGGAAATATTTCATTCTTAAAGCACCTCTGCTGACGACCTGTCACTAAACGATTTCAGTCATCTATATTATTACCAGTAACTTTGTAACCAAACTAGACTGAGAAAGGAAACCCAGGTTACATAAGCGTTTTTTTATTAGTTGACAATATGTACAGTTTCTGACTCGGGGGGGACGGGGGCAGGATGTTAACAAAAACGGGGCTGTATTTACAATTCACTTTTTACAAAATGCCTTTACAATAAGTCTTGTCAGTTTAAAGAATGACAATAACACACAAGCACACACACGCAACACACTTTGTAATACATACATAAATAAATAAGACATTTACTTACTGTACCACAAGGATTTTTCTACAAAAAATAAGCACATACATATTTTCACACTAAATTACCATTCTATTATTAAACGGTACATATTTATTTTCCATAAAGTTCTCTATTAATTTTTTTCTGATAAATTTTGCTAAAATATTTAAAAGAGGTAACATAGATGCATTCCATGCCTAAGACAGAACAATATGTTTTGTCATGCAAAACCTTCAAGAGTGTCTCTGTAGGGGACTGAGCTTCCTTAAATCAAATGGACTTAATTTGTACATGCAAGGCAGATTTCCTGTAAAACAGCAATTCATTTGCTTATGTAAACCATCAGTGTACAAACACCATGTCAATAACTGATGCAATATCATAAATAGAGTCAACAGTTCTTTGCCATCATAGGTTATGTTTTCATTAATTCCGATTTAAAAATTTCAAGGCTTTCATTCCATTCTATTTATTAGTTTGGAGGCAAATGCTTTTCGCATAAAAATGTCTTCAAACATCATTATCCTGATCTCAACAGTATTAAACTTTAAAAGATGCATTCCCTATGTGTACAATTACAGAGAACCTTTGATATTTGTTTACCTGCAAACTGTGGCTAATGATGGACCATGTAAGGATATCGTCCATTTGTTACCCAGGTTGACGGACCATGGTGAAGTAAGGAGTTTTGGGCTGACCTGAGCACGATGAGCAGAATCATGCGAAACACAGGACCGAGAACGTGCTGCTGATGATGTCACAGGAACCGAGCCCTGTCTGATTCAGATTCACTTCAGTGCCACGTCGCTGCTGTGGGCAGTGGCACCGATTCTGGCCCAGGTATGACCAAAACGGACTCTTATTGCTTTTCCACCAATGGCCTCCGGGGGTGTGGGTGATGTTGCCTGATTTTAGACCCTAGAAGCCACCCAAAACAATCATAGTGTCAGTCATCCCATTTTAATGTTCTGCAATAAGAAATCATAAAAAATATATAAATAAAAAACGTTTGCATTGGAGACGTATTCAGGAAAATCAGATAATATGATTTGGTGTAATCATCAGTTGATTTTCCATTGTAAAAATATGTCCCTGGCCAGAAAAGAGTCTGTTAGATGATGGTGTGATGCTTGACTTGCACATTACTTACTCTGTATCAAAATATGTTTGTTCCATAGTATACATAATGAACAAAGATGCCAAAAATGTGTTTTCACTCTGCGACACAGCCCCAGCAGATATTCACAGTCACACATGTGAGGGTGTTCCGCTGCCGGGTGCATTTGCTTACGGTGCTGGTGCACGGGGGACACAACAGGAGTCTGGAACGTCTTCATAGTGGCTGGCCCTTCACCACCAGTAGTTATGACCTGAACCTCCAGCCTATAGTAGGTTGCCTGCTGCAGGTTGGAAACTACTAGAAGATTACGGTCCTAAAAAAAAAAAAGAAAACTGATTAAGTTATGGCTTACAGTTAGCTTACCTCAGACTGTCTGACTACCACGCAACAGAATTTGCCTTAACGTTTGTGATTTCACAGAGGATGTTTACAGAACTTTTCCATTTACTCGTA